>JBBMOC010000012.1:11695066-11776052 GCA_037975185.1 Centropyge bicolor | reverse complement strand
TTTTTTTAGTGCATACTGACTCAGCCAAAGAACACAGTGTTTATAATTTGTCCTGCTCTGCTCCGACACTGAATGTTTTCAGTGTGTGGTGTTAATGTATTGACGATATTGCACTACACCCTGTCATAGGATCTATACAAATTAACCATAATCAACTTTAAGGGTGCCTTACATGTACTGGTAGCAAAGTATAGGTTTATGTAATTTTGCTGTTTTCACACTGAACAATCTACACATAAGAACTTACGCGAAAATTGCAACTTTGGTTTGTTTCCAACTTTGCCAATAAACAATTAAAGGTGATGCTCCACACAAAATCTGTGTTTTGGGTATCAATCACTTTCACTCTTTAGGGCTGACACATGACTGGCTCCATAAATGATGATGTCTTGAGCCATAATGGGGAACTAGATTTACTGCTGATTTTGACCTGGTTTACAGATATTAGTTTGTAATCACATCTGATTTCTGGACACTGCTATATTAATAATAATATTTATGGATTGTCTTAAAGATGTTAATGATAAAAATAAACTGCATTTTCTGATTGCATAAAAATTCAACAATGCAAGAAGTTACATATTCAGGTTTTTAATTTTAAAACAGCTCAAAACAACATAAAATATAGAAAATCAAATATACAGGTGAAAAGGAAAACATTTAGCTGCATCTTCAGAGGCTTCTCCTTTTGACCAGTCTGTTTTGTGACTGTACTTATTAAAGCTCATCGACACTTTTCGTCGCCTCAATAGAAACGAATCATTCACATGGTCAAAACTGAACAGTCCGTCTCCGAGTGATGTGCTTCAACATCAAGCAGAGCATTTGGTTATCAAGGAGATAACAGATTGTCCGTCTTCCTGGTACAATCGTTTTCAGTGTCCAGACCACATCAGTTTATCATGATGAAGTTTGACTTGCAATGAGCTGAAAAACAAAAGTACATGTCAGTGCTTCAAGAGGATGACGAGCGGAAGTTAACATATGACTTTTACACAGATGTGATTTCATGTTCTCGTTTTAATGTTCATGCTTGAAAACCACTTCCTACCTATTCTTGTGTGACTTCCTGACTGACACGTCACTTACCAATGAACTCTGCCACAGCGTCATGTTCTCCCTCTGTGCGGATTGTTCCTGCGATGCTGTCGTTCTCCAGGATGGGCAGGAAGAGCTGAACAAAGTCTGATGTGTACGGAGGCGCAATCACATCCAGCACCTATACAGAGAAATATTGGAGTTCAGTTAATTTAGTGTTAGTTTTAACACGTGTCTCTTTACCACTAATTGAGACCAGAAACAACTGTTACCTCTGTGACAAAATATCTAATGAGGGAGATGTCCGTGTTGAGTTTCTCCAGACATTTGCGAATGTAGCCGACCACAGGCAGGACGTAGCCACGGCTCAGCAGGTGAACCATTCGGTCCAGTAGAGTCTTCTTCAGCTCCAACTGAAGGGGAAATAAAACCAGCGCACGTCACGTCAGCTGAGAGGCGACACAGTTACAACAAACCCACTTCTGTTAACCTGAAATCAGCTTCAGAGAAACACAACACACCTGCTCCATGACGTCCAGCTGAGAGTGCTCCGTCTCAAAAAGCTTGATGAGCAGCTGGAGGACCTGCGGGTGCAGCAGCTGGTGACACGTACAGATCTGTGGAGGAAGCGTCCATGTTTCATTTAACCACTGTCTGAAAGAGCAAAAATCAGTAGTTTCATCTGGTAGTGCTGTCGTACCTCGTCCAGTAGAGCTAAATGCACCGGAGTGTGGTCGGTCTGCAGCTGGAAGTACCGCGGCTCAGACACTGTCCAGTCCACCCACTTTAAAACCCCCATGGCAACAACTGGAAACCTGAGCACAAACAAAGCCAGCAGGGAGGAGTCAGACGTGGTTTTTGATTTTTAAAAAAAATGTTTGCATTGTTATGTCACATTAGATAAAATACTCTATTTTAGGTTAATATCCAAGAATTTTAAAATCCAGTTGACATTCCCATTGAGTTTTACATAACATTTACATAAGTTATGTTGTGCCTTCAACCAGCATCAGTAAAGCAGCCATTATAAACCCGTTTCTTAACAAATGTAACCAACTTCCCACTCCTGAAAAAAATAAGTTGCAGGCCGTTGGGACAAGGTCTTGGTCGTCTACTCACCGGATGCACTGGTACAAAGTGCCAAGTTCTGCCACCAGCTCTGTGGCTCCTTTGTTCTCGTTGCAGCACAGATTGTGCACAGTCTCTATGGCCTTGGAAGTCGACTTCAGCTCATCTTTATTGATGTTGACTCGCTTGTTCTGGGATGGAACAGAAAGAAAGGTGTAATGTGTTATGGGTTTAGAGAAGCAGCTGTTGTGAAAGGAAAAAAAATAGCATGTAAAGAATTACAATATGTACTTTAATCTAAATCTGTTCACATTACAAACCACTTACTCAGTCACTAACTTAATGTTTCCTACAACACACAGATACATCCCTCTGCTGCGTACCTTCTTCCACGTTTCGACCACACTGGCAGCGTAGGCCAAGATGTGGATGTATTTGTGTTTATGGTCTTGGTTGATCTTTGATCCAGGTTTAAACAGCGACTGCATGAACAGGTCCAGAAATGCAGGCACTCTGATCTAAAGACGAGAAAGATGAAATGTTCTGGTTAACTGCGCGTTATTTAACAAACATGTAGTGGCTATAAAAAGGGTGAAAAACGCTCCGTCCTCACCAGCTCCACAGGAGGCGGGTCCATGCTGCTGAACATCTTGAACAGAACTGTGATATCTGCAGGATTCAGGGCTCCTTTGGACAACATGGCGCCCAGTGCCTGGCAGGCTCGGGGGTAGGCTGCTGCCGTACCGAGCGCCAGGGTTATCTGACTGGCATCATGACCTCTGTGATGTAAAGCACAATCACAGAAATAATAGAAGCAGTGAAATCTACACATACACATTTATTGACACTTCTCTGCAGCTCATCATCTTATCAGAAAAAAAAAAAGCTTCTCTGTATTTAATGGTCCAGGCAAGAACTGAGTCAGTGTATTTGCTGGGATCATGTATTGTTCCAGTAATCAGTGTTCATTACATTCATTGCATGGATTCAGCAAAGTCACCCACATGCCTCTGCCATCTTGCTGCTGGGCAGGTCATTACATCCACTGATCAGTGTTACCCCCCCGACACAACAGAAAACATGTCACACTGAAATTCTTCTGAACAAGAGACAATCGGTACCTCTCATGTGCAGACTTCTGAACCTCCTGGCCGATTCTACGAACAGCTGAACCGCCCTGTTCCTCCTGAGCGAGGATGGACATCATGGCCTGGGCAAAGAGGTAGGTGTGCTCACCATGACACACCATCTTCTACAGGAGAGAGGAGGGAGCAACTCAGCAAGGGTCATCAAACACAGCAAACAGAGGAACAGACAATCATCACATGCACTGACTGACTTTCACACACCGAGGTGTTAATATAACAGCAAATCTTCATTTGGGACTAAATTGTCAATTCACCGGTAAAAAAAAAAAATCTTTCTGTCAAAATGAATTGTTTAATTTATTGTTCCAGGTCTACAATCAAGGATTTACTACTTGAAAAGTTGAAACTGAATCCTCACTCTAGAAAAAAAATTGACAGATGGTGTATGTTTCATAGCACTGCAGTTAAAAAACAGAGAACCAAACAGACTCACAGCAAACTCTGGCAGGTTCTTCTCCAGGTTTTCTTCTCCTCCATCCAGCAGCGTGGCCAAAGACGTCCTCAACACCCGGGAGAAAACCTCCAGCTGCTGACACGCTGTGGACACACTGGTGATCTCACCCTGATAACCTGCGTCTGAAATGAGCTGGACACACATCCAAAATATAGGGTCAACTGTGCCAGTGTCATAGCACCGAACTACTAATTATTTTAATTAATGATTAATAATTGTTTAACCTGTAGAATGTCAAGCTACCAGAAGACAAACCAATGTCTTCAAACTCAAGATATTAAATTTACAGTGACATAAAATTTAAGAACATTTAATTGATTAACATTTAACATTATCATTATCAATTAACATTAATCTATTAATTAATTTTTTCAGCATTAAACTGTTTTCTATTTATCTAGTGAGGGAAGCAGAAAAAATGATCTTGCTTCCCTTTATACTTAACTTTACAAAAATGTAAGTAATTATAATTATATTAAGAATAATTAGTAACATTACATTACTTCTTCTTTTGCAAATTTCCCCGTTGTGGGACTAATAAAGGAATATCTCATCTTACGTCTGGGCCAGTAACATGTCTCCTCTCACTACCACTGCTGTACCTTTACAGTGAAGTTGAGCATCAGGCAGTCTGGGTGAGCCTCTGCCAGCTTATAGAACAGATCTCTCCACGTTGTGTGTGCTATCATCTGCTCGAGCCAAGCAGGAGTCTGAAAACACAGGAGACTGGATTGGTTTGGTTCAGAGAGCTTCTTTCATACTGCAGAGTACACAGAATTCTGATCACTGGTATTTGTACATTTAACCGTGAGTGGTCAAAAATCTCACCTCTCCCTCAACAGTGAAAATGGAATCTGCTTTCTGAGGGTCAAAGTGCTTTATCAGGAGACTCTTGAGGTGATTTTCTACTCGCTCTTGGACTTGAGCAGGCTCTACACCTGCAGGCAAAATAAAAGACACTACAGATGAATGAAAGGTCAAAGGTCAACAGACGTACGAGGGGAAAGTTCTTTTTGTCACAGTAATGACGACTCAAAGCTCAGAAAACATCACAGGGTCTCAGTCTTCTACCTACCCATCTGGATGAGCCACTCTGCCAGCAGATTCACAGTCTGAGCCACAGCAGAGTAGTTTTCAGAGAGAAGCTGGATGACATGTTCTGGAGAGCCGCCTGCTTGGAAATACCTGCGAGAAAAACAGAGAAAATGATTCATGTCCAGACACTGGGAAATGTTTCACATGTGTTTTGCACAGTGAAAGGTGTGTATATCCCAATTCCAAAGAATTAGTGACGCTGTGTAACATGTTAATAAAAAACACAATTTGATGGTTTGAAAATCATTTAAACCCTATATTTAATTGAAAATAGTGCAAAGACAACATATCAAATCTCGAAACTGAAAAGCGGTATTGTTATATAAAAATTATACTCGTTTTTAATTTGATGCCAGCGACACATTTCAAATAAGTTGTGACAGGGGCAGGTTTACCATTGTGTTGCATCACCTCTTCTTTTAACAAGATTCTATGAATGAGCCAAGGAGAGCAGTTTCTGGAGTTTTGAAAGTGAAATGTTGTCCCATTCTTGCCTGATATAGGATTTCACCTGCTCAACAGTTCAGGGTCTTCTTTGCTGCATTTTTCATTTTATGATGTGCCAAATGTTTTCAATGGGTGACAAGTCAGAACTCCGGGTTTTTTTTGGATTGGGGTAGATAAGATAATAAGATAATTCTTTATTGATCCCCCATAGGGGAAATTCACTAAATGTTCTGATTGTCTGAGAAAGCAGGTGCTTACGTTTTGAGGGTGTTGAAGATGGCAGGCTCCATGATGTAGTCCCTGCTGGAGAATTTCTGCAGACAGTCTTCCTGGGTTTTCCCGTCATTTTCCCCTTCCACATAATCCTCCTGAAAGATACATCGATACTTTTGTTAATGCTTTTGTAAAGGCTCTTCTGGCTTTAGAATAGTAACAGATTTTATCTCTTTATTCCTTTTGCATGCAGTAACATACGGGGAGTGGCAACAATATTGAGATGGCAAATGAGAAGTGACAAGTTCCATGAAACAAACACCATGAACATCACATTTTGTGCAGGCTGCCTAATGTGGTAAATGCTTTTCATGATGCAGTTGTATGACTGATTGAGCATCATCAGAGTGAAAGCACACTAAAATTTGAATGAGTTTGAGTTTAATATGAAAGTAAAAGTTTACCAGACGTCTGCAAAAAAACCAAACCTATCATAAGAAACTATGAAAGCAACCTTCCCTGTCTTATCTGACTGAATGCATGTTTATCTGACTACTCCTAGATTTTAATTGACCTCATACAATAATGTTTGACAAACGTGTGCAAGTTTAGCAAGTCACTAATTCATTTAAATATTTATATAAAAGGGACAATGTGCGGTTAAAACATACGTGTCACCATTAGATGCACCACACCAGATGATAGTTTCACGATCATTTGCATCTGAACTCAATGGCAGTCAAGTCATTTGGCTTCTGCTGCTGAGCTTCAAAGGTTTACCTAAACAACATGCTTCAATCCTATGATGTGCACAAAAACAAAAAAAAACTCTGACAGCGATACAACAAAATATTTATTGTGACATTAAAATGAGCTAACAGTTAACGTGCAACTTTATGTTACATGTCCACTGTACCGTTAGTTAGCATCCTGCTGCTAACGGAGCCTGGCTGAGTTTAAACCATGTGGGATGTCTGACCAGTCCAGCTGTGTAGACACATCTGTCTCTGCACATCACCTCTGTGTTTGCTCAACATTAATGTACGGTCGTCACAACAAGTCAGCAGCTTGTGCGGCTACAGCTAAGCTAACGCTGCTTGGCTAATTAGCTGTGCAGCCTGAAGAGCCAAACAGCAACAAGTCGTGTCTCACCAAGTTGCCGTCGGTTCCCTCCCAGTCTCCACTGCCGCTGTAATACTCCTCGTCCATGATGACGGGAAACAAGTAACTGTGAACTAAACACAATAACGCAGCCTTGAGTTTTAAATCCCGTGTTGTAACTTGTTTTGCCGCTGATAGTGGGAAGATGCTGGAGGCAGCTAGCTTATTTAGCTAGGAAGCTAACAACAACAGGCGGAAAATGGCGAGTGTGTGCGCAGTAGACCACGCCCCCTGACCAGGGGTACTTCCGCCCTGAGCCCGGTCTGTCAGGCAACTGTCATGTAAACTTCTAATGTCTGAGCGTCTAAAGTAAGAACACAACACAAACAGAAAAACAATTTAATCCCTGTTGATGCCAGATTTGAACAGGTTAGAAAATGCTAAAATAATATTAAAATGTGTAGAGAATCAATTCACCTTTAAGAGATTAAAGTTAAAAATGACAGTTAAAATGTTCAGTCACCCACTTGAGAAACAGTAAAGCTAATTGAGACTGCATTAGTTTCAGCACAGTGTACCTATTAAACTGGCAGCAACAACCTTGCAGTTTAAAAACAGTCCAAGGATTTACTAATGGAAACACATTACACCAGACACCTGCTCAATCTATCCTTTCATTCATAACATTTATTTTGCCACAATAAACAAATAAAATAAGCAAATAAATAAATAAATAAATAACACAGGCCTGATAAAGAGACCAAATGCCATCTATAGGTACTGATATAGTATAAATAAAATGATCTTTCAGGTTATGGAAAACCTCCTTACATGACAGTTTGACAGAGGCAACAGATGGTGCGGCGTCTCAGGATGTGAAATTACAGGTTTGTTGTGTATTTGCATACATTATCAAGGTTGAGTCTGAGTGTGTGAGCAGAAAGTGAGTATATTAGTGCACTCACAGTTGTGGCAACAACACTGTGTTGGCAGACATATACACCAATAAGGAAGTAACCTCTATGTGGGTGAAAATAAGACAACTTAATTTAATCACCACTTAATATTAGTACGGCAGAATAGAGTATGAATCCATGCTGTAAAGGGTTTTAACAGTCATGCAGTTATCTATATACACTGATAGCATATATTTCATTCTGATGTATTATGAATTCTTCCAAAGGGGAAGCAACGCACCTAAGTGGAAGTGTTGTGAAAAATATTTTTTATAAATTTCTTTCTCAGAATTTTTCTTTCTCAGTTGTACTAACTAATGCATTTCCCAACTCCCCAAACACAGACACAAGATTATTATCTGCTGTTGTTTTAAGTTCCTGAAATTGATAATTTGAGTAAACCAGTTCCCTTTTTTATACAGATAGATTTACAACCTCACTGAATTGTTGTGGGATGTTATCAATCTCTACAAGTGACCAGCAGGAACTGCATGAAGATATTAAAGCAGAACTGCTGAGAATCAGCTGATAACTGATAACTCCTTTTTAATGTCAGACTTGAATCAATTAGGAGTCCACTGGATGTAAGAAAATGAAAAATGGATGTAGTGGATATCACTGTCACAAGAGACTGTTCCCACCTGCTTCAAGACAGCCACCATCATCCCCGTACCAGTGTTTCGTCTAAATGATGACCCCATGTGGCTCCTGCCCTGTCTGACAAAGTGACTTAAGAAACCGGTTCTCCAGCATATCAAAACCAACAACCCAGCCAGCCTGGATCCTCACCAGCTTACATTCAGAACCGGTTCACACACCTTGAAAATAACACCACCTTGTTGTGTGTTGATTTCAGCTCAGCATTCAACACAATCTCCCTCATGAAACAGGTGCTGTGTACCATCGGCTGGTGGTCACACTTTTCTCCTTTCTTGTAAAATGTTTCCTTAAAATTCAGAAACTTCAATAACATTCTCTTTTATCAGTCTTTCTAATGATAGACTGCTGACGGTCTCTGATGGCGCAGCCTGGACCACCGACGGCTGCCAGGAGAGGACCAAACTGTGGCGCTGCAACAGGAACCTGAAATTTTTGAATTGAAAATAAAATTTGCCATTGAAAACAAAAACTGACCTGAAAAGTGAAACATTGACATTGAAACAATAATGGTTCTTTTGGCACTGAAAAAGGTTTACTGAAAAATAAAAGACATTACAATTATTTCATTTGTTTAGATATCTTCTTCGTCCACTGAAGATATGTAGATTCGTAATGTTTTTAATGGAAGTAAAAATATAAGGAAAGTTTCCAGCACAAGTCTCTCAATGCCAGAGTTTTCTTTTTGAGTTCAGGTCTTGTTTTCAATGCCAAAATTTAAAGTCACTGCTCTTTCTCCATATAAGAAGACTGACGAGTTCAGGCATATGGGAACAAACATTTTTATTTTATAATGCAAACTGCAACATATGAATTATATTATTTACCCAAAGGAGCAGAAAAAAGTTCATATACCCGTGGCAAATAAATCACACAGTCTGTGTTAAATCTAAGTCCAACACAATATTTTCATCCTAAACCATAAAGGGAAACTCCACCCTCAAACAAAATGTACATTCCTTTGATGTCGGACAGTTCATTCTTATTTTGTGAACATGTTCAAGTCTCACCCAACGCCAGTAACAACAGATCGGGGACACTTTTTTTTTCTCCGCAGACAGCACAAAAGGGAACCAGACTTTTTAAAGTCAGCAATTTGTTACGACAAAGTATTAGGGGAACTGTCGGAAGAAAAAATAACCAGAGACATCGAGAATTAAGTCATAACATTGGATCTACTCTGTTGTAGTAAACAGATGAAAACAGTCTGTCTTTGTGTCAAATGAGCAATAATAAGTTACAGGTTTCATCAATAAACAACTGATCTCGTTATCAGAGAAAATGAAAGTAGTTACATGAGTCAATAACCAGATGAGTTTTGAAGCAGCAGCTGGAGTCCAGCAGGGACCTGTTTTCCTCCAGACAGCTGAGTCCAGTATCTGTAATCCAATCAACCTACAAGCATAACATGTGACTCCGCCTATTCTATTACTTTTTTCTTGTTATATGATGATTTAATTCTTGAAATCTCAACGTATACTTCCTTCTAACAGACACCCCAATACTCTGTCGTAGTTAAAGGATATAGGCAAATATTCAGGTGCAAACATTTGCACATTTTAGATTAACAAGCTCAGACACACAGTCATTGCTCTGTCTGATTTCTGATTCAAGTGATTTCTGTTCACAAATCTCAGTTGAACTGTGTAATATCATAGGATTCATAAAGTGAATTCTTCAGGGTTTTTGCTTCAAGGCAGTCTATTAAAGAATTTCTAAGCACAAATATAGCTCAGGTGAAAACTGAACCTCAATTAATCAGTTCAGTTATTGCTTAGATAAATAATATTTACTCTACAAGAGAAAGATAAGTTTCACATTGTTCAGATGCATGTAAAAAAAAGAAAGAAAAAAAAAGCAGTTCCAAAATGTGATGTCAAATTGACTTGTTTTTTTGTTTTTTTTGGTTGAAAAATCCCTGCGCTGTTGGTTCTTGAAACATGTTGCCATTTTGTAGACCTGCATCAAGTCTTGGAAAGTTTCAGAAAGGATTAGTTGATTGGCTGAAAAACCAGCCATGTGACGAAAACAGTGACAGAAGTCTTTTGTAACTCTGGAAAAAAAAACAGTGAATAGCACCATGTTCACTAAGGACAAGCCAGAAGGTAAAGGGGAGGAGCCACAGGGCACACACACAGTCCAGGAGTGCACTTGAGTGCTGCGGCTTGCAACGAAACTACTGATCCTTCAAAGTCACTTTTTGGTCTTCATTCTCCTTTGTCGTAGTCCGGCTGTGTGCAGCTTATGCAAATGTACTCCTCCTTCTCTGCTCGCTCCGCAGACAGTCCTACACAGATCTGGTGGAACCACTGATTGCAGCTGCCGTCGCATTGGACCCAGTTTACCTGAAAAGCAGCAAGGAGAAGAAAAATCTCTTTATTTCTCTCATAGAATTATGCTTCTGTATATCTTACATTTGAAGGAGAACATCAAAACAAGAACTTAAATCAGTTATGCATATAGTTTTTATTTATAGTAGACTTCTAGAAAACAAACCTCGTCGCCCTCTGGCTCCCTGCACCAAGGTGCAGCACACAGTGAGAAGTCTTCCTCTGAATCTGAAGGAGCAGGGTCGGACACTGTGTGTGTGGGAGAAGACGTCCTCTTTGTTTCTTCACTCTTCTCTTTGCTTTTCTTTGACTTCTTTTTGCGGCACTTCTTGGCCTTCTCACTGTGCTGAGAGTCTGAGCTTTCCTTACGTCGCTTGGTCCTTTTGCTCTGACCGTTCACCGCCTCCTTTTTCAGACTGGAATCTCCATTCTGCATTACACATAAATATATGATTATACATCAACTGCGACTGAGAATATGATCCACAAGCTTGTCATGTACTTGTCATTACCTTGTTATGGTGGGGGCTCCCTCTCGGAGACGGCTGGTCCTGTTCTGTATTGTTCCCACAGGGGGCGCTGTGTGAGGGCAGGGGGGCCAGTTTGTACAGCAGGTATCTGTACAGCTGCTCAGTTTCAGGCAGAGTGACCTGCAGCAGGAAGCCCTCCACCATCAGCTCCTCCAGCTCAGGACCGAGACCTGCGACAAATATGGTGACAAATATCAGTTCAGATGTGAAACCAAAAAAAAAAAACCCATTATGCTTAAAATGTGCTTAAAGTGTCAGAACTGACCTTGCAGTGGAACAGACTGGTGCTCTGTGTGAAAAAGTGAACCATTTGCTCGATGTGAAGAGAGTCCAGGTCCAACTCTCGCCTGAAACAAGCAGCATTCAGCTTCAGTATAACTGACAATGATCATCTGCCTGATGTCATTAATGAAGCAAATAATGAACCTGATGGTCACTTCTATCAAAAGACTCATCTACTCAGTTATGTTCATACAGTTACAACATGTTTCCACTGACCATCTTGGACACCTTCTCCAGCACTCCCTCTGTGCAGGCCTGCTGGACTTTGTGCTGCCATCGCACCGTCCTCTCGATGAGGAAGCGCAGAGCATCCCCTTCTGGCAGTCGAACCCGGATCCTCTGCAGTGAAGCTAACAGGGGCAGAACCTTGTCCAGAGGGGGTTTCCTCGACCGCTGGCAAAGCGGGCAGAGCCAGGCTTGGCCATACTCGAGCTCTGAGGCCGTGGTAACGCAGCCGCAGTGGAAAACCTCTCGACAGAGCTCGCACTGCACCATGGCGCCGGAGGGGGCCTTTTGGCAAACACAAACACTAAGTGCACAACAGTTCTCAGCAGGAAGAAGCTTCGACTCATTTGAAGTACGCAGGGCCAACAAGATCTCCATCTCCCTCTGGCGGACCTCTTCGAGAGTGGCCATCTGTGGAGGAAGAAAGTTTCTGAGTTTACAATGGGATCCCACATTAGGTCTCATGACTCTCTGCTGTAATCAGAGTAAAATCACCTCACTGTGTTAATGATTGATTATAGAGCAATCATGTTTCCCTGTTCACTTCGTCAGACACCAGTCCTGCCTTTTGTTGCTTTGTGGCCACCATCGGACACATGGGGAGTTTATTGCCCTGCGACAGGCCTCTCAGGCAGCACATATTTCTGGGCTATGAGCCTGTTGGGGACAGCAGGGTAAATGCTGTCCTGACAGGCAGCACTACAGAGTAGAAACATGATACAATTTTCACTCTTTCCTCAGTTAATAATTCTACTAAATATAAATGTTTGACTTGCGGGAATGCAATGTCTCTTCACCTGACAGTAAACAAAAATACTGCAGTTAGAAGTTCTAACAATAGATGTGTCATATTTATATGCAAGTACATAAAGTATGCTTCACAGCTATTACACCTTAAAGGTTCATGGCATATTTGCCTTTGATGACAGAACTGAGAGACAAGAAATGCACAGAGAGAGAGGGTGTGCCCAAACATGTACCAAGAACACTGCATCTAAACAGACAGTATGTCATTTCTGCTGCTAGCATGTGCATATTTAAGCCCTTCTATTAAGTCTAAAAGTCTCACTTAAGTGTGGAATGTTTTTCAATGAGAAGACTCAGGGTCACTTGGACTTTGAAAGTCACCTTTTGGCAGCAGTCAAATGTCTCTTTTTCCTCCCTTTAATCTAGTTGGATGTTAGAATGGTATCATTTCTTGCACACTTAGAGCAAAGTTAACTGTTAACACAAGATAAAACATGCAGTTATAGTCAGTTAGCAATTGGGGCTGTATCCAACTCAGAATTTTCAAATTTGGCTGTTCAATGCGAGGATTCGGCTCTCTGTTCCTTTTTTGTCTTTTTATAGATTGCTGGATCTGCCAATCAAAATCAGCCTAACTGTTTTGACTGTGAGAACCAAATTTTAATGCCTTTCTTCATTATCTGCCATGTGAAAACATCAGATTTCCACACAGCCAGAGAAAGTAAACATATGTGTCCTGCTCATAGTTCAGTTATAAAATCTCAGTGCTCCACAAGGCGTCTCTCTTGCCGGGCTGACGACAGCACTGTCAGTCAAAGAATCAATCACAGAGGATGGCAGTCGAGAAGGCTATACCACCGTCTGCTGGAGGTTCAGCCAAATTCACTGACAGTCATCACCAGAGCAGAGGATGTTTTGGAGCAGCCAACAGACTGTAGTAGCACTACCCTGCAACCTTCTCTTCCATCACAGTTAGCTTTGCTAAAGTTTACAGCTTGCCATGCCGTTTGTTGTACATTGTTCTGTGTACAATGACGCAGCTAAAAAACAAAAGTGCATTGATTCGACTGACAAAATGTGAGTCAACACAGGGTCTGATGACTTCAATCTTCAATGTTCAGGGGGAAGTCATAGTTGCAATCATAAAAAATGTTTAAATAATGATCATTTCAGTATTTGGCCAGCCCTAATTATACTGTAACACAAGTGTAGCTCTTGCTGCAGGAAAACATGAAATGAGGCACACTCACAGCAGAGGCAGAGTCCTTGCTCTCAGACAGAGCTCTCTCCACGTCACACAGAGACTCCAGTTTTGTTGAAGATTTTTTACTGATCTGTGTCACGTCTTTTGCTTTTTTAGATTTCGACTTCTGATGCCCAGATCCGATGTCACATCTTGGGCAAAGCACCTGAAAACATGAAAGCAAAACACACATTATTTATAGACCCTGACATATTTGGAAAACAGCTTTGAAATGAGCACACACACACACACACTCATGTCTGTTTACCTCAAGGAGAGAAAAGGGGGAATTCTTCAGAAGGAATGTCTTCCCTGCGCTCTCCTTCCAGTTCTGAACGTCACTGACGAGAGCCTCGAGTCGACTCAGCGGGTCGAGCCTCACTGGGATGCCCTCTGCTCTGAGAACCAGCTCAGACAGACTGTCCAGCACAGGAATACGGCCCCCGAGCTGCAAGCATTCACACACAAGATTTAGCATCCCAACACGACTCTCTCTGACCAAGTGTTAAGTGCTGAGATAATTCAGTGCAGCCTAGTTGGAGTATATTTAACCTGGAGTGCTTCAGCTTCATGAAGCCATTTCTTGGCCTTGGTGATGACATCCTTCAGCTGCAGACAGTTGGGCAGATATGCAGGGATGTTTTCGACTTCTTGTAGAGCATCGTGAAGCGTTTCCATGCTGTGATATGGCCTGTGAAGTGACACGAGCTTTAGTGAACTCTGAATTTATAGTGAATAGTGAATTTATTTTGTAGAGTTTTATTTCATGTCTGAACTTGGAGTGTCCATCTTGTGTGTTTCAGTTTTTAATTTTAGTAAAAAAGACTGCATTTTTGATTGATTTTTACATTTTGATTTATCTAAACATCAAATATCATAATGAGATGCTTGCTATGGCAGAGTCTGGTGCTTTACAGTGTGTAGCTTCTGTGGAGCCAATAGTGAGTTAAGCACTGTCACAACACCATGATCCTCTTTATCCACCATGATCCTGCTCTGCAGACTTGGCACATTTCGCTCTGCACTGTCGGAAGTTCCAGCTGATTTCACATTTTCACTTCACATCTGACACCACTATTTAAGAAAAATGTAAATTTACAAAGCAAAGCATCTGTTTGGAAATACAGACTTTACTGCATTTTAGCAAAGTTATAATATTTGATTTTTTTTCTGGACAAAAAATGTTTGAAAGGAACATTTTGGCAAATTCTTTTTTTATTAGGCAAAATGCAGTTGATTAATTGCCATTAACCATTTATTGTGTTCTTTTATATAGTTTTTTTGGACATGCTTGTTTATTGTAAGTTTGTAATGTGATCTGGGAGATAATGATGTGTTGTTTAATAGTACACATTTATAAATGAAAATTAACTGAACATTCAGGGAAAAATTAGATTTAGAACCTGGTACATGGATTATATTTTCATTTAATAACTTAGTAGTTTATCTGTATTTTCTCCATGTAAATGACAGCAAGGGAAAAAAGATAAAGGCTTTGGAATTTATTGTGTTATGTAAAGTTATGGAAATGAGATGTAACTCCCAGTGCAGCTCAGCATCCTCACCTGGCTTCCATGAGGCTGAGCACACGCTCCTCCCACTGCTCCGACACTGTCAGCAGCTCCTGCAGACGTGCCATGGCTCTTTCCACAGAGCTGTGAGGGGACAAGCCCACACCCTGATCTATCAGCCTCCTCATGGTGTCTAGACAGAGGCTTTCTGGCCGGCTGCTGGCTTGCTGCACGGCCTCCAGCCAGCGGGCCTGCTCCAGTCTCTCCCTCAGCAGGGGCAGCTGAGGCAGTTCCACGTCCAGGCCCAGGCTCATGTCCAGCAGGTCCTGCAGCTCCAGGGGGCTGGGTGACTCATCAGAGAGGAGAACTTCACTGCGCTGCTGGAAGTCATCCACCCGGGTCAACAGGTCCTGGGAGATCACATTCAACACACATTAAGGGACTGATCTTTGACTGCTGGGCCAAGAGTGTATTAAAAACTGATTCAAATTCAGTGACACAAACCAAACATTCAGACACTGTGTTAGACTTCAATGTGAAATGGCATAGAAAAAATTAAGATTCGGGGAGTCTGGAAAACTGTACAAAGGACTCATGTAAAGAAGTAACTATATCTAATCAGAGTTAACAAACCTTCAGTAAAGGAGCCTGTCGGATATTGCATGGCAGGCTGTCAAACTGTCGGACAAAAGATCTTAACTCCTCCACAGTCAACTCGTTCTGGTTTTGAGACTTTCCCCCTCCAGAACGATACCTGTAATACAAAGAAAAACTGTTCAACAGATATATTAAAACAAGCATCAAAAGGACACAATTATCTAAAACAGCTAAATAAGAAAAAAAAACAAAAACAAAAACTGAATGTTGGTTGCAAACTGCAACGCTGGCACCTTGGAAATTTGGTCTGTATTCTGCCACCTTTGTCTGGCTAGCTCAATGGAAAGAATGAATGAGCCCAACTACCTCCCATAATGACACAATGGAGTCAATAACAATAATAAAAAAAATAACTAGAGGCCAGCTCACACCAAAACATACTGAAAACTGTAATTTCCAGAAAACACAGACACCCAAAAATAACAGTAAAAAGATCACTTAACTGATCCCTCATCATATAATTACACAATGTTTAGTGTGACGCATTATGGGTCAGAATCAACACGGCTAGTTTTTACAGATGGGATTTTTATGGTATCATGGTCTGATTTAGATTCATATAGATGTCCAGAAGTTGTGTAACACAATTTTATTTTGAATTCAAATCATGCCAGAAGAGAGAAATATCAATCCTCTTGTACCTTGTCTGCCTCTTTCCGTTGAGAAGCTGTTGTGCCATCACAGCGACTTTATCGGCCTCTGAGGTGACGATGCGTAGCTGATCCAGGAGGCTGGTTTGTGGGAACGCCTTTGTTTCTGCCTGTTCCACCAGGCTGTGAAGCTCTTCCAAACCTGACCAGAAAGTATAACGCATCATACAGTGTGGCCAACTGATACAGCGGGAATGAGTGTATGTCCTTAAAATGAGAGGTAACTAAAGGGCATATTTGGGATAATACAGAGGGTTTTTTTTGCATAAGCTTCTAACCTCTTTTCTTGCTTCCTTTGTTCTCCAGGATGTCCTGCACATTACAGAGCCAGTCTTTATAGGACTCTGCACGCAGCGTCACTGATGCCATCATATGATACAACTCATCCAGTGTAAATTTGTAACTGCAGGGAGACAAAACAAGGTCATAGATTCACAATGAGTATTCACATTTATTGAGATTTAATAAAAAGTAATATTTAATAGGTGCTGGTGCACTGAAGTAAGTTCTGTGTGCTGCGTATTGAATAGTTCAAAGTTGTGAAGTTGAAAGTTTTCGTTTAATTCTTTATGCAAGAACATGCTTCCTGCAAGTTTGTTTATCATACAATTGCTTTGGGTGATGATTTACTTATGTTCATGTGTTCATAATTGTGGTCACTAAGTATGTGATTTTGCATGAATGTATTTTTTTTTCCTGAATTACTTCATTCAAATTTAATACAGAAATACAAGTTCCTTTAGGACAGCAACTGCAAAAAACAAAAAAAAAACAAAAAACAGCCTGATGGAGGCAGCCTTTGGGGGTAGCTTAGGTGATGCTGATGATTCATAATCGTAGTTAACACAAACCACAAGTCAAATTCATAAACGAGTCTGTTCAGTGGTTGTGGTTACCAAAGACTCACTTGAGTGTAAGGTTGCTATGAGGACAAGAGCAGAGGTTCTGGGCGTGGTGCAGGCAAACCATCTTTCCAGGACTGCAGGCACAGGTGATGCCAGACAGGTAGCAGGTGGTCCGACACTTGCAGCACTGCTGCTCCTCGTCTGGGAGCACCTCATAATCAACTTGTTGAGATTGCACCACACCCTGGGGATCCAAATTCACAGTCATTAGAGCTTCAGGGGAGGAGACAGAGGAAGTAAATGAGACAGATGTGCAGATAAATTAAGTCTCCTATTCTGAATCTACAATTATGATAAATGGCTTCAAAAGTTCAGAGTTTCTCTAATTTATTCCAGATGACACGTCAGAGTAGTACACCAGCCTCCTTATAACGGCCCCATCACATGAGCCAATATAACAAACTAAAAAACCCCATTTAAACCTTAAATTACAACAACTAGTGCAGTGTGTGTTCAAGAAATGCCTGTTTGAATGCTTGGCCTCCTGTATTGCTATACCCACACAGTGTGAAGCTGATCATATGAATGGTTGCTGTAAATTAGACCAAAGTGAAAGCCAACTCATTGTTTCATAGTAACTGTAAGGATATGCAACTTTTCATATCAAGGCACATTAGACAACAATTTGCACTGTCCATTATGAAATGCTGAAACTAGTGTATGTCCTGCACATCACCAAACTGCCACAGCCAACCGCTAAATATAAAAACTACTCACCATATTGTTAATCTTCTCTCTTAGTTTCTCTTCTTCTTGGACCATGACAGTCATCTCCCGTTGCACAGTTGATGCCAGGTCGACATCCATGTTGTCCACTTTACAGGCTATATTACAAACCATCTCATCATGGGAGAAGACACAGTACCTGCTCAGCTCACGATAGTGTGCCACACAATTACGGCCAATGGGCATCTGTCAGAAAATATACAGTTGAGTTTGAGTTTAGGAGAAACTAATGAGGAAGAAAAACATAATAGTAACACTAAGTCTCTTTCTGAAAATCTGGTGTTTCTACCATATAATCTGTATTGAGGGTCCATTATATTGTTTTTATTCTGGATTTGTAAAGCACAGTGGGCTGTAGCTCAGTGCTATACAAATTATTATTGTGCAATTTTTCACCAAACAAAACAAACAAACAAATTTCCCAGTAAAATGTAAAAGGCATGAACAGATCGATGAACACCATGACCATGGTTTTACAGCAAAATATTTATTAGAATGAGGGTTAGAATGAGCAGAGGTGCTACGTTTGAGCCAACACAAGTTTTAGAATAATCTGGTGTGATCAGAGAGTCACAACAGATTTTCTTACCCAGTCCATGGTGCAAAAGTTGACAGCTTCAGCAAAGTTGAAACCCTGGTTGAATCCACTGTGGTAAGCTCTGGGGAAAGTGATGACAAACTCGCCTGCACACTGGTTGGTTCGATAGATCTAGTTATCAGCAAGAAAAGAAGGAAAAAGTTTTCAGAATTAACATTTGGTGAAAAGACTGGACTGCCAACAAGGAAAGTTCTGATGTCATGTGATGATTAATAAATAAGCGTAACAGTGAGCAGGTTACCGGGACGCCGTTGTTCATCAGCGTGTTGGGGTTCATGATGGTGACCAGCTGGTGAAGCAGGTCTGGCTGGGACTCAAACAGCTCAGGTGCCAGATTCTTCATGACCGACTCGAGGTGCTCTGCGGCATAACCAGGGGCCCCATACCACGTCTTTGGCTCCCCCCTGCACATATGGCCAAAATGTTTTTAGTATAGTAGTATATAGTATATATATAGTAGTATTAAGTATAATAGGTGTAGTTTAGCGAGTGCACTCTACCAGTGAAGATAGTTTATGGAGTAGCTCCAGTGGTCTTCAATATGCCAGCAGAAGGAGGAGAAGCACATGCCCACATACAGCCAGGGTAACTTCATCCCACAGATGTCGGCTGTAACGTGAGTCAGCACCGAGGCATCCAGCACCGGCATGTTGTTCAGGTTCCAGCCGCTGCTCAGGTAATGCTGCAGGTCAGAGACAGGTCTCAACACTCCACTTACTCCAATATAACCCTGACCAGCTGGTATTACAATAGCAACCAATGGGAAAACTGATCATGGCAAAACATCATCTACCTTGCTTAAGGAAATACTGAAGGTTGTTCTGAAAAACGCAACATCATATATAGAACTGACTATGCAAGATGCATATCTAAAATATACAGCATACCAAAAACATTGCATTTTTAGATTTGCACCTTGACTGCAGACAAATATATCATCCCTATAACAGCAGACAGATTGTACCTCATCCTCAGGAGAGACTTCAAAATGGCTGTTCCTCACAGGAAAACCACTCCCAAACTCCTTGGAGGCGATGTCCGCTCCATACTCGACAGTGACATCCTCTTCAATGGTGCTGACAAGACGCCAGAACTCCTTCTCCACTAGCTCAGTAGGAACCATCTGAAACACACAAGAGGAGGGTCTTATCATGTGCTGTATTAACACGAATCTGGAAACCAGAGACAGTTTCATCACAAGTTCTAACACATTAAGGAAAGTGTTTCTCTCACCACAACACAAGTCAGAATGTATCTGCTGGGATAAATGACAAGAATGTCACAAATCTTTTTCAGGAATTCAGCTAGACAAAAAAAATCTGTGTCAAAACTGTTGCTCATAAGGTCTTCTTTTCCCTGCCAGACCTCTGATCTCTTCACCTCTGTCCATGCAGTAAGACCAACAGGATGGATGAGTGTGTGTGTGTGTGTGTGTACGCAGGCATGAATGCGTGTGTGTGTGTGTATGTGTAGGGGGGGCACAACATCTGATAACACAGAAAGGACTCCTTCTGGAAGTGTGCTATCAAAGCATTCCTTTGTTGCAAACCAAAGTCATGAAACTGAAGTAACAGAGAGTGAAGGGCAGTTTTTCCTCAAAGATCTTCCCAAATGTGCCTCAAGTCTCAGAAAACATGTTTGTGATATAAATAG
The DNA here is from genome assembly GCA_037975185.1 of Centropyge bicolor. Classification (NCBI taxonomy): domain Eukaryota; kingdom Metazoa; phylum Chordata; class Actinopteri; family Pomacanthidae; genus Centropyge; species Centropyge bicolor. The sequence goes on along the minus strand of JBBMOC010000012.1, from coordinate 11,755,818 downwards.
AACAATTTTAGATTACTGAAATATTTTGTGGGTTGTATGGTTGAACGAAAAGTTGACACTTCACTGCCAGCAGTATTGCCATCAGTAACACAACAACAAACTTCTATTTTCACTGTGTTATGTTTTGCATCTTATTATCTCACACTCGACAGTCTTTGGAAAACTATTTTCAGAAAAATACATAAGTTTGAGATTATAGTCTCATTTTATCATCTCTCCTGAATAAACAGTCAACATAATTATGAGAACTGTAGTATAAAAATGTATTAATTAATAGAAATGATTATCTATGTCAATATACCAAACTTGTATGGGGAGTTTCATATTTTCCATCTCTCTGTATGTATGTGTATTTCAAATAAATCTTCATATACATATAGATGAGAAAGAGCAACTTTCAGACATGTATTTCCAACCCATGGACCCTTTAAAATAAGTGAATCAGTCACTGGTATCATTACCAACAAAACATTTTGACTAAGTAGAATGGAAACCACATGGATATTAACTAACAAATGAAACAAACTCACATGAACTGGCATGTTAAAATAATCAGACTTGAAGGAATCGGCCATGTCTCCAAAAGTTTGGAGGGTGTAGCTCCTGCTGGCCTGCTCAAACCCAAAAGCGACAGCAGGTTTACCGCATTCCTGTGACAAAAATAGATGACATAAAGTTCAAAAACCACTCGGAGTTGCATTATATTTGTAGATATGAGGCAGGTGATTATACTCTTGCTTCCAATTATGAGTTTCTCTGGCAGGATTTAGCTCCCTGGTGGTGCAGGGGCTGCAGCTCACCTGAGCCAGGCACTTGGGACATCTCCAGTCGCCTTTGGGAACGTCATGGAGGGGAGGGATCAGACAGAAAATGTGATAGCTGTCATCACAGCCATCACACAACAGCAGGCGGTCCTCAGCAGTCCCACTGCCACATACCAGGCACATGTACTGGTCCACCTGAGAACACAGGACAATTGTTAGTTTTACCTTTCTTTCTGTCATGTGCAATTTTCTTTGATACACTATGTTCTACTCCAGCAGATCACAACACCATAACAAGGATAACTTTTTATGTGCCAAATAATTGAATTTTAGTGATATACGCTTAAATCTAAACACAGAACAATATACTTACTTTATTCACAGGAGGTTTGTTTATCTTATTTAATACAGTTTCATCATAATCTGTCCGCTCTTCATGTTCAATGGGCTCCTTCTTCACCTCGGTTACTGCCATCCTCACTGAAAGACATTGATGAAGGCTCAATAGAAGCTTTAAGATTATCCAACATAATTTGAGTCACCAGTCCAAAAAACCAGAGTCGACTCGCATCTTGTCAGTTGAATCAATGCACTTTTGTTTTTTAGCTGCGTCATTGTAACCAGAGCAATGCAGGAGCAACAACACGGCCGGCTGTTAACTTTACAAGTCTTTGTAGTGAACAGCCAAATCCAATCTGACAAAATTCTCAGTTGTGCACAGCCTTAGTCTTCCCCATTTCTTTCTTTCTTACCAGGCTCTGGTTTGGCAGAATACGTTCCCATCCTCCTCCTCAGATTGGGACGATTTTCACAAATTTCTCCAGGTGCAGTTTTAACACAGCCTCTCTGTCAGAGTCACAGCAAGAGAGACCGATTGAGACAGATACCTTGTTTCCACTGCATGGATCAGTTTGACTCGACTCTACTAGCTCTTATTTGGTTTAATTTGATTTGCCATTGTTTTTGATAGCACCTGGTATCACTCAAGTGTAAACCCACTGTGATGCCACCCAATTGGTTTGTGTACTTACGTTGTGAAACCTTGACTTTGGCATTATGGCAATTGCTATCTTGGTTTTTGGAAGCCAGAAATGACTATATTTAGATGAGTGTGGATCTGGGGATGATATGCATTGCTATGTTTCGAACCTGATTGGATCTGAAAAAAAGTGAGTCAAGTAGAGCCGAGCCATACCATACCATGCAGCAAGAGAGAACAACTGTTACACATTTTACTGGGTCCTCAATAAAATATTAAAAACATCTTTTTACACCAAACATCTAGTTCAATATATAAATATATAGATTGACTTGAAATGCAAAATGGCCACAGTCACACTATAGATTAAGATCACCTGATCTTTTGGCAAGTCATTCCTGTGTTCTACATGTGTGTGGACTGCATATGAATACAAACATTTACTTAAACATCCAAGTTTACATCAGCATATCGTACACATAAGGAGTTAAATTATAATGTCGAAGAACAGATGGAGAGATCAGACTCACTTCAGATCTCATCCGTTTTGCTCGGCGAGCAATACTGCAGGTCTCCTGGGGCTGGACAGACTGCCTCTGCGGCAGGTCATGAGGGGTGTACTCCTTATCTTTAGTGTCATTGGTCAAGGTGGCCTTCTGCAAAGAGAAGTGGGTAAATATGATGAAAGTGAAACAAAGCATTGATCAATTCTGACCAAAAACCAAGTAAAACAAAAATCTACAAAGCCTCTTTTTTTTTATTTTTACTTGCATTCAAACCAAATGAACGGAACATACACACAAGAAGAATATAATATTGGACAAAAAACCCCAACTCAAACCAACCAAAAATTGATTGTGCCCACTTTTTTGTGAGTTACCTGGTGGGTTCCCGTAGGTACCCAAGCTGATGCAGAATTCTACTTTGTAATAGTAAATCTTTGTGGAGACTTTGTCAAGAGATTTTAATTTGACTGTCACGTGATTCTTTTCACTGGATTGAGTAAATGTAGTACTGGGCGTAAAATATTCTTCTTGTTGTGTCCTGTCTCAGTACACAATGGCACAAGCAGCTCAAATAAAACAAATTTGCTGTCTTTGATAAGATTGTCTCACTAGACGCCTCAGTAAGATTCCAAACATTCAATATCTGGCCCTGTTTTTTTTTTTTCCTACAACATTCTCAGGATTTCTAATATGGGCTAATCCAAATAATAATAATACTGATGAGAATAATGAATATAATAATAAATATAATAATATGTATTGAGCCAGTAGAATAAGAGTTCTAGTCAGTACCTGAGCTTATACTAATAAACTATGTGGCTTGAAAAGGCACTTAAACGGACTATCAAGTCTTCTAGTAAACATTCATTCAACTGTGAACAGCAAGTCTAACTACTTCTGCTCCAATGGGAAAAGAAAACAAAAGTGATTGGACTTACAGGCAGATGGTCTCCAGTCTGGAACACGTTATATGGGTAGAGGATCCTCTCATAGTGTGCCCGCAGATGAGAGCCAATAGCCTTGCCTGGAGCAAAGCCCATCTTGACAGATATCTTAGTCCAGCGGCGCTCCCTGCAGACCGCATCGAAGCCCCCTTCTTCATTCACCAGCTTGGGAAAAAAAATTAATACCATCAGTATGCGTAGAAAGCAGTTTAATATTCACATGTAAATAACTTTCATCGTGACTATACAGGTAGAAATGGTGATCTTATTAGAGTCTTCAAAACCAGCCAGGATTTGTAGGTACCTTATTCAGCTGGTAAAGATCCAAAATCTTTCTTTCCACATGAGGGATTTTCAGAGTGCATCCCTGGAGCTCCCAGAATTTTGCTATTTGATCCAGGAAGTTGAGCTTCACTCTGGTCTGAGCCTAAAAGCATAATGAAACAAAAGTTAATGTTGTGCATCGGCAGTTTTATGTTTACACAAAGACAGTTTAAGAAGTTTTTGAGAGGAACAGCTTCACAAGGACTGATCAAATATTTTGAAGCAAATTTGAAATTTGTATTGTTTGTGAAAAATGAACATGAATGAAGAACAATGCAGCAATAACTTGCCAGCATAAAATCAATTGACACCAAATACACTTAGTGAATTTATGTGTCTTAAATATATAAACATAATAAATGAACGTACCTCCAACTCATTAAGTCTTTGTATCCGTGGTGTGAATTTCAGTCTGTCAACATCACAGGCAAATGGTGGCTGCCAGTCCTAGGAAAAATATAAAGAAGAATATTAAACAAAATGACACCAACTCTTTGATGGTTATGCTGAAACAGATGCCGTCGGAGCCAAATTTTGTTGGCAGATTTGTTGATTTGTAAGAAGTACATTGTTTCTCACCGGTAGTAATGATGAGTCGTATAAATCTTACTACTCAAAACAAGCCTCCTACAAGGATAAGGCTGGTGTTATTGCAGTTTTTAGTTTTTTTTGTCAATGAATACCATGAAAACAGTAAAATCAACAATGTGTTAGTGTCACAGTATTTTCAGACCTCCTCAGCCTGGCTGTCAGCTCCAAGTCATTAGAGCCAGCTGAAGGCTTAAAGCTATAATAACAAGTTACGAATATATGCTTTGATTTTGAAAAAAGCACAAATAATCCACCAGCTGGGTACTGAAAATAAACTTCCTGGAACAAATATAAAACAATTCCAAGTAATAGAATTTTCTTTTTAAACCACTTTAGAGTGTGATTTAACTGAGTTCTTAACAACAAATGAACAGGAAAATAACAGTTACCTCTTATCACTTCAGTGTGATATCTTAACACGGATCCTCTGGTCTCTTTACAAGGATGCCTGACGTCAATCAGAAGTAAAACTCAAACTAATTCAGACTACACATCTACCCTGCAGTTCTTCTAGTAAACTCAAGGATTATTATTGAAGACAGGGGTCAGGGTGATAGCAAACTAAACACTAAAATTAAAAAATGTTTCAGAGCCATTAGTTAACATGCTTTATTTATCATATAACTGTGACATGGCTGTGATTCCACAAAACAACAATATCACACTGCTGTGTGACCCCGCATGAAGAAGTTAACTTCACCGACTGTCTTACTGACAGACTAAACACTGACATGATATTAATGCACTTGCACAACCTGTTAAAGCAAACCTACTCATGCTAGACCACACAACTTCCGGCAAGACCAGAGAAAATGGTGTCTGGTGGTTGCTCAAGAGTCAGCACAATAATCTCAGTTTGACATCACTAAATGTGTGATACCACACTCCTGCTGATTTGTCATGAATGAGAATGTTTACGAATAAGAAAAATTTGTGAAATTGGGTCCTCGAGTGCAACAGAAAGCATGACACAGTTGCAATTGTTACTTAGGTTGCTAAAGAGCTGTTATTAGTCAGAACAAAACTCATGTAGTGCTGAAAAAAATCCAGCTATTTCTTTAAAGATTCCCAATAACCCAGAGTCATTTCTGACACTGAGGAACAGACAGAAAATGCTTATCCTAGAGATAAGCTTCAGGTTTCAAATCTGCCCTTCAAACTGTATGTAACAAATCTTCCCAGACAAACTGCCAGTGCATTTGCACTTAAGCACAATGTTTTTGATGCGTGGAAAACCACAGAAATCTTTAAACTCTGAATAAATCTGAACACCTGCTCTGTCATAGCACCAAATTTATAGTTACAATTTCTTTAATGGTTTGGATTCAATCTAAGTCAGATGAACCAAACAGACTCTTATTGCTCAAAAGCTACAGCTGGATTTAAATTATTTTAATATAAAGTATTGAAATATAAAATTTGTATTTGAAGCACTTAATTCGTTCAATTTGTAGGAATACAAACATAATTTGCTATTACATGTGTGACATAACCAAATGAAGCCAGCAACACTAAGATATGGTTTTAGTTTCACATCTTAGAGCCAAACTCCCACTGACACGACATTGCAAATAAGCAGTGCAAGACACGTTAACGGTTCATGTGGAAATTAGGCTACAACTCTGGATCCAAATCAAACTTAAACCATCACAGTATTTTTATTATAACTGACTACCTACTACATGCAATGCTACCGTGGTTTTAGCACTATAACATGTAAAATGTGACACAAGATTTACTGGTCTGGACAGGGATTTTTTTCTTACTAGGACAGAAATGCTGGGCAGAGTGGGAACAACAAAAGCAGCATTAACACCACCTTATCATCTGTAGACAAAGCTGGATTACAACCACAAATGTCCTGTCACAAAAGGAAAACAATCGCTGTGAAACATATGGAACTGCACTGGCTTTTTCTGGCCATCCTTCACATACAAGTCTGACCACACCAGTTAAGATTACAAGCACAATTTTGCTCAGAACGTGACTAGCCTTCCACCAAATATAAAATGACAAATACACGCGTTGAGATATTAACTACACACAGCCTTAAGACATCACTGGAAATCATTTGCATATGTGCTACTAACATCTACAGTCAAAATGTGACCAATGTAAAAGTTACAGGCCGCATACTGTGCGCTCAGAAATCACTGATCAAAAACAGGTTTTGGTGCAACATTGTCTTCCTTTCTAAAAAAAAAAAAGTTATGTTTTTGTTTATGCCAGAGAAACAGAAGAGAAAAAGGAAACAAAGAAAAGGACAGTCCAGTCCAGGCCAGATCACATCTAAAAACAACACAGGATGTTACATGTAGACGATGTGTATCATTGCCACACGAGCCTCTGGGATGCCTGGTGCTGTCCTCATTATGCAAACACACCAATCAACGTCAAAACTTAGAAATTTGCCTAAATAGAAATACACTCTTGAAAGCTCAGATTCACAATACTGAGGGTTTGTTTATCCATGTGTTTGGCCCATACAAAACCCTGGAGTCAAAATTTGATCTGCATGTTCAGATGAAACTACCGGTGCATGACAGACTGCAGACAATGGTGCTCACACGGTGCGAGAAAAATGGTGGAGTTTGACCTGAAAAAATTATTTCAATTTAATTCAAATTCTCTCTTTGGTACATGAATCAATTTTACATACCAATATATATTCAAAAAGCAGGCATTGCATGGCTTGTGGGATATGCTGCTTCTGTATTCTCTGTAAAGCTAGAGAGCTGTACTTTGTCTCTCAAGTGTTTCTTAATGATCATCTCTTTTAAGACACACATTGTATACTACAATGCTGATGTGTTGTTACGTGTTGTCTGAAACAATCTAGTCAATAGGACAACCAACAGTCTCTTGGACTATGAGGATCTGAACTCATGAGGATAAACGTAGACTATTTGCACTGCCTTCTTTTGTTTACATGAACTGTGCATGTTCAGCCATGCCTTTAAATGCAGTTTTCTTTTTAGACTAACAAACACCAAGCAGTCCCCCACCCACCCCTTTTTGGTTATGTAGCGGCCCATTCATCCCTACCCACTCTGTTAAAGCATGCCAAATGGGCTTTTACAGGCTCCTTATTTATATATTTCCATCCAGGACCTCAAAGCTTTTAAAACGATATTTTGATAACTGCAGAAACAAATGCATTTGCCATCAGTAATGATAATATCATTATTTCAGCTGCCCTCTATCCAATTTGCATGTGAGCTTGAACACACCCTTGGATAATGTATCTGTCCTCTCTCATCACAATGTATCAGAAATAAGGTCAATGTGAGATTAATTTAAAATTCTGTCCATTTTTGGGAGGAAATCTATTTAATATCATTTTTGTCCTAAAAGATTTTAGTCTCTTGCTACATTGGAGATGTGTACATTATAGCAGAACAATGATCCAATTAGAAAAAGACAATATTATATAAGACACCCGAGAGTTGTTTTCATAAGACATAATGTAAATACTACGAGTGGAAAATATTTGGCTCACAAACAATTAGGGATGAATCACATTCAAGTGTTTTTTTCCGGGTGTAAACACGATTAAACTATGATATAAACTGAGTGTCCGTTGAGCTCCGTATTAAAACGACCCTTCTCTCCATAAACAGTCGCTCACCGAGCACGTACATAACGTTTCCCAGCGTTGGATGCCAGGCAGCTTTAAACGGGCCTGATTAACGTTAGCTAGGTTAGCTCACACTAGCTAAGCCTGACAAATACTGCTGGGAAAGTTAACTAGCTGTTTAAAAAGCAGTGGTCAAAAGACTGGTTTAAATAATGTCGGGCCATTTCCTGGTCCAGGAAGCTTTTGATTCTGCGCTAACGTAAACACTTTCCATCAGATTTGCATGCAGGCAAACTTTAGCATTTGAATTATTTTTAGAAATAAGTGCTCTGGTAGGTGACTGTTAAGAAGAATACAGGTCTGTGTGTTTGAGGGTGAAAAACTTGCCCAGGACATAGGTTTCCTCCTCAACGTGCTCCACTGTGCTCGTAGCAAACACAACACACTCTGAGCTCAAGCTAGCTGACAATTCAACTCGGGAGCCGCAATCCGCCATGTTGAAAGCTGTCTAAAAACACAACTTTGCCTGCTGAATGGTCAAACAGCAGCTGAGGCCAACTCACCATGAAAGCAAAAAAACAAAACAAAACACACACACTGAATAACTGTCAAAATGAAGAAATACTCACAGGTGGCGGTCGGACTTTGCAGATGCCAGTTTTCTCTGCAATGGGTCGTATTTTGTTGATGTACGCAAAAGGGTCGGCGAATTCCTCCCAGCTGGGCTCAAAAACAGGGCACTCCGGAGGAGGAATGAACTCATTCAGCTGCGCTTGACTCATTGTTGCATCTTCCTTATGACTGCAGCCGAAATATTGTTGAGGTTTGAAGGCTTCCTCACGCCAAATAAGCTCGCTGTGGGTTTCTGTCTATCGGTTCATGTCCACTCAATGAACTCAAAGACGAATTATCTAGTTGGAGACGAGAGGATGACAGCTAGCCACCGTGCGCCTCCGCTACAGAAAGTAGACACTAGGAAATTATTTAGGCTACAGTCACTTTTACTCCGAATCTGCGTTTATATTTAATAGTTTAAGCATTATTTCACATACAAATATTGATTTTTTTCATTACATCTTATTATGTTTGTTCTGACAACATATAGTGCGTTTTCACGTCTTTTTAAATGAGTTAAATGCCTGCCGAACTGTGTTGGAGTAAACGTGATTTAAATCTACTTGAACACCGTCTTAAATAAACGGAAATGGAGTTTGATCTCACATAGTTAACACTTTGTGAGTATAATAGTATTTAGTTGAGGATTATTGGTTTATTGGTTCTGTCGTTTCCTCACAGATGATCGCTCTCTGTGGGATAAGTTTGTTTTCTTCACCTTTTCGGCACGTCACTCAACAGTAGGTTGAAAAATGAAGAGATACGTTGTATTCGGGCCTGTCTTTGCCCCGCCCGGCTAAGTAGAAAGAATAGACGTATCAGACGGTACGTTTGGTTTTATAATCGAACACACCCACTAGATCACTGCGCGCTGACCGGTACTTTGTTTTTAAATGGTCTAGAGGAGCTCGTTGATTGGTCGAGAATAATGTATCTAGTCATATGTTGATAGTTCAGCTGTTTGTTTTAATAATAAACATTTAAATTAGGTCATTTATTCTATATAAACTCTTCAACGCCTCTAGTACAAAATATATCCACTAGACTTGAGAAAAAAATGTACTTTGAAAATATGCAATTTTTAATTGTTTTATCACATATTTGGTTGTTTATCTACTGTGGTTGTCTATCATATCTGTTGGCACCTATCTATTCTGTTTAATGACATTGTCTTATTAAGATTGTCAATCTTATATTATCAATCACACTTCAACACTTTTTATATAAGTATGACAATGATTTAATCCCATACTACATACTATACTATTCACATACTATATATTATTTATTAACTGATAGGGGAAGTGTTCATGCTGAATGAGGGCTAAACCTTGACAATTTGTGTGTTGAATTATAAAACTCTCTGAGGCAAATTTGTGACTTTGGGCCTCCTACTGTAAATAAACTTGACTGATAGTTAACATTTTAGCAAAATCTCACAGTTGCCATGTGTTAACTGGGTGTAACATAACACTTGATTTGTTTGCTCTGTGTACAAGACTGATTTGAATGTCCTTGTTCTCTGTTTCACTTGAACTTCCCGTTGGTGGATTATGGAAAGTCGACTATAACGGTTTCACATCACAGGTGTCTCTCAAACTCTGCTGCACAGATTTAAAAATGCCCAAGATCACTGTCACATAAAAACTTGGATCACCACAAGCTTTCTGCTCTATTGTCCCATGTGTTTGGTCCTTTATATTATGTATAGAGTCAATTGTTGAATAATTTTAATCAGTATGGACATTATTCTATATCTTCTTTGCATAGTCAGCACATGTGACATTTGCTATGATTAAGCTGCCTAAACAATGCACAGTTTCCCTAATGAATGAGCAGATGTCACAAAGCATATTACTGTAATTCAACATATATTTCCAAATGCCCCTTTTTATAGTATTCTGAACAAACTCTGCAGTTCTCTGTGTCCACAATGGTATTTATGCTTGAAAACACACAATGGAAGCAAACAGCCCACTGCCATCACTCAGTGTAGTCTGCTGACTGCCACCAGCGTCATTGATTTGGTGGGGTTCAGCTGACAGGGTGGGGGCAGAGCCTTTAGTCACCAGCACAGCAGATACAAAATGACAATGAACACATCATACATGAGTCATGAAATAAGGAATGTGTCAAATACTGATATCACGACATCTAGTGGCAAAACGTTGATCTACACTTTAAAATAATTGACGTCTGGAGGTTTTTGTCCCCATAAGAGGTATTTTTTCAATTATTATGTTCAGGTTATGATGCTTATTGCAAATAACAACATGGCATGCACTCAATGTATCTGGGCACACCCACACATAATTTTTTTTATGGCTGCAACAAACGATGACATACAGTATTTAATAATCTATCAAAAATGTTTTCAGTAAATCGATTTGCTTATAAAATATGGGAAAAGTAAATTTACAATGATACCAAAAAAAAAAAAAAAACCTACAAAGAAAATCATTACTCATATACGTAAAGCTGGAATTAGTAGATGCTTAGTATTGCTCAATTATTGACTTTAAAGATTAGCCAATTATCAACTTTGCTATTTACTGTCAAGTATTTTATAAATTAAACAAGCACCAACTTGTTTTAGGATGGATTTCACACATAGTATCCACAGAAATGTCTTCATGTCATTAATCTGACAGGAAGGTAAGCTAAAGGACATTGAGATGAGGGAACTTGTGTCACATTATCCAGGAAACATCTGCAGGATGGCATTCAACATCAGCTTCCCCAAAAACATCTTTATTAGAACAGGATGGTCATACTGTTGTCAATGTGATAGAGGAGAATGAAAGTGACACTGTTGTCCTGTTGTCATAAACAATGGACACATAACAGTATATGTAAGTGTGATGGATTAGGGTGTGGTCAACTCTGGGTGTAAATCCATGAAAAGATGCATAGCCTGCCAACATATTTTTTTAAGTTCTTGTGGGCTCACATATGCATTGAGACTATGCATGATTCACCCTTTCCACAGCGACGTAAAAACTTTTCTTGTCATCCAAACAGTGCCAGCCGATTGGTCCAATCTCACAATCTGCACAGATGAGATACTTGATTCTCCCCACGTCCTTAGTGAAGCCCACATTCTCAAAAGTGTACATGTCGTCCACAAACCAGTGGGCAGTCAGCGTGTCCCCATCCACTGCGCTTTCTGTGGCGCCGAGGCCGCTCTTTTTTCGCATGGATGGTAGGAACAGCTGGTGGGAGAAAACACAGCTTTAGATGACATAAAAACTCTTCTGAAGGAACTCAAAAGGAGTAGTGCAATAGGGGCTTTGGACTTAGTATATACTGCACATGAAAGGTTTGCCATTTATTATTATTAGTCTCAGAAACCTCCATTGGCTTTCTGTTCCTTTCAGAACCCAGGGTCCTACTCTTGGTATATATGGCTCTAAATGACCCTGTTCCTCAGTATACATTGTGTTATGCTCTCCTTCATGTTCCTTCAACATTTTTATCAATCCAGTGAGATTTCATGTGGCATTCAAACGCCAAGACAGCCTGATTAAGGATTATTGCTCCTGTATATATCTGTGTATTTGTGTAGATGTATGTGTGAGTATGTACCTTTCTGTCCATATTTTAATTCAGTGTTAGAGGAAGTTATAGTTGTCTATTTTTTATTATTATTTTTTACTAATGGGCGATACTTGAGTAAATGTACATAGTTGCAATGTACCACTTTTTATGGTCCTGTAGAGCACCTTGGATAAAATGGTGCTGCAGATGAAACACCGTGAATGAGGGCGTGAGACATCCTACCTCTTTCTCTGCCAGCACAGCCATCCCCGGACACAGCACCTTGGACCCGCAGCGTTGACACACCACAGACTTGCTGTTCTTGCCGTCCTCAGAAACAAGCTCGGACCGGTCCGAGCTTTCTTTGGACTGTTCACTGTCCATCTCAGCCCTGACAAACAGCAGATATACAAAGGCTTGGGACACAGGATCTGTCACTAGTCGAACTGGACTGAAGCAACTGGAGCCAACTAGCTAATGTTAAATGATGTGAATGTAAAGGAAGCTGGGAGCAGAGTTACGAGCCATCGGAACCTTTCTAATGCGGAAGTCTGTGACAGAGAAATCCACCAATGTTTACATTTTCATTATTCCTTAAATATAAATTATTACCAACTTTATGTCGAACCACAGTCTAAAATATTTATATTCAAAGCTGTCCAAAGTAAACGTTAAAACTGTAACACTGACACCAACTGTGAGCCCTGCCCCTCACATTTAGCTAATTCACCAGACTAAAGACAAATAACTACATTACACATCCGTCAAAATCAGATACAAACATCTAAATAAAATCAAATAACACGTACCTAAATGCTGAAGTGAAAACGAGGTTTAATACTGCAGTGAAATCGTAAGACCGACAGGTTAGCTGAAACTAGGCTAGCATACTAGCTGGTCTTGAAGTTTGCCAGTCACTAAATGTTCTCGGTCAGAAACACACGGCTGAGACTTGGTTCCGGGTGTAAGTAGGCAGGTGCAACTTCACGAGTAAAAGTCTCTATTAGTTTTTTGTATTGATGATATAATATTAGTGATCAAAATATCACCAGAAAAATGTACTTAAAAATTCCGAGAAGTGAACCTGCTCATTATGCAGAATGACCCCTGTCAGTGTTGTGTCATTACAATATTGGCTTTTCATTTTGATTTCTGGGAGACTCATGATTCCCAGTGAATACAGACTTGGTTTGACTCTCTCCAGGTAATCTATTAATTGCTAATGCATTAAATCTGTTATGCTGTCTCTGTTGTTCACACACTCACTACTCCTTACACAATACACTTGACATTTCCATGTTTTTAAATTGTGCAGCATCACAAAAGCTTAAATGCATGTTTGTTTTTTAATTTAGGTCTAAGTTTAGGAGGAGCGTCAGGGGAGCTTCTGCCAGGTGAATGGAGGAAACAGATTGCTGGAGACAGGATGACTCTCAGCTACAAAGGTATCCCGGGCTACAACCGCACTCCAAAACAAACAAATAATATTTTTCTAATGATGTTCATTATTACAGTTGTGGACACATCCCAACATCTGTCCCTGCTCACAGTGATCTTCAATCAGCCGCTAATCCCAGGAGAGGAGCTGTTGCTTAACTGATGTTTATATGCTGGAAACATGGTCTCTGTTGATCTCTATAATTCATCAATACTGTGATAGAAGATTGAACAGTTTTAAACACTATTTTATAAGCACACTTTTGTATTAAGCAGTAGACTATGAATCCTGTTGTCCTCACAGTTGCTGAGTGTATATCAGTGTCACAGCTGCTTATATTGCCTAAATCTTAAATTTGCATACATGCATTCGACACAATTGGACACCATGTTTGTACATGTGGAAAAAAATTTATTCCAATAATTTTCCAAGTTTACCATTAATAAATATTTGTTTACATTTCAGTGAAATGCATGATTTATCACTCTCTACACAGGACATTACACAAAGTCAAGAATACACATTGTTTTAGTCTTTGTAATAAAGCTCGAATAAGTTGATCTAGAAAAAGGAGTCTTAAACAGCAGTTGATACAACCTATCAATGGAGTTGTAAGTTCAATAATGATTCGATTGTATATATGGCAAGGAAAACAAGAAAAGTCAACATCTGGAAATCCTTGAAGCTCCCTTGACTGTTAAGATAGGCCGTTTTATTTAAAAACATTTCCATTGGCCTAAGGCACAGGAATACTAAAAGTTTATATCAATCACACGTAACACATTTTAAACCCCATACAGCGATTTAAAGTTTTAATTTTTATAGTATACACTGAGGTGCATTTGATATTTACACCTCTCATTGCATCTGAAATCTAGCACAAAAGAAAGGTCTCAAGCTGACAAAAACACAATTTGATCTATCCAGATCTGTACATTGTGCGTAGCCCAGGAACGATTACTCTAGAAATAAATCAATGACATGTCTGAAAAATGACGGCAGGGGACTTGTTTTGACTTCAACATTTTAAGCATTTTAGTTTAACCTGAACTGAGCTTATACATTTTTGGAAAACTACAGCTTTTCTATATCATTATGTCATTTGAAAATCATTTGTTTGGAATTAAAACAATGCATCAAAATGCAAAGGATCTTTCAGGATAAAGTTCCAGTAAGCTGACAAATTCAGTTTAAATATCCAATCCTGTAATTTTGGGAAGAATTCTGATGAGCATTAGAGCTTGTGTTACTCAGACACTGTAGATCATATTTATAGGATTTAAGCTATATGTTCCTTTCATAATAATGTTTTTTTTTTTCCTAGCTTTTAGAGTATTCCCTGGGCCTTCAGAGTACAGTTCATGTTTTATTGCAGAGTGGGCATGGGTGGGTTCATGGTGGTCCTCTGGTTTTTAATGGACAAATTTGCAATCAGTGTCAGCACAGTTAAAAAAACATCTGGTGACACCTATACACACTGTATGTGTGTACTTTACAAATACGTGTGCAGGCCCCCAAGCATCTAAATGGTCCTGTTCTGAGCTACGCCTCACCACTGGTACATTCATCCTCTAACCTGCATGGACACTAGTAGGGAGGAAAGGAATGGTTTACAGTGTGTGCCCTCTGCTACAGCACAAATAATACTCTGTGTACCCTTTGTGCAATGGTCACAGGCTATGGAGAGGCTGGGGTACTAGTGAGCTTCTAAGAAGTAACCATCAGTTACTTAACATTTTGGTTAAAATCCCGTTTCGATCTTCCTTGAAAACGCAGACTTCAAGCTTCATAATTATTGAAGAAGTAGTGCCTGTTGAAGATTCCTTCTGTAGTTCAATGGCTAGTTAATGCTACGTTACTGGAGCAAAAAAGAGCCAAACAGAAAGACCACCAAAACCCAAACAAGATGTTTTCGCCAATCAGAAGTACAGAAGGAGCAATAAGTGACTATACTGTATATTGAATTCCAGCAGCATTTTAAGTGTGTGTGTGTGTGTGTGTGTGTGCGTGTGTGTGTAGGGCTATAAAGAAAAGTATGAGTAAGTCACAGTCAGGCCTCTCAGAGTAGAGAGTCATCTGTGCATCCTCCCTCGAGGCCGTAACGGAACTCCTGCAGGTTGGAAACCCCGTAGAAATGGATGAACGCTGCTGCCACGACCAGAACATGAAAAATCTGATGGGAATGGAACTAGAAGGAGTGAAAGAGAGGTATCAGTCAGTCAGTCATTATCATTTGCCTGAATGTCTGGACAGATTCAGAATTAGTTGACATAATTATTGGTTAGATGGTTTGGATGTAAGTTAAAATTGTACCAATTTTAGACTGTATTTGACCTAGTTAAATGTTCCTCCTGCTTGTGTTTAGACAACATGTAACATCTTAGAATTTTCTCTTTTGAAATAAATAAGATTTGTAAAAAAAACAAACAAAAAAACCCCAACAAAACCGTTCAGATATTGAATCCACACTGAAGCAGAAAACAAGACACTTGACATTGTAAACTGTGTTCAAACCTAACCACCTGACTGACATTTAAAGAAGTAATGTAAAAACATGAAATACGTACCCAGATGTCACACTTGCCAGGAAAATAGCGCTCAGGGATCCTGGCTGCATACAGACCAGCACCAGTGATGTACATGGCACCCATCAGGTAGAACCAACCCATCTGGCCAACTGTGGTGGCCTTAACGAAGCCCTCCTCGATGGTGAAGTGCATGGTGGGAACAATGCCGCTTAGTCCAAGACCCATGAACACACCTGAGAGAGGAATTGGACATCATTTACTTTGCGTGAAGTCAATATTGACATTTCTAAGTATAACAAAAAGAACAAAAGAGAATTATTTTACACATGCAAACTAAGGTCAACAGTCATCCATAACCATCTAAACATATTTAAAAAGCCCATATTATCCTGATCTAGGGCTGTTTGATCTGACCAAACTCTCATATCCTCCATCATGATACTCATCACAACACCTGCTCTTGTAGGTCTGTGACGAGGTGTAGAGAACCGGTCCCACTGGGCCACTATGATGGCGGCGATGCCCAGGACACATACAATGGTGAGGTAGATAAGTCGAGGCTGAGGGGAACAATAGAAGGAGTAGTACAGCCAGGGCACGAAGGAGCCCATGATCAGGAGCGCAATGCCCGAGTAGTCAAGCCTGAAGAGAGGAGGTGACACAGAAACAACAGTTGGCTGTTTGGAAGATCTGCAACAAAGCTGAGGTTTTCTTATGATTCTTAGCACAAGCTTATTTCCCAAAAATGGTCAACAACTCTACTGTGAATTTTTGATAAGGGGTATTTTCATAGGAACATCATTGTCACCTAATGGACATGCTGTAGTCAATCCCAATGTTATACTCACTGCTAATTTAAGCCATGGACTTAATACCATACAGAAACACTAAGCATTTTTAAGGTTGTAGTTTATGCAATAAAGTTTAATTCAGCCTAAATTAAATTGATACTACAGCAGTCTGCAATAGCAAATGCACTTATCTTGCAGCCTTAACCACAAATCAATATAAATGCCTCACATTCACCAACAGAAATTGCAGAGCTGCAATGCAATGTGCCCAAAGGCTAGCAGGAACTGTTTAGGGTTCAGTTTCTGGCTCGAGGACATTTGACATACAGACAAATGTCAAACTGTCAACCCTTTGGTTAATTGATGACAGTTTTTTTTTCTTTTTTAAATTCACAGTCATTTGGCTTTTCATTACAGTAGGGAGCCAGAAACACTTAGTCAAGACATTAAAAAGTCATTCTAAAATAAATCATATTCGTTAACACAAATTTCTGTATCATCAAGTTAGTTTTGGCTGAACTATGGGCAATTTCGCCCTGAATTCTGACTGTGGGTGTATTTCTCATTATTTGCACTGAACTCTAGATGGCACGCTGGAGCTGCACGTACAGTAGAAGGCATGTGTGTGTGCCTGAAATCTGCCTGCTATAAGAACAAGTCCAAAATGACAAAGACTCTTACAAATTTTACCTTTAACACACAAGCACAATTATTACATACAAGTAGGCAAGTATTTGAACTGTGTGTGTTGAACATTGTGTGACAATGTGAGGCCTTACTTGGAGAAGGTGCGAGACACTTTCTCAGAGTGGCAGTAGACAGTATGAAAAAGCCAAGAGAAGCTGAGGCAGAGCACAGCTCCCAGGAAGAACATCCCGAACACCACTTTCTCTTGCAGTGGGGCCATAAAGTACATGTTGGGCCGCAGCATGGTTAACGTGCCCAGGCAAAGGAACAAGATCAGCCCTGAGGGAAAAAAACAGCTCAGTTTGACTAACAGTTGACAAGAGAGGAGAGCAGAGCTGTCCAGAATTGTACAATTAAATAACATAGGATTAAACTAAGGTGTGGTTGCAAACAAAATTAGAATCTGTTGACAAAAGCCTATGTTCAACAACTTAAGGAGTGTTATGCAAGCCTTTTTTATTCTCACCTAATAGGTGAGTCCAGATGTTTCCTGTCTCAGTGTGGATTCTGAAGATGCTTCCAAAACAGGCCCGGAAAGAGGGCATGGGGGGCCGATGTCCATGCAGGAGGTAATCGTTGTCCTTCAGCCACTCTGGCAGGACATGAAAAGGGATGACCCTCCAGCGCCCCTCCCACACCTGAAAACCAAGAACAGTTTTCATTCACAGATGTATTTTTTGGTCAGGATTCTTCTCTATGCTGCTATGATGCTATTTTACTAACAAATAAACTGTTTTGTTTTTGTTGATGTAGGCTTACACTTGTCTCCATGGTGACTTATGTGTGTCTTATACAACACACATGTTCTGTGTCTGATGTGGAATGATAAAATCATTCACATACTGTATGACTCAGTCACAGGTTAATCCCTGGTTATTGCTGTTCACCCAGCTCTGCAACTGTGTCCATTCTACTAGCCCTGGTAAACACCCTGAGATGAAAGGGTGTTGGGTTTCAGCTCATTTGACTTGGCTGATGCAATATTCATGCTGTTGCTTATTCTGTCACATTTGACAGTTTGCCAGAAAACATTTAACAATCACAATCACCTTTGCCAGATGCAGAAGAGCTGAATTCACTGTTGAAAGCACCAGAAGTTATGATTCTGAGTAACATGAATAATATGTGCTGACCTGTTCACACCAACCTCAGCAAAGGTTTATTTTAGGTCCCTGCAAAAGGATATAGTTTTGACTGACAGTTCAGCCCAGTAAAATCTGGATTTCTGCTATAAACCTCGGCAACTATTGTGTATATCAAATTGAGAAAATGTTTTTACCTTGTGTACAAACTCCTCCATCTTCTCCATGGCATGATGAGCCTGGAGTGGTAAGGTGAGGACCTCTCCCACTTCATCATCCTCCTCTTCCTCATCAGCCAGCATCGCGGCTCCCTTTAAAGAGACCACAGAAGAATACTGAAGCTCCTGAGCTGTGACAACTGTTCTCTGGGAATTGTGTGAAACAGGCCTACCTCTGGATGGATGCCTTTAGATGCTGCCTGTGCCCCCCCTCCTTCCTCCAGCAGTGGCCCTAGCTCCATCAGCTCAACATCTGGGACACGGCAGTCCTCAGAGATCCGGCAGTCTGCATCACTTGCAGACCCGTTTCGGCCTGACATAGGGAGACTGCGTGATGACCCACTCACAGTCTCTGTATTCGGCTTCAGATGGTACAGATGGTTTCAATTTCCTCCTGAGGAACCAGAATCACAGTCTATTTTACTGGCTAAGTATGTTGACATATACAAGAAATTTGACTCCAGTTCTCAGTAGCTCACAATATACTCTGCACTGCAGAGAACACATTTACAGGAAGACACAAATATCAGCTAGAGCTAAACATAGATAACCAAACATAAATACGATTGATATAATATACAGGCAAGATGTGGAATGTCTGTGTACAGGTAGGTAAGCAGGAATGCACAATAAAATGTTAGCTTAGTGGCTGATAATTGAGAAAATGTATCTATTGAATTTGGGGCTCAGTATCTTGCCCAAGGACACTTCGACATGCAGAAGAGCCGGGGATTGAACCATCTTCTCATAAGCCTCTCTTCTTCTTGAAACACAGCTGTTTACAACAATCAGGTCTGTATTTTCCTCTGTGAGCAGTGAAGGAGCTCTGATGTAGGTTCTGCTCATGGGAAAATACCTTTTGAAGTTGCAGTATTATTGGTATTGGTTATTGTATCAGTATCAGTTCCAAAATTCCATATTGGTGCATCACTGATAATAAGTTGCTCTACATACACAGATGGTGTTATGTGCACATATTGATGGATTCAGTAAATGTACAGTGTGTACAGTCTGCACAGTCTTACATGAAACAATGACAGGATGTTATGTTCATGCTATTGCAGATCAATAATTAGCATTTAAATTGATTACTCAACCAGACTTGCCCTCAATCTATTTCCTGATTAAAATAACTGGTGATTATTCTGGCTCTCATTAAATCTGTGATTCACCGACCATACGTCCACAACAAGAGAACAAAGGAGCAGCCAAACTTATGGAGATCTTAACGTTATGTCACCAGCCAAAACCATCGGTCGACAATAACACGAGAGCGAGACTCCAGAAATAAAACTGGTATTTGATACAGATCTGAGGCTGACAACACAAACAAAACGTTTAGCCAAGTCAATGCTGTGCGAATCCCCCTTTTCTCCCCTTTTTTTCTCATAATAAAGACCTGATTAGCAAAGGCTGCCAGACGGATGTTGATTAGCACAGTCAGACGGAACATGGAGTACAAAATGTAAACAACCGCAACATACTGACGACTTTGACTCAATCCATCACCTCTTCACGGTCAGATACACTGCACAGCAAGAAGGTGAATTAAAATCACACAAACACCGATGGGTTTTTACGTTAGGAGGTCACGGATCGCTCATACATCAGCTTGCTATCGTTACCTTTTAGCTAGCTGAGCTGTCGCTAACCAGCCGAGCAGGCGACGCTGCTTTTTGAATTAACTTGCTAACAGGAAGACAAAAGTCTTCACGACGACACCGACACAAAAGCGTATCTACATAGTCTACTGAACACACATCTGATGGGGCAACTTCATTATATGGAGATAAGTTACCTGACAAGGTAGCCTTCAAACCAGGAAGGTGAATTATTTATCGATATGCAAAACACAATCCTTTCCGGAAGTTAGGACCTCTTCGCCTGTCCCGTTTCCAAAATAAAAGCACGAAATAAGCGGAAAACATCTTTACACACTTTGATCAGTAAAATCCTTTGTTTACATTTGTGTCATAAAGGATTGAAAACATGTAAATACGGAAATACTGTGACAAACGTATATTTTAATCATATCAAAATACATTTGCTATAGTGTGTGGGATGATTATAACTAACTCAAAATTGCTCAAAACCTCTCAAAAATCTAGCAAATATATATAAAATTATACAAAAAGCAGATTTTCTATTTAGATGGTTACTTAGACATGTAAAAACGTATTGTGTCTAATACATATTAATAGAATAAATGCCAGAGACAGTAAGGACAGATTGACATACACTGTATATCTAATCTTTTTCAAATGTACTGTGGCAAGAAATAATGTACATGCTAACATTTCCATACAGTGAGTATCTTGGGGACATATTTTGCAGTGAAGGTCACAAATACAGAAAAGAGTCTCATACATGGGGATCAAAGACACAGGGAATGAGAGAAAGCATACAGGCTTGGATAAAAGCCTCTTTTCTCATAACCTGCCATGACATTTGGCTGCAACTACTCTGATAATAAATTTACACTTGTGTCATTTTCTGGAAAAAGGTGCCCATATTAACTGCTGAGACGTTGTTTGTATTTTATGTCTCTGAGGAGAAGGTCTTAAAAATGACTTACAGTACAAATATGTCAAAGGTGTTAGGTAGGACACACAAAGAAAGAATTAAGTTCATTTTAAAAAAAGGACATACCCATAAAATGACTGAATAGAGAATGACTGTGTCAAATACAACACTGAATAAATTAAGACAACATTCATTCAGAATGTCTGAAGCTTATGACATTTGTCAGTAGCATTAGTCAACCTGGCAACAGTTGTCAAAGCTTCCCTAAAACAACTAATTATATAAGTGTCTTATTTTCATTAAGCCTTTTCTTTCAGACATAATCACCTTTATTAAGTACACACCTGTGTTCACGCATTGCAAAACAAGGAAGGGATCCCGATGGCCCATTATGCAATGAAATTAAACTTCACTGTTTGCAAATATTACTCTTTATTTTATTCCACAGGGAAAATATTTTCACAGATTTTGAACAGCAACATAACACATTATCATTAGGTCCACTTAAACTAACCTATAAATAAAAAAAAAAAGACAGTAAAAAAGAGGCACACAAGGTAACATGATTGTGTTTTTTCTGTTTCTATACATACAGTATATATATATACACACACACACAACCAGACACAGTCTTTACTGCTGATGGATTTTGCAAACTCAGATCCACATCTTCTTTTATTTCAAGTCTGACTTTCCATGAGTCCAATTGTGCAAATGACAATAAATTAACAAATAAATAGATCACTGTGAGAGATCAGTCAGTGTGTAGCTGTAGTGGAATTTGCAGGAGATTTCTCATACTCAAATGATCTACCATCACAAAGCTTGTGGGAGAGTCACTTATGAATCACATATTGGCAATGTTTTAAATACACACAGTTCATCTCAAGGGTTAAATGGTTGTAACAAAAGGTTAGTGTCTAGTGATGCACTGTCTCAAACACTTGAGTACCAACACTGATGAAGATTCTGATCAGCTCAGGTCAAATTTGACACATTAATAGCTGCCAAGCATCAAGACTCTGCCTTTGTCTTAATTTGCTACTTTACATGTCAAGTGAGAAAGTTAATATCTACTTTCAGCTAGTTGATTAAGTCCATTAGTAATTCAAGTTAACTGGCACAGCCACAGACACATGTAAATATAAAAACAAGACACATTTGACAAATCTTAAATCTAAGCAGCTCAAGTTCATGAACACGGTGACTCAATCAAGGCAACATTATAGACAAAATGTAGTAAAAAATGTTTTGCTCATGTACAGTATTTTACAATAAATGATTTTCATTCACACAGCAAGGTGAAAAGCACATTATTCCCGAAGCTGCAAAAAGTAAACTATGCAAATCCATTATTTAGCCGTGTGGTTTTTACAGACAGCTACGTATAATGCAACACTATGTTGTTTAATTAAGTACCTGATGGCTTTACTCATCTGAGATTAACTTCAATAGTGGCCTAATTGTTAGTTACATGAGTAAATTGTAATATAGTAAAACATTCACATTTCTCATAATCGAACTAAAATGTCCATTTTGTGACATTTCTGTTTGAACTCTTGCAATCTCCAACCACTTTGCTGCCAGTTGTCATTTCATTGATAATTGCTCCACATATCAAAGCAAATCTGTAATTAATGACAGAGAAACACTGTGATGATGAGAATATCTGTGGTGTCAGCCTTAGATACCTCGTTTGAGAACAGAAGTTGCAGGTTAAAACAAATAAAGAGCATTGAACATGTTTCAATTCATAACATTTAAAAAGCATTCAGTTCAATGCTTAATTTGTAACTATTTGTACAAGAAAACATACAGAGAGTGGACAAAAACAACGGGCACTCCAAATCCAATACAATAAACATTACTGTAACTGTGTCACTGAAGTGTCTGATTCAACTTTAAAGTAACTTTGGAGGCTGTAGTTTGTGTAATTGTTGAGTTAGATTGCATAATATTACAAGATGTTCCAGTTTTTTCTTCCTTCCTCTGTAGGCCCAAATGCAGATAGACAAGTAAACTGGAGGATGTGAACTTTGATGAAACAGTTAATCCAACCTGATTTTCTGATTACTTCACTTTGGTTAATTGGGAGTTAGTGCAGCTGCAGCCTCTGAGTTAACATGTTCAGTTTGTGGTCCAAGTTCAGGTGGCACCTGTTCACACTTGACTTACAAAGTGAGAGCCGTCATCGACAACCCAGCGGCCCTGAGCGTCCTCTGCAGCTCTTTGAGAAGGCCTTCTTTGGATGACCTGAAAGTTAGGGACAGAAAAAAGAAACATCACTTTTAGAACAATGATTAAGATGTGAGGATGTACAATTACAGACATTTGGTAGTATGCAAATTTAAGTCTTCTGTAGCTTCCTGAGTTTGTCCTTAACATTCTGCTGTGACTTCTGACTATTCAGGATTTCAGGTCTAAATTCTACATGACCTATACTTAATGTTAGTGGAAAACCTACACAACCCACGCACGTTGTGTATCTCTATATGTCTAAATGAAAGTCATAATATAATCAGAACTCTAAATATGTTATTTGAAGGGTGTTAACAAGAAATCTCCAACAGCTGCAGAAGTTGGCACATCAATCATTTTTAACATCACATTATCACAATGCATGTAAACTTTATGATGTATCCTAAATGAAAAATTCAAATATTAAAAGACACCTTACATGTTTTCACATGAGCTAAAACCAGCTAAAAATGCCTGTTTGGGTGTTGCATGTGGAAAAACATCACAAAAGTGTCTTCAACAACTTCTATAATATCTTGAAATGAGATAAATAAGGGTTAACTTCTGTGTCTGTGTTTCAGTGTCTCAAGGTGTCATTTATATATATATATCAAAAGCCTATTGATCAGGTCAAAAGGGTCAATTTCCAAAATACTACATGATCCTAAATTTCTTTTCTTTTCTTTGTAACAAGTTGTGATTTCCATGTATTATTCCAGTCATTGTGAAAAAAATAATTTCCCACCTTTAACTCCTTCTCAAATAAGCCAGTAATTACTTAAAACCACTTGTTGCAGTAATTCTGACTGACAGACTGTTACTGATATCGACTGTTAGACATAGCTGAAAATGGGCTCACCTGTTCATGGTACTTTGGATTTTGGTAGCCTGGTGACTCTCGTTCTGACATGGTCTTCAGTCTGACTGCTCCCTGTCTGTCGAGAGAACGAGACCTGGGGGCTTTGAACTGACTGCGCCGGTGCCATGACTTAAGGTGTTCATTCACTATTTGTTTTTGGAAACCGCTGGGGCTGTAGTGTGGATGGTCCCACTGAGCTGGGGATGGGGAGACCCTCACATTAGGGGGTAAAGGCCTCTGTGCTCTCTGGTGTGGCACAGCAGCGTCTTTATACCAATACTCATATCTGTTGGAAGGGCAGGGAGCCTGCTGGGCGTAATAGCTACGTGCCGAGTCCAGATCAGGTGGGTAGACCATTTCTTCATTATAATAGGCTTTGTGGAAACTGGGGCTGGACTGGTGCCTGGGATTATGGTAAAAGCCAGTGCGTGGGAAGGCCTGAGGTCCATAGCTGCCAACTGGGCCAGAGTGCGGGAATGCAGACTGATACTGTTTGGACAAATCACAGGGCAAATCCTGACACGGTGAGCTGTTGTAAGATGTAAACGAGTGTTCAGAGTTGCTATCCTCAGAGCTAGCATGGCTTCCATAGCTCATCCCGGGGGGAGGAGTGTCTGGTAAAGTTATTGCGTATTCTGTCAGTCGCCTCCTCGGACCTCTGGAGCGGCCACGGTCCTTTTCAAATGGAGACTCAGGGTTGGATAACCTGTGCAAAACACACAAGATATGCTGTTACATGGCAAGTACATAATTATTCCTAACTGGCCAACAAACTCAACTTTTAAAATATGTACACAGTCTCTGTTTCGTTTAACAACTATATGTGTGAAGGTAAATTACATCACTGTGATTCGCAGTAAACAAAAGGCTCAGCGTAGGCGTTCTGCTAACATACAGTACTGTAGATGTGTGTGTGAGGTGTGACTACCTGAGGGACAGTCGCCTGTGCACACGCATCTCTGGTGTGGAGGGCGTGCTGTTTGACTGGCTGTGGTTCAGCCTCAGATGGGAAAGTTGCATTGGCAGAGCAGACTGTGCCAAGCAAGCCTCCAACGGTGGCAACAATTCACTTTTGGCTGGGCTGCAGAAAACACACAAAAAACCAAAAGAAAATGTTATATTTTGTTTATCAGTTTGTGCATTTATAAATGAAAAACATACCCAGGCATTGTTTATCATGACAGAGAACAACAGAGTTATTATATGTAGATGTGCGTAACATTATCCTCTTACACTGGAAACGGTGAATACACATTATTACAGATTAATTATTATTATTATTATCATTATTATTATTTATGGGCTACTGAGCAGTAAAGCAAAAATTCTGCCTTTGCATCAAGGTGTCGTTATAAATCAGTGCAATTTATAGTTGTATACTGGCTCTTCCCACTGACTGTTATAGCATCAGTGCAAAAGCAGATGGCAGTGCTGCACATTCATGAACATCACTGACATCTACTGCACAACACAGGGCAGGAGCAAGAGGATTTACACTGGAAATTACTTTATGAGATCAGCTGCAAAATTGAATAAGAGAAGTGTCTTCCTCCTGCTCCATGTGTTGTCTTCGTTATAAACAAACAGCAGCACAGAAATACAAAGCAGTACATTGCTGTATCTATGTAGCCTTAACTGCAATACAACTGATGAAAGGGTGCATGTTTTGTTAAAAGGCAGACGTGGAGCTTTAATTACTCACTTCCTTTGACTTGTTTTTTCCAAGTATCCAATCCAAGAACCCACAAAATTTACATGTCACGCAGCCTACTACAATCCAAGTGCTACAAACCACACTTTTGTAAAATTGAAAACTCGATGAACAGGAAAGGAGCCATGATGGATGGTCTGTGTTACCTTGTCTTGCTGGAGGAACGCGACTTCTTGCTCTTCTGGTAAGGTTGGTCGAGACTAGACTCTGTCCACGGAGAGTGCTGGATGGGAGGAGGGTCGTACGCAGGGCTTGAGGTTAAACTCAGCTCAGACTTGAGGCTGGGATGGGGAGACTGGCTTGGGGTCAGTGGAGACTGCGGAGTCATAGATGGAGACACGTAGGAGCCGTTTGTGAAGGACTGTGATGACGCAGGGGGAGGCTGGGCAGGATCAGTCTCTCCTGGATAGGGGAGTCCTGAGGACAGCAGTGATGACTGGCTGGTCACTTCTAGAAAAAAATTGAAATTATATAGTGTATGATACCAGCAGAAAGTTGTGCATTTCCTCCATAGATTCTTTTTTTCCTCTATTTTTCAGTAAGAGAAAATATGAGCACTGCAGAATTTAAGATCTATATTTTCTGGACTGCGGACATTTCTGCAAATTTTATGGTAAACATTGCTCTGCTTGTTCTCATTAACACTAAAATGAAAAAAAACCCAACCCAACAGCTATTCCACTTGTAGAAATTAGGCCTTACCTTCATCTTGCACTACAGAATCGGACAGAGAGCTGTCATCAGATGTACCCAGATCTGAAAATCAGACAAAACACTTTGATACATGTATGATACATTTCTACAAATTTGTGAAAAGAAATGAATTCCCAGCATGGACTCTTATGAAAGGCATGTGACATCAAACTGTCCTCTAGCTTGGCCAGGCGTCTCTCACCTTGTTGTGCAATATTAAAAGCAGGGAGTGGTGATGATCGACCATGTTCCAGTCGCAGCTGAAACGCAGTCTCTTGCAGCTGTTTGAGCTTCTTCTCCTCCCTCTTGCACTGCTGTAAGCGGCTCTTTTTGACAGCCTTGCTCAGGTGATCCTCCTCGCAGAGCTTGCGCGCTGCCTCGAATATCTTCATCTGAAGCGCTAACTCGGCATCCACCAAACTCAGCTGTGACTCCTGAAAAAGTTATGGCAGTGTCACTTTTGAAACACTGTATGTGCTCGAGGTTTATGGATTGTTTAAAAATGACAGAATTAAGTCTTGCTGTCTATAAAAGCTGCGTATACCTCTGCTCTTTGAGGGATGCTTTGCTCATCCAGCTTAAACGCAGCTCCAATACGTCTGCGAATCTGCGGAGGTTTCTCTCCTGGCAGTAATGGGTAATCATCTGACAGCCGGCCTGTCAACTCCTAAACAACACAGAAATTATTACAAATCCAAGAGTCCACAAAGCAACATTTGAACATGACTTAAAGTTTTGTTTTTCTAGACAGATTCTGGCTTGGTGAGTACTTAATTGAAATAAAGACATCTTTTCAAACACTTATAGATCCTTTCAGTTTAGCTGTTCAAATAAAGACACACACACACACACACACACACACACATCTGTTCAGAGGGTGTATTCACCCATGTCCATGGCAGTTTTGAAATGATGTACAAGTATCGTGTTCTGCTCTCCTTACATGTTGAGGCATATAGGTTCGAGGAATCTGTTGCACAATTCGAAGTTTGCAGAGATTTCCTTTCACACCACATTCTTTGGGTCTCACTTTCTCATTGTAACCAGTGTCTGTGTCCAACAGCACAACGCACCGTTACTGACTTCATTAAAAGAACAGTCATGAAAACACTGTTACTTTGAGTCACTGTGAACCAGCCACCTTTGCAGACAGACAAAAACGTAACAACAGCCAGTGAGATTAGCTGTTCTTTTGTCACTGAGAGAAGGGAGAGGCATCATGCCTGCCATTAGTACACCAAAGCATGTCCCAACAGGAGCGCCCAGCCCCAGTGTCAACAGGAAAGAATGATCAGTCCTGGGATTTTATCCTGGAGCACTGACGCATGGCAGAGATAGTCCTAAAGGAATATGTGTCCAGTTTTGAAATGACTTTATGAGGCAATTTCAGTCGTTACTTGATGATTCACAATGCCAGAGAAAAAGAAAGAAAGAAAAGAAAGGAAAGACTGGAAAAAACAGGTGACGTGACAATCCAGGCTGTTATGGAAACTGCAATGAAATTGAAATTGCCTTTGCCAACTGAACCACCAGGATACCTCTTCAAAAGTTGTGATACATTAAAAATAAACTCAGCGCAGCCACATTGCGTGGTCTAATTTCCCCACACGATGTGTCTGAGAGGAAAGGGATGATGTTTGTATTCTGCTCAGTGGTAAGAGCCAAAATAATAACGTCACAAAGAACAGAACTGCAGATTAAAGAACCCTTTGTTTCCTCTCACTGGAGTTCATGACCGGAACTAAGCACTGTGACATTAAGGCTAAGCTAATGCTGACAACTTCGAAAATGCATCAGTTTTTTGGACATCCATCTACAACAAGGCAGTGTTTTAGAACCACTGAAATTCAGTCTGAATTACCTGCCATTATCCATCATCTGGCAATAATCTGCTGGCTCAAAAAAAATAAGTATAGTGTGGACATGGCTGAATACACATCAGAAATGTTCCTCAAAAGTTACGTTGTTAAGCTGCAGTAAAATGCGTCATCAAACATCCTGCACTAAACAGCCCCACCTATTTAATCTTTTACAACAAGTGCTGAATAATATGAAACATGGCGAGTCCAAGTTGTCAGAGCTTGCTCAATTACACAACACTTATCTACTTTTGTTTTACTTTATCGAGGTCTACCAACACCTCTATTGAGATTTAAATGATCTCTGATTATCATAATGATGTGACTCATTTGTTCTGAGACAAATTTTTTTATGTAATTTTTTAATGCATCCTCATTAATTTTAAAACTGTGGATTTGCAGATTACTGTTACTTACAGCTTCTCGGATGCAGAGATCCTTCAGCTCCAGTATGCAGCGCTCCAGTCGGTCTTGGAGAGCCTGGTGTTTGAGCTTCATGGCCCGTGTATGTGTGGTCACATCCTTAGTATGTGTTGTTGGGCTGTCAGAGCCTGCGTAGCACAAAAGGAAAGAAACACATAGACTCGTCTGAGATTATGTGACTGATACATTATTACTTAGTACAAAGTGACGTCTTCAATTTGCTTCTTTTGTCCAAACAACAGTCCAAAACCTCTGTTTACTATCATAAAGGACAAAGAAAAGCAAAGGAAATTCTTACATGTGAAAACAGCGAGTTTTAACATTTGTACTTGTACTTGTAAATATATATATATATATATATATATTTTCACTTTTACTTACTTACTTTTACTGTTTAGAAAAAAAAAGATCAATCACTGATGAAATGTCTGCTGATTCAGAGATAAAATATTGGACACAGAAGCATAAATAGATTCTATACAACCTAGCTGAAACGTACGTAATCCAGTACAGAAACTCTGCAACCCGCCACCTTTTATGGAGGTTATCATTTCAGTTTTTGTTGACATTCATCACGAAGGTGTTGATTCAACTCTGTGGTCAGTTTTGGTGCTCTGATGGTATTCTTTGCCTGCAATTTGGTTAACTCCTGTTTGCTGTTGCTTTTTTCATTTTATTATAATTCATGTTTTTTTTTTTTATTTTGTTTTTTACTGCCTTGTAAATATTCTGGCATGCTCACATGATCCCAAACATTATTCTAATTAGAAAGTGCACTTTCATTACACTGATTCAGATCAACTCTCGCGGCCACTATGGTCAACACAATGGCTACATTCAACAGAACGTACCTTCAGCTTTTATCGTCGCGTTCATTAGTGGGACGCAGAAAGAGTGGCACGATCTATCTCCGTATCTATAACAATGTGAGAGTGTTCGACTGGTGCTGTCTGCAGCCTTGGTGACTAATGACATTAAGATTAGTCTCGGGGTTGTGGGAGTGGCTTCAGGCAAAATGCATTGAGCACCACATACCTTCAGAGATTATTAACAGAGTCCCTGCAGGTATTTACAAATGTCGGAGGTGGAACAGGAAAGAAGTGTGACAGCACGACAATAGGCCAAAGAATTCCTCTTCCGAGAGTGACAACCCCTCTATTCTCTGTGGATCGACACTTTTTCATTTTATAGAGGAGGCATCACGTGGCTCAATTAAAGGCCAAGGAATGTCAGGAAGGCAGAACTAATCACTGCTGGGCCCAGCAAAAACAAGACTGCCAAAGTTTGCTGGTAATTCTATGGTTTGTTACCATATGGGACCGAGGGAATAATGTAGACTAC
This sequence comes from Centropyge bicolor, assembly GCA_037975185.1. Taxonomy (NCBI): domain Eukaryota; kingdom Metazoa; phylum Chordata; class Actinopteri; family Pomacanthidae; genus Centropyge; species Centropyge bicolor. The sequence continues at coordinate 11,725,590 of JBBMOC010000012.1, read as the reverse complement.
CAAACTCTGATTGTCTTAACAAAGTGAACTGGAACAAACCAAATAGACTGACTCACAAAATACAAAGTTGTTGACTTGCACCTGTTAGATCTATTAATCATTTGGTCAATGAAATGTCAGAAACGAGTAAGAAATAACTATTTTTCATAACCCAATGTGATATTTAAAATACTTGTTTAGTCCACTTTAACATCACTGAAGACTTTTTTGGCATTTTGGAAAAAAAGACAAATGACTTACTGATTGAATAAAGCAAAGATTATGATCAGTTAGAAGAAGGACTAACAGCTCCGTCACATGACAGAAACCAGGAGTCTTTATGACTGCTGACGTAGGCAAGTGTTAAACATAAGGTGCTTATCATCCGACATGTTTGCTCAAGGGCTTGTGATCACTTGCTTTCTTTAGTCATTACCAACACAAGTATGATTACATATTTATTCTGACGAAACTTTGGGATTTTTTTTGTCTTCTTTCAGAAGCCATTTGAAAGCTGGTGCTGTCATGAGATTACATGAGACTGGACTAAGCTGTGTACTTAGTTTCAACATCGATTTGGTTCTTCAGCGAGGGTCTACAAGGTAAAAGAGCCTGGTGCTTTGCTTTGTGAATCAGTGTGTCAGTTAAATTCAGGGTGCGAGTCTCAAGCAAACGTGTGTTAATTTGAAATCTGAACAGTCAAAGAACATTTTGACAAGCAATTGCAATCAGACTTCTGAAATGAGGCAATCCCCTCTTGAATTTACTTTCACTTTTCACATTAGTTAGCAATTCAATACAGCTGCCCTTAAAGTGTCTCTCAGACCAGTTTGTTTTCTACTAATATAAGGTGTCAAAATGCTGGCCGCTGTTGCTGATATAGATTTATAAGAGTCAAACTTTAAGTCAAATTTAGAGTGAACTACACTGACCATAAAGTATCATATCTATGTGTTATATCCTGAGACAAAGAGAACGGAGGAACGTTTTTCATTGTAGCCTGGCTCATCAAATGTTATTATTATGTAACTGTGGCATTAGTGAATACTACATGGACAGACTTGTCTGGGAGTGCCCGAAAAACAGAGCATGTGCATTCCTTCATTTGACACAAAAAAGTTGATGACTTTGACAGTTGTGCTACTACGTATTTCAAAAATGCTATAAGTGCTACACTACATGTTTTACCTGAGTGAAGGATGATGCCGCTGTCAGTGTCGCTGATCTCTCCGGTGCCCTCCATGTCAGTAGATCGACTTCCTGTTGTTGTTCTTCAGTGGATAATGTCGATGCTCAACATGTCCTGTAAAATATGACTTCAGTTAAGATAAGACATTCCTGTATTTATCTCACATTATGGAAATTTACATTTACAAATGTAGTTTTATCATCCATTACTATTTCCAAACTTTTTCAAGTCAACCTGAATTTCCAAAAAGTCTGAGCACATACTACATACTGAGCACATATGTAGCATCCTGTTTAAGCCTGCAGTCTGGGAATCAGGGACAAGAAACATAAAAACACCTCAATATAAAATGGGAGCAACTAGTCACACGGCTACAAACAAAAGTGCCGATGAGTTGTCAAAGTCCAAAACCAAATCTAAAGTCAAACACCATGAACACAAGCTTTCCAAAGGCCCATTACTCAATGATGTGACCTGTAGCTGTGTGGTGATTCAGGTGTGACTGTCCGTCCTGACCCTTCAGTCAGATGTAGTCATCGTCTCTCAAAGCGTGAGTACACATACATGTTGCCAAGTCTCGGTGTGTTTCCTGTGACGGCCTGTCTGATGTCAGCCATGTCAGTGATGTCTCTGATGTCAATATTGAGCATTATCTTATTCCTTCAGATAAGAGGCTCAGGACGCAGGAGTCATAATTTCAGTCAGTGTGCCATAAAAACTGAAACTTGTTGGTTGAATTATTAACCAAGAGTATACAGGAATGTGGCGATGGCTGCATACCAACACACATGGGAGGTGAACCTCAGCTAGTGGTTTGAAACTTCCCAGCAGCCACTGTTTGAAAAGATCGAACTAGGTAAAGTGAAATCAATATACAATATACAAACGAGCTGTTTCTAGCACAGGTTGGTCTATCCACATGGTGACTTTCAGGAATACAGGGGTGAATAAAACGTATCCTCTTATCATCCTGAACATGACAGGAACATGATACATCCTCCCTACAGCTCATATGACTGTGACTGGAGCCTTCAAACCTTCAACTCACAGATAATTTGCTGCTGTGTTTGCACAATCAGGGCAAAACTGCCTATGTGGAGCACTTTTACATAGCAGCACCTTAAAGTGCTCAATTCACACTGAACGAGTTTGAGAAATGGGAAATGGAAACATATGTTAGCTTTTGCACAAATCTACAATCTTTGGTATTCACAGGTACTTTACCACATTAAATGGTGCAGGCAGTTATTTGCACGCTTGTGGGTGAACACAATTCTATTAAAGAGCAGGATTTTGGACACATTAAAAAGCTCCAGTCAGGAGTCACTGATCATCTTGAGAACAGCAAAAATCAGGACTGCAACTAACAATAAATATGTCTTTAAATTAATTGACTAATTGCCCCTAAAATGAAAATATTGAAAATCACATGTGCCCATGGCCCAACCCAAGACGACAGCTTCAAATGACTATATTCATCTGACCTACAGTCCAAAATCTGAAGAGAAAAGCAGCAAATCTTCACAACTTAAAAGGCTGTAAAAATCACATGTTTGCCATTTATTTGATAAATAACTTACTCAAACTATTATTCACTTACCAAAATAGCCACAGATTTCAGTTCTGTTCATTTCAGATATGTAGATCAACAAACTGACTAATCAACTTGCCGTTTCAGTATAAAATCCCCAAACATACAATGACTAAAACAGTACTTAATAGATCATGTGGGTAATTTTGTCCAACAACACACACAAAGACACTGTACTTTAAAAGCTGGGGTTTTCATACATCTTGGACTGTTTTAAGTTTTCACACTGACACCAAGTCAAGTCGAGTTTCCCCACACAGGGAACCGTGTTAGAAAGGGAGGGAACTGAAAGGACTTCTAGTTCTTTACTAGTTTGAAGTTAGTTTGAACATATTCAATCTGTGTCAGACATTGTGTGTGTTACATTTTCCAACAAATTTTTGGATAAACTATTACACACCCAAATACAAACACTGAGGTATGGGCATGTCTTTGTGAATGGGTTTAGAGAAACCAAACACTATAATACAATAAAACAGAAGGAAGGAGTTGTTTCTACCCTGAAGGTGCAAGAAACTGAATTACAACACACTTGCTGAAGGGATTTCTCCCTGTTATTCTAAGTGAAGTGTCAGTGTAAGTAGTGTATACAAAACAATCACACCATGCTGACATAGTCCATATAAAAGCATGGATGTCTCAAAATGAAATATCAATGAAAAATACAATTAACACAACGACAGCCATTCTACATTAATCCAAATTCATCCAGAATCAGATTAACTGAAAATGGGAGACAGACCATGAAACGCTGCCAATTAGACGAGATATGAAACATCTACTTACTTCATGAGAAACTTAGAAAAACTCAAATCCAAAGAGAGAAAACTTTCCCTCACAATTCCCAGCTTGAATAGAAACGCACAGAACCCGAGCTGAGCGGAGTCTGGAGAGGAATGAGAGACTCGCCCACTAAGAAAGCGCTGCCCGCTGAAGAGGAGTGGTCAACATACAGAGACACCTGAGTCAGTATCATATAACTCAGCGCTCCCGTCTGAGTCTGAAACTATGTCAATAACAATGACACACACAATGAGAAATTACACTTCACTTTACCTTCTTATCAGTGTGCTAAAATACGGGTGGTGGTAACCTGAGAGAAACATGTGTCCCATTACAAAAAACACTATTACTATAAAAAAGTATGATGATGATCGAGGGCCCAGGAGAAACACACAAGGAAGAACACTTAAGCTATAAATTTAGAGCTGAAACCATTGGTTGATTAATTGATTAGTGGATCAACAATGTCAAAAATAACAAGCTTCTCAAATATGAAGATTTCCTGCTTTTCTGTATCTTATTTTCTTCATTTCATGGACCAAAGAATTAATTGACAAAATATTTGACGGATTACTCAATAATGAAAATATTCATTGGTTGCAGTCCTCCTTGGTTTATCCACATGATGTTTTTAACTAACAAAGACTCTTGTTCACTTCAACCTCGTCAACAATCTCCTGGCCCGGGTTTGTGGGACAACTTTCAAGGCATCTGACTTTTATTAATTATAAATATATGAAGACAAAAATCATGCTTTCATCACTGGTTATAGAAGAATCTATGACCTGATAACAGACTGTTCTCAACTCTCACAGAGTTGACATCCTTTGTTTTCCAACCGTGGTCAATAAATTTCTGCTGCCACCTCCTGGTAAACAATTATAAACTTATATACTTTACTGGCTTAAAATTGCAAATAAACCCCCTAAATTGCACCCCTTTTCTTCCTACTTACTAGCAGTGCCAAGAAAACCCTTTTTGTGGCATGCCATTTTTTCCTCCACTAAACAGGGGGGAAACACATGGTGGTGGGATAGTCCGCATGATTTAGAGAGACCCAGAGGCAGCACCTGCTCTGGAACTGCATGGCTCACATTCATTCTGAATCTCAATATTCATTTTGGCTTTCCAGGAATGTTGGTGCTCAGACACTCTGTAAAAAGGTCCAGCAATTCCCAGACACTCAAGAATCAGATCTCAAATGACATGGCACCGAGAAAGCGGCAGATATTCGCTTCAGTGACTTCTACATTTAGGTTTAAACATTGTGAGCACAACTGGGCGCATTTCACACATACCGCCACATTTGGCATCAACAGGGCATTCAAATCATATCTGATTTCTTCCATTATACTGTATTTATTTGGTTGTCAGTGAGTTAAAGCTAATGTTTAGTTGGGCACTAGTTGTCAATAGTAATTTACCAGCCACCTACTTTAAGGCTCAGTCCATAACTCTGCCAGGCAGACAGATTAGTGTTGGCATAAATGTCAGCCAATAAATGGCAAAAAATTAAAGGATTGAACGAAATGCCAAGGAAATGTTTTGATACAGTCACCATTCTGTCGTTTGTCCACCAGAAAGTAGCGGCCGTGTCTTGAGTAAACATTCTGCATACCAAGGAGTTTGATAACTTAAAATCATATAAAGGAGGCACACAATTGAATAATAATCTCTTATCATGGGAAACCACAATTATGAGGCTACACAAAGAGTACTGTCAACAGTATTAGAGCTGCCTTCTAATGAGGAGCTGAGAAAAAGCTCAGACTCATTTTCAGAGTTGGGAGGAATTCAGTTTTATCACGTTCCTCTTACAATAATGTAATTACAATGAGTGTGCAGTTAAGTCCATCATGATCGATTTGAAGACTAGTTAAACAACTTCCCACTACACTGATTACTACAGGAACAATCCAGTCCAGTGCTTAAGTCCCCAGTTGGTGGATGTCACGGTTAGTTTATATAAACCAGAGTCCCCTGACAGACAGAAAGAGGGCTTTGTGTAGCCAACACAGCAGCTGGCAAAACAAATTCTTTACATATTCTTGAGTCCTTTTATAAGTGTCCGGCTGGACTACTGCTGCCAGCGTGGTGAGCCATCAGCTGCCAGAGTATCACACATTATCCCTCAATGTAATGCAGCTTGGTTCTTTCACCAGGTGCTAATAGATCATTTCACTGTAATGATGCTTAAATCAAGATGGTGCCATAAAAATGCTATATAGTTACACTAATACACTACAAATCCCAAAGCTTTAAAAGTCAAACAAAGCAACTCAAAGCAACTCTTGCAACTCTGCTGGTGTCTGTCCCACCTCTCTCTGCCTGCAGCCAGCTTTCAAATGTATGTTGCCCAAGGCTCTAATTGACTATAATAAAGATGCGAAAAAAAATATTACATGTATTTCAAATGAGCAAGTGTATAGATGTGGTGCGTTTGATGTGGATTACTGAATTAGAAGGTCTATTCTAAACTGTGGCCAAGCCCTTGGCTGCGGCTGAGAGTGAACAAGCTTAAACACCTCAACATTACATTACACAGAGAGACAGAGAGAGCGAGAGAGAGAGAGAGAGAGAGAGAGACATTTATACCTAAAGCTTCTCTTAAGTAGCTTAAATATGGGAAAAATCTGATTGTTCCACACTGTCTGATGGTCCTAAACTGTATATACTCTGTATGAGCCTGTTCAAGCTCTTCATTGAAGCTATATGATGTTTACACTGAGTGAAATATTCAAATCTATGACCCCAGATGCTTTTTATGACTCTACCATTACATCAACTTATTTAGATGTTTTTTTGTAGGGTTTTTTTTGCATTCTTTACAGACTTCAACCAAATATAACCTGATGTCTCTGGAAACTACTAGAATCCAAAATAAAGTTCTATGAGTGTGAACTGATCATGGAAATGTTTGGCTGCACAGCATGAGTCTGTAATGACTGTCCCAGCAGCAGGTCGGTGAGGTCTCTGGGGTTAAGCCACTTCTGTCCTCTTGCCCTCTGGCCAATGCTCAGGAATGCGTAGACAGCAGAAATGTTTCAATGCACACACATCACAAACTAACTAATGAGACGTCTGCAATGAAGGAAACTTTTGTAGAGATCAAGGAAAAGAGTATCATTAGGTTTCAAATATGTCTCCTATCAACCATGTTATAACTGATGTGTTACGGGGTAGGTATACTGCTAAACTACCAACATGTAACAAAAGGTTTGACTGCAGGCAGGACAGCATCAAATCAGCCTGTGGCTACAGTTTCATTGTTCCTCTCAGATATGTCTTCTTTAAAGCGCTGTGCATTTCTGTTGAAAGAGGATGTTGAAAGCTTACAACTTCTCTACTGCTCAGTGGAGTCAGATGGCTTTATACAGTTTATGATACACCTTTAAAAGTTAGTTCTCTTGTACACAGAACCAACACATGAATAAAAAAAAAAAAGTAAGGGAGTGTCTATGAAGCTCAGGCTTAGTGTGTAAAGACAGAATTAAAGATGGAAAATAAACCCAAGAGTTCAGTGTCTTCAGATGTAATAACTAAAAAATTTAAATGTGTAATAGATGTTACCCAGCAATAATAACAGTATAAATACACACCTGTAATCTGAATACTGCAGCTGTGGAAATACTAGTACAGATACACATAAAGTCACAGACAAAATTTTGAGAAGAATTTGAGAGATTTTTTGTCAAAGTTATAAAAATCTCTATGGGGCTGGGGGGGAAAAAATGAAGGTATCTTGTGGTGTTTATTCCTCCATTTCTTCCAGGCAGCTTCATGAAGCTTCTGGGCCTCGACTCTCAAGAGTTTGTCCAAGTTTAGAAAGTCGCTTCAGTTGTGAGCTTTTTTCACAAAACTATTCACTAACCACCCGCTCCCAAGCACAAAAAAGAACAATGAGCTCAGTAGTATTAATAAACAAGCCTTTGCACACATGAACACAAAGTTAAACACAACTTTTACCAGTACTCACTTCTTACCTCTGTAGCTTGTTAGCTAGCTAGCATCTGTATCCATACAATCTGCTCTCCATCGGCTCTCCCAGATAACAGCTGGAAGTTTATTTCTATTTGCTGACAAGAGATGAAGAAAGTCCTCAAGTTGGGTCTCTGTAGTCTAAACGAGCGGATAAGTTACACCACGAACATGAAAAGACGTTAAACTTTTCAGATGTACCGTTTGTTAGAGAAGCTTCTTCTTGAGCCCAGGAAAGTAAAGCAATGCTGTGCTGCGTTCACGTGCGGTCGAAAACATGGCGGCGCTAACAACATACAGTACTTACCATGGTAACCACGTTTCCGGTACGTGACGTATAAATGGGTATATAGGTAAAGTTAAATTATCAAAGTCATTAACACAAAGGTGAAAGTGATCAGTGCAAACCAATATAGCAATTTAATAAAATCATTATTATTTTATTGACGGTTCATGTCCCTATTGCCTTTATCCGCTTTGTTCTTTTGCTGTTGGGATTTCTGCCCATGTATTACTTGATTGCTAACATAAAAAATATCCACCATGGAAAACAATTCCTCGGTGGATCCATTTTGGATGAATTTGATATAAGTGTTATTTAGTCGCTCTTGAAAGGGATTCATGTTATATCGAACACTACAGTCGTAGAAATCACGAGCTTTAGATGGGCCAGTGAACGCTTCTTGTGGGCGGTTTACTGGCAATAATGACGGTGTGATGGTTAGAGTGCATGATGAGTTTAACGTCAGAGGCACTTATTTATTTCTCTGACGTGGCCAGAGTTGTTTTTTAATATAAATATATAAAACCAAGGATGACAACATGTGTTGAGAAATCCCATTTGGCTTTGCAGTGAGAGTTAGCCTTATTGTTTTGTTGTCCTTCTTCTTTTCTCCCAGTAGGCGGCAGCAGTGCGTCACATTGGCATTTAATCCTGTAAACAAGTACACAAGTGTCCTGTTTTTGTAGACCTGCTTTGATTTAGTTTCATGGGATTAAATGCTGCATTAGTGTCCATATTGTTGGTGTCTCAAACCCAGTAAACCTGCACAGGAAAAAGGAGGTCAAGAAAATTGAAAGAATGAACTATAATAATGACTACTATATCTACTACTATATCTTTAAACAGATAAAGAAGAACACAAAAGTAGCTCACTTTGAGTAAATAACTTCTACATAATGTGAGTAAATTGTAGCCTAGACAGACAGAAACATTTATCCTAACATGTTTTTAAAAAGCTGCACATGTTCATGCTCACATCTGCTGTTCATTACAAACCAACAACCCAAAGCCGATCACTGAAATGGCACTTTAGCCAGAGAAATCAACATGTCATGACAAACAGATAGAAGCTAACAAGATGAAACTGATCATCAGCATTTTCTAATCTTATTTTCTAATAACTTTGTAGTGTGTCTGTATGATCTGAAAAATATTTACATTCACAACAAGACTATTTGTTCCAGTTTGTCAAATACAGTTTTTGCTGTTAAACCAGTTTTTTCTTTCATGTTTTAGTCCAAATTCTACACACTTATAGCTCACACATGTTTCCATGTGGAGAATTCTGTTTTTTTTTTTTTTTTTTTTTTTTTAAAAGACTTAACATGTTGAAGCAATTCATTGTAGTGTTTTTCAGAGAGTAAAACACATTGACTGCTCTAAGGTGGTGACACTGAAATGACAATGAACTTAAAATGCTGTATAATATGTGAAACTGTTAAAATTACAGTAACATAATGTTTTGTCTTGATGTGTGTGTTTGACACCATTATATCCATCTCTTTAAATATTATCTTGATTAACAGAGGAACAAACCCTCATCAGGTTAAACAAAGCTGGGTTTTTTCATCAGTACTTCCTTGTTTCTTGTTTCAGAAACAACAACATTAAACCACATGTGTGCCGGTGGTTTTCTTTCCCTGACAGTCAGTTGCTGTATACACCTAATTCTGAAACTATGGCCTTCTGACATGTTTTAGTGGCTCTTTTATTTGTTGGGAGAACTGTTCTTTGGAAACATTATGCATATTATTCAAAAAAATTCTTCACTTCTGAATGACATTTGTGTTGAGATGGGGAAGTACAAACCATAGCCATCACCCTCTTTTACCACTATGTGTTAAGTCCTGCACAAAACTCAGATTTGCTCATAGGACATGCAGAAATTCAATATTTATTTCAAATACATGACTTTTAATCCTTTAACAAGAGCTTTTCTCAGTGAGCTGATTTTGTACACATCAGGTGTTCTCATGCAGAATTTAAACAACAAGGAAACCACAGACCATCGTCTAGTCTGAGAGTTGCAGCGTTGGCATCGGCTCATCTGTGTGAACGTTCTGCATGTTGGTGGTCCAACAGTCAAATGTTATTATACACCACTGGGTAATGTTGGACAAAGAAAATCATATGTCACAGTGACAGTAATTCATACTGTTTCTGTAATCTAAACTTCAGGTAGGTGATATTTGCACTTTGAGGGGAAAACATGAATATTATGAATATGGTAACTATATAAGGAAAAACATTCACAAAATATTTTTCCTAGGTCACATTAAGTCACCTTAAAACAAACAACAGAATAAAAGATAATTACAGAATAATAAAAAAGGCAAACCACAATGGAACGGTAGCACAAGTAGAAAAGAGTCATTAAGCTGGCAAAGTGACCAAAGAACAGCATCTATCTGAAGTCTGCCAACATTAGTCACCATTAGCTACTGGTCAAAGAGTCTGCAGCAGCAAAACCCATCAGCATGTTAAATTAAGTATGTGACTATTTTCATTACTTATTAATTCATCTCATTTGTGAACAGAAGAATGTGTTATTTCTTCTTGAAGAAGAAATTTTATAATGTGGCTTTAAAGATTAAAAACCCCAAACAAACAGGAATTTGTAGTAAAAAAAATCAAAATTATAAATTCTCTTATGTCAGTATATAAACCTTCTATATATACTTTACTTCTATTATTATTTCACTGTAACATTTATCATTTCACAGTGACTGAAATGTCCCTTGAATAGTTAGAGTAGTCATTTTGCAAGTTGATGGCAAGTTCATGCACCAAAGTCCACGACTGATTAAGATCTGAAAATCAGAGTTTTGAAATGAGCGGCAGACATCGAGAAGAGTGATCTGCAATAGTGATGTGAGGGCAAGATCATTTCGTAATCTCAGCATTAAACTGTGACTGAAACTGACAGCTCATTTGCTGGAAAACACTGAGTGCCAAGGTCACACCTTTCACTTTGTGTGGACCATACCAGCAGACAGTCAAGTCATTTAAGCTTATGAAAGGATTTTTATTCTGAACTGACATTTCCTCCATAACGGTTTTGCTATTAATTTAGAAATTACAATTTTTTACTAATAAAACCAGCTAAAAACCCATTAACAAAAACCCAACAGAAAAACAAGCAAAATATACAAAAAGTCAAATATATTTAAAAACATGATTTAGTTTAGATTAGATTTGTTTTAAGTAGGAATGATAAAATACTGTATAAAGTTGATCCAACATAAATCTGTGATAAACATAACACAACAAACATTTTCAAAATTTGCAACCACTCTCACATTTTTTTCAATTGCTCATTTTAATCCACTTGATGTTTGACATTTCTGTAACATCAACACTGAAGAAAATATTAGCCACAGAACTCTTTCTCTCAACTCACAGATTAAAACAGTTGCATATATAAATCAATTAGCTGTGTAAAACCAAAAATGAATCTACTTTCACATTATTTTATTTCCTCTTTGTAAAACATTTCTCACCTCTTCAGTGAACAAACAAGCAGCCGTTATCCACCACTGTCATGGCAGGGTTGGTAGCTTGAATCCCGGTTCCTCATGTCTGCGACAGTGACCCTGTCCTTGAGCAAGTCAGTAAACCTCAACGTCTGTCATTGCACTTCCCCTGCCACCTGCTGTGTTTGTGTGTGTGAGTGTGAAGATTGTGAACTGCTCCGTTTTTGATTTAAAGGTGCAATTCAGCTGTACAATAAAGACACAAAACCTTAACAGTGAAAATAAAGTCAAATTTTTGTCATGCATATGAAAATAAAACTGGAGACAGATTGTTTTTTAATTTTAAACTTGATATGTTATCTGAGTGGGTAAATGGAAAAATACAGACCGGAAAGTCACACACTCATAACTCAACATGTAAAAATCAGCGTTTATTCATTCTGAAGAAAGCTGTTTGATCTTTATCAGTTTAATAAAGGCATCACAGTTATGTTTCCATTCTCTTGTTCACGCCAGCAGCTGTGTGTGTTTGTTCTCAATTTTTTTAAATTAAAAAATTTACGAAATGCAAAAGTGCGAAGAAATAATATGTTACCACTGCAAATAGAGATCAACCTAAAGTAGTACTCATTTGCTTCATATACGGTGCATACACACATGTACACACTTGTTGCCAGTCAGTGTAACGATGAACAAACACTGATCATCAACAATTACAGTTTATCTTATACTTGATACCAGACACAGCAGGATGATCTGCAATAGTGTCAGAACTGACTTGTGATAAAAGGTGGTCAACGTGTCTCTTAGATGGAAACCATCACCGAGCAGCTGCACCCACTGCCTGGCACCTAACCTGGTTTTGTCTAACCATATATGGGACTGAAAAACAAGTGGGCACACATGAACGTTTGAACTTTCAAAGACCTTCAGTTACTCAGAAGCTACATTTAGCAGTGAGCGGTGAGTGTTGTCTTATTCGACATTTAAAAATCTTCTTACCAAAGAAAGGTTTGTGCATGTACAAATGTTTTGTATGTTGTCTTCCTGTCACATCTGACATGCCAACTGTTTTCATATTTGTTTTGCTGTAAGTTCTTATACTGAGTTTTTTGAGTTTTGAGTTGAGTTTTTTTTTGAAGCATTGTCTCATAGCAGATGGGAATTTGCTGGTGTCATCCACCCAGAGAACTGCTGTTTCCTGTCAAACACTTGGTTGATTTTTGCTCACCAGTTTAGTTCCTTCTCGTACGTACAAGTGTGACTTTCATTCTCACAGAGCTTTTTGTCTTGTTTTCTTTTGCACAGCTCACGTGTGATGGTTAGAATTACCTCATATTTCACACCTCTCTCGCTGTTTTATGGAAGATTCTGCATGATGTGTTTCTTTTTGATCTCTTTGTGCCCTCACATTTTAAAGAACAAAATATAGCTTGAATAATCAATGCTGATATTATTTTGGTGCGTTTGTGACTTATCACACCAACACTGGATGAAATTGCAATAATTATTTGAGCATTTTTGCAAAACGTGTAATTTTTGCTTTAAAAGTCGACCCTGACACGTCAATAATTGGCAATGCTACATTAGGGAACTGCATAAAATGTTAAAAGTTCCTGTATTGTGCAATTTACTATTAGTGTTTCCTTCTATGAGCAAGTGTGACTCTTGTTCTCACATTCCTTTATGTATTCTTCTTTTCTTTTGCAAAGCTCACATGAGATAATTACCTCATATTTCACACCTTTCACGCGACTCTGTAGGCCGTGTCTTTATTCATTGTCCTCTGTGTGCACAATGTCAGTCAAACCACACACAAAGTGCACAAAGTGAAACAGTTTCTGGCATATTTAAAAGGTAAGATCCTGAAACCTGAGAGGGAGCCGAATCATTTATGAGCTCTTGGAATTTACAGAAAGCAGAAACTACTGTGTTTCTGACAAGATCAAATAAATAAGTAACCGTCATCAGGGACGTGCAGGCTTGAAAGTGCCACAAAGCTTGCAAAATACTTTGTCACTGCTACCTGACAGTTTCAAAAAACATTTGACTTTCACCTGTAATTTTTGCACAGCAGTGTATGTCGAATTGAATCGGCACGTCTAGAGGCTGAAATAGTCACTGTGGTACACCATCCCATCCACACATCACATAAGAGAGTGCCACAAGGGAACTGTTATATCCACATATCTCTTCACACAATAAACTGATACTAGCTGCAACATTATTATTGTTTTATTAGATCTTATCATATTTTTAACTTTCATTTCAGTGGAATCACAAATAAAACAAATAGAAAACACAAACACACAAAAAAGTTTGATTTTTCAACTTTTATTTTTAAAATGCAACTTCATCACAACAATGCATACATTTCATTCATGCACCAATATATTATATCAACAACATAATGAAAATATTGCTATTGATATATCAAGCAATTAACAAATAATGCTACTTATCACTTGTGTTACAAATTTTAAAATGTTTACATTTGCAAAATTAATGCAACTTTATTGTACTAATGTTGTAAAAAATGTGAAGGATTTTGTACAAACAAACTGCATACTCACTCATATATCAACACTACTGTATATGGTATACTATAAGCAGTAAAAGCAGCATGCGTAATACTTGTAGAAACTTTGAATACAGGGAACAGAACAAAACAAAATGCACTGAGAAATACTTTCTTGCCGTCTACATTTAAAAATCCCTTGAGAGAAATATGCATATCAGTGTCAGGATGATAAATTGTCACATGGATCTTAAAGGATAATGGAACTACCTTCAAAGTTAAAGAGTTGTGTCTTTCTCTCCTACTCAAACATCTGGACCTGAGTTCTCCCGCCGGCTGTTGCAAAGCTCTCTGAAGTGCCTGCATTGGTGTAGGAAGCTGAAGAGTTGTGGCTCTGCAGCGACTTCGTCTCTCCCAAGCAGGTCTTGAGCAGGACCTGGGCTCGTCGTCTGAAGTGATGGTCCAGGAAGAAGTAAATGCCTGGGTTCACACAGCTGTTCAGGAAGGCCAGGCAACAGGAGACGAGGAGCCCGTTCCTCTGCCACGACTGAGCGTCGCAGCTCACATCGGCGTTCGAGAGCTGCGAGCCCATTATGATGACCTTGAAAATGTTGAAGGGCAGCCAGGACACCACAAAGGCCACGATGATGGAGAGGACCATCTTGAGAGAGTGTCGGCGGCGGGCTTCAGCTCGGGGGTTGGCAGCAGCCACACAGTGCCTGTTGAGATGCATGATGATGGTCCCATAGCAGAGCACGATGATGAGCACAGGGAAGACAAAGGTGAGTATGACCATGGCCAGACTCAGGCAGAGGAAAAAAGACGAGTTGTTATCTTCTATGCAGGACAGTCCATCGCCGGCCACCTCCACTCTCCTGTACACCAGGGATGGGATGGCGAGCACCAGGGAGCACAACCAGACTGCGACACAGGTGACCCGAATGCACAGGCTGCTCCTCAGGTACCTGGAGTCCATCAGTTTCACCACAGCCAGGTAGCGGTCGACGCTCATGCAGGTGAGGAAGAAGATGTTGGAGAAGCGGTTCACAGCAATAATGTAGCTGCTCAGCTTGCACAGCAGGTCCCCGGCCGGCCCAAAGTCCCAGTAGCCGTTCTGGCTGGCAGAGGTGGCCCACAGAGGCAGCGTGAGGACGAAGACCAGGTCAGCCACGGCCAGGTTGAGGACGAACGTGTCCACCAGACGCCCGCCTCTCCGGTCGTTGCTGCCCACCACTGTGATCACAAAGAGGTTGCCCAAAAACCCTGTGAAGAAGATGATGTAATACATGATGGGCAGGAAGATGTGGGAGCCACGGAGATGTGAGCTGGCACAGTCCTCTGTCATGTTAAAATTGATGGACTCATTGTCAGTGAAGTTGTCACTGTAATTGTAATAATCGTAGTCGGTGTAGGCGTCCATCGTGAGAGATCACAGAGAGGTTCTGCAGTGCAGCTGCTGGGTAGTCAGGGTGGTTGACTACTTCATATACCATGTGAAAACCACAGAGGAAAAAAAAGAAATGCTGTTTCAGCCGTCTCTCTCTCTCTCTCTCCCCTCAGCACTGTCTTCCTTTGACTGTCTGCGAAAGTGTCATTTCACATCTGTTTGAAGTTTGTCAGACAGTCTGATTACTTTTTATTGACCTGAAATAAACAGATAGACAAACAGGCTGATGATTGAAAAGCACAGAGCTCTAATATCACAGCAACCTTATGGGCACAGCAGGCTGGATAACATGGAACCAATGCAATGTTTAGCAAAACTTTATAGAGCCTGAAAAACATTTAGGTTTACAACAGAGCAGTGGTTGAAGTGTTGAAATACTCCAGAAGTCCCTCTTTTGACTTTGACTTGACTTTGACTTATTGGGGAGTTTTCTCATCCCAATTGAGGGGATAAAGACAGAGGATATTTACAACAGAGCAGTGGCTAATGATTTTAGTTTTTATTATTTTAGTTTTTTCTTACTGAAGCAAAAGTACATGGCATGAAAATATACTCAAAGTACAAAAAGTAAAAGTACTCATTATGCAGAACGGCCCATTTCAGAACAATGCATGTTATTCTAGAATTATTTTTTCTATTATTGAACTATAACTTTTATTGCATTGATATGTTCATTATTTTACTGCTGCAGCTGGTAACTGTGGGGCATGTTTCATGCAACATATACTGCCAGGTAGTTTGTAAATTTCACCAGGAGATCATAATTTATTTGTTGATTATATTTTGTATTATTAATCTGAGCATGTAAAGTAACTTGTAACTGAAAGTATTAAGTACATGTAGGTGAATAAAAAGTGCAATATTTGCCTTTGAATTGTAGTGAAGGCAGAAAATGTAAATACTCGAGTAAAGTACAAGTGCCTCATAATTTTATTTTAAGTACAATACTTGAGAAAATATCCTTAGTTACTTTCCACCACTGCAAATGAGTGTGCTTTATACATAAATAGAAGACAGATTCCTAACTTATACTGGTGTGAATCACCCTCCTCTCTTGTATCACAGTTGTATTAGACCTGTCTGACCAGTAGGGGGCAGGTAAGATTTACTTCTGTTTCATATGTGTCGACCTCCTGCCTGAATTCAAGTAAATGTCACTCTAATCTTCTGCAAAAGAAAGTGTTTGCTTCACTGAGAAGTTCCTCCTCATCAGTGAAAACAAGCTCCCGCTTCAAGCCTGGAAGGAGAATCCACAGTTATCACACTCAATTTACAAGCTATTCATTTCTTTTTCATTCATTCTTTCTTGTACATGCAATCATTTTTGGACTTTATTCGTCACAAGGTTGTACTGATGAAAGTAGAGTTAGTTTAAAGCCAGTTTTCATCTGCACTTACAATTAAATCACACATTCAGTTCACTTAGAAAATAACTTCAGTAAAGACCTATAACATGTGAATATCAGCCAGGGTCCCTGTCACATGTCTTTTTCAGTAACTCTGATTCAACAGAGCTGATTATGGAGAAAAAACTCCAGTCTTCTTCCCTTCAGCACCTCCACTGGTTGTAAACTGTTCTGTCCACGTGTTTATTCACTTTCACCAGTTAGTTTGGGGATTTGAACTGGTGACCTTTTGTCTACTCGTCCACTTTATTGCAGACTTGTTGTGGAGGTCATTGTATAGAGGAAGTATGATCGTAGCTGATAATCAGACTATGTACACACGACACACAACATCTATTGAATGTCTTTCCTGGAAAAGACGTTCCCTCATCTGTAAAGGCTGATGGTTCCTATAAAGCTAAAGGTTAATATTGGGAGTTTTTTCTCAGGATGCCAGACATTTACAAATGAGTTTTTTAAAATTTTACTGAAGCAAAAGTACATGGCCTCACAATATACTCCAAGTACAGAGAGTGACAGTACTCATAATGTAGAATGGCAGAATGAATTGACTGCCAGTTCACTACCAGGTGGCTAAAACCTGACCAGGACAGAGAAAACAAAAACATGCTTCTTTTGCAATAGAGATACTGTCGTTTCAACATCTTGAGGATGTGAGTGATAATGTGACCGACACATTAAGCTGGTGGGCATGTAGTGTAAAAAAACATCACTACCATGGAAATTAAGATGGAGCAACCTGAAACTGCTCCACCTTGTAGACTGTGCATCAGCAGCTCATCCTGGTGTCAGTCAGTGATTGGACTCTTTGCATCAACTCATACATCAGATTTTCTCAATCGTTGCCTCGGTCCTGGAAGAACCCTGCTGAAAGATAACAGCAAGGCTCCGGAGAAGGAAACTGTCATTAGCACGACCTCCTCGAGAAAGGCCGGAGCTCAGGAGAAATGAAGTGCGCGGTCCAGCCATTGTGCCGGAGCTGGGAGGAGTGAGGCTGGAGGACAGGCCACATCTCACAAGAGGCCGGAGAACGCTTCATTGTTCTGCAGGGAGTTTCAGTTAAGAAAGCACAGCCAATGAATGACCTCCTTATAGGATCCCTGCTCCACTCTCCAGCATTGTGCCTTATTCAAACACTCCTGCACTTTGTAGTGTCGAGGTGATGTGTGGATATACTCATCACGGCAGAAAATCCCGGCCATTGTTGCCGTGGATGTCGTTGTCCCTCGCGCTCAGCTGTACCTTTTCCTTTAAAAAGTTTTCATTATTTCTTCTGCATTCTTGCTGCTCTGTCAGTGGAACGCTACATTCCTCTCCTCGAATAAGTGCTGTCTCACTCCAATTGAGCAGAGTAAATGTGAGAGCCAGTGAATGGAGCAGCCTCAATAGGAGAAAATAAACAATTGCATTGGTCCATGGGTGCAGCGGGGGAGAGCGGAGGAGAGGAAGGGAGAAAGGCCTCCCTAACGTGCTAAGATTCCCATGGATACTTAGTCCTTTTTCTGTTGAGAGGAGGATCTCGTAAAGTACTTCAACAGTGGATGATTTCTCTTTTCCTTTTACTCTGTTTTTATTTGAGGAGAGAAAGGGTGGTATGCGTCAGGCTGATTGTTAGACACAGGTCACGTGCACACACGTGCGCACTTGTACACACACACACACACACACACACACACACGCGCGCACACACACACACGTACAATTTGTTCCTCGCTTGTCGAGTGCTAAGTTTCAGAAAAGGAGTCCATTGTTTGGGTGTGAAAGGTTCTTGTTTTAGCTGTTTAACTAAATCAAAAGTTCCTTTAGCACAAAGGGTCGCGCAGCCTCAGCCCTCCATTCTGTGTCATTTTAAGTGGTCAGGGGCTTTTCACTGTTCCCCTTTGTTCAAAAACGTCACAATTTTAACCCACTTTTTCTGATTTCTGTTTCAGCCACACGACCCGTTAAATTCGAGTATGACCTTAACACCTGTACCACACAATAAGAGAGAAATGCAGGCAGTGAAAGAATGAACATAAACTGACACAGTTTGTCACGTTTAAAACAATTAAAATGTCAGTTATTTAAAAATAAGAGAAATGTGTGTCATGGAGCCGCAGTTTTCAGGTGTTTGGAAAGAAGAAATGAAAGAAGTGACATCAATCAGAGTTTACAAGTTTACATTTTCTGACAAAGTGTATTGTTGAACAAAACTTTAGAAGCTCTGACTTGTCAGGCGGTTGATTACAAGATGACATCCAGGCCTTGTTATATGGTTAATAAAGATTGTTTGGCGGTTGTTTCGTGGAGTTTTTGTTTGTTTACTTGTTTTGTATCTGGACAGTTGAGCCCTGGTTATAATGAGGCTTAATGACGGAACTTTATTGAGTAACATTTTAAAAAAGTCAGTCACTGCATGTTTCACAGGATTTGAATGATTTTTTTCAATGTATTAGTATTTTATTATTATTATTCTTAAGGTGCACGTCATCACAAGCTGAACATTCCCATTTAATCTTATGTGATGTCTTTGTCGTCTTTTGCAGCTCTGTTGCTCTTGCACATGCACCCCTGCTTTCTCAGTGTAGGTGTCTTTTTCTGATGAATTTCAATATTAATTGTTTAAGAGGGAAAAAATCCCAACAAGATGCCGCTGCATAACAGTTCCCTCATCAAGAGTGCAATGACCTCAACCTCATCGCTGCAAACTACCTTTCAAAGGAAAAGCTGAGAGCATGCTTGAAGCTGGTTTTTAGGTCGTCAGTGTTTGAAGTTGCGTGGTAAAGCTGATCAAAGTTAGTGTGGATGACAGAAATGAGTGGAGCAACGTTTGACACACTGCACTCATCCTGTTTTTAAACCTGTGTGTTTTCCTACTTCTATCACATTTTTCCTGTTTGTGCTTCGGCCTCCACTTGACGAGAAACCTAAAGCTCACAGCCGAAGCCCGTCTGTCCGAGCGCAGGTTATCGCCTCATCTCACAGCATTTCATAAACACACGGCTTAACTGCTCAGAGAAGAGTCATGTTTCCTCCGCTGTCGACTCCACAGGAGGAGTTAATGAGCAGCTCTGAGAGACGGCAGCAGAAGCCTGTCGCTCACTTCGTCTGCAGCTGGATCAGGTTTGTGTCAGCAGGGCGACGACTGTGGTTAAATTATTAAGTAAGAAAATCATTATGGCTCCATCACTGCTGACAGCTGGCTGCAGGAGTGTGAACGGCCGGGAAACACAAGGCTTCACACGACAGACGGCCATGAGCTGAAAATGCATTGTGTCAATTTGATTCTATGTGTCTCTTAAGAACTGTGATGTTTTGTCATCAGTGTTAAATCTCAGGCCCAGAACAGCAAAACAAACACACTGAAACTGCCATTTTGTGGTTTATATGTACTTTAAATGTTTGGTTTTACAAACAGACAGTCGTCAATATACATAATGACACAGCTCTCAGAGAAATTAATACAAAATCATAATGACACTGTCTGACGTGTTTGACAAATACAGAGGATGAAGCCCAAGTTTTTAAGTTGTCAACATTATTATATGGCTTGTAAGATTATGTAGAATTAATAACGTCCTTAGAGAGTCTTTTTTTTTTTTTTTTTTTTCTACATTAAGTCTTGCATCCTGCAGCACTTATTGAAAAGGGAACTTGTTGCAAGGCCTTGAGCTTTCAACCATGTTACATCACCAGTCACACATGTCAGTGCAGGTTTATCACTGAGCAAACTTTACCAATAGAAGATTTTTGTTGGCCCCCATGATGACATTTGTGATCTCTCACCACAGTCACACATCATCATCAAACATAGAGATTCATTCGTCTGCATGCTTTTTGCTTTGAAAGTAGTCAGCAACAGGTACCATCAGAGATATCTCCCCACTAAACAAATGTAAACAAAACATATCTCATCAATGTTTAAGTATGACACAGCCTGAAAACTCCTGGAGCGTGCAACATGTTTCAGATCCAGACTTTGTGTTGTTGTGTAACAAACGCTAACGATTGTCTTAATTATCATGTCATTACATTCACCTAGTTAAATCTGGACAATAATGAGGCACAAGAGACCTCTGCTTTGCTACATTAACATTATTGGTGTTGGGTCGTAACATCTTACAGCTTTATTACTTTTCATTAACACTTTACATGAAGTCCGGTTTATGAGCCGTTCATAACGAGCTTCATTAGAGACATGTTGCACATTCAGCTATAAATATTGTTGTCACTTTGTCTTTGTTGCCGCTCTTATGACGCGAACATGCATTTTCTCACTGTTTGAGTTGGAAGAGTGTGTGAGTGTGTCGACTTGACACGATAATCTTCACAACCATGGCTATTTTGAGCTGGAACAAAGCCTTATGGATGGTCATTAAAGTGTGCATAATGCATTAGAGCACTGTGGCAAACCCGCATGCAGATAGCTGGTGGTTGAAGTAATAAATACTGACAGTTCTCACATCCTCATTTTGGATGATAATGACTATGAGATCATGGACATTTGTAGATGCTGAAGACCAGAGCAGTCAGTTGACGGGTACACTGGTCGTACTGGACGGCCCTCCGCTCCCAGGGGAGCGTTTTGGGAGCAGATGGCCGCCTCCGTGGGCAGACCTGAGCGTCAGCTGACAGTAAATGATCTTCTCAGCAAGGGGCCGCCGTGTTCGAGCTTGTCCTTGTAAAGAGAAGAACGAGGTTGTACCAAACTGTAGCCAAGGATGTGACAAGGCTTCCGATTATTGATCGACAAAGCGGGAAGAGGAGTGGATGTTGACATTGATCCTGCTCTTTTGAATGGAGAAGAACATCTGCTGCTGCCAGGGCCGAGTTGATTGGGCGGGAGATGATCTCGTCCCGGGGTGATCCCAGGAAGTCTCAGCTGCGTTCACAATGCGGGAGCTGATCTCCAGGGGAGGACGAGCGGGCAGGTTTCACTCTGAAGTCGGCCTTAATGCTTTTATGTGTGTTTGAGAAGATGTGGTTTTTCTTGCTGTGATTAACATCAGCATGTCCACAGATGTAACCTGTCACATAAAAACCTGCGCTTAGACGTCTCACCTCCAGCTATGAGTAAGCACTGCGCCTGTCTCTCGCTCTGCTTCGGCTCAGTGGGACAGGCACATTTCATTCTCAGGTTTGTTATTAGCTGTGAGGACCTGTTCACATTAAGAGTGTTTTGGGTCAGTAGGTCAGAGGACAGGCTCACCAGCACCTGGGGGACACTGAGTTCATCACTCAGAGAGCCATTAGGAGCAGAAGGCTGGAGCCCGGCCACTGACAGACAGGACAATCACTCCTGGCTGCAGTCAGAGGTAATCAGGAGAACATGGGTTCGTCTGTGAGGTGTTCTCAGGTACAGCTGTGAGCAAATGTGATGTCACAGAGTCCGAACACGCGGAGCACGAGCAAAGTATTGTTGATTTTTGTTGGATTGTTTTGTTCCAGAGAAAGAAAAAAAGGGCGGATTTAGAGGTAGGCTTGATGAATGTGTTGATGGTGGCATTTTGATAGGGGTAATTTTGACCTGACAGGGCCCAGGCTCTCTCATGAATCAAAATGTGTCAGCCAGGCGCTGGAGATGGAGGGTCGCTCATTGTGGCTCTGACACCCATGTGAGGGTCTGAGGCTGCTGGGGGTCAAGTGTGACACCTCATTAGGACGATGTTGATTTAGTGTGGCCACAGCGCAACAGACCTCCTCCCATGGGGTATGGAGAGCCGTTTGAGTGAGGGGGTGGGGAGCGCTGAGCACCGGACAGAGAATGGGGGCCTACTGCTCTTCATCCGCAAGGCCGTCATCTGACAGCTTGCAAATCATGCACCTACGCCCAACACCCTACCCCCTCTTTAATTTTCACCCAGTCTCTAGTTTTTAAACATGCATATCTTTAACCACAAAGGAGCCATGTGTAATTGTTTTCCACAAGTCTAAAAGTGTATCTGAATTTAGTTTTAGTTTCTTTCTTCCTTGCTTCGTTTCTTTCTTTTCTTAAAGGCAGGGGCTCTGGTTTGGTCAGTCCCCCCCCCCCCCCCCCAGTGAACCCAACACCCCTGACAGAATAATTTTGACCTTTCACCTTTGATCTTTCGATTTGAAATTGTTTTCTGTAATGTCAAGATTACTCCTGACAAGCTGCAGTTGTGCTCTCAGCTCAAGTGCAAACTGCTATTTGCTGATTTTAGGAATGATTGCACACAGTCTGTTATCTCATCGTCCCTCCTGTGCGTTATTTAAGTTTGTGTCAAGCCTTATTTTCACTTATTTGTTTTAAGTGGGCTGACATTTTCTGAGATTAAAACTTTTTTTTTCTTTTTAAAAAGAAGCATTTTTCTGTCTGATAAACTTGCTAAATTGCAAATAAATTTGTCAAAATACAAACGTTTTTATTTCATTCTCCCGAAACCAGTTTGTGGTTATTGGTGGTTAATACCACAGAGAGCAATGACTCTTCCTTCATATTGTTTCCAATTTACAAATCAAGCAACAAGCAACAATTTCAGATTTTCTGTCTTTGAGTCGATGTAAAGGATTGCTGTTTCATTATGTTTGAGAATCCAGTTTGACAATTTTCATAGTATGAATTTATACATTGTTTTTTCAAAGTTATGACAGAATGAAAAAACTGTTGTTGTAAAAAAAACAACTACAAAAGCAAATCCTCAGTTTTTGTTGATAAAGATCAAGTTGAATCTTGATGCCAGAGTGATGGCAGGATTAAGTCAAAATGAAGAGTGTTTCAGACTAAGTTAAACTTTGACCTTTAGTTGTAGTGCCCCCATCTGGCCAACTTATTGTACTGCATTTAAAGTTGTCCAGGCACAATTCTTGCAAGTTACAAACTTTTGTCTCTACTTTATGCAAAAATTCAAACAACATTGAGAATAACTGTTCAACAACAAGTAAAATTAGTTAATAATATTTACTTGAAGTGTCATTGATGTTTTATTAATAGCTAATATAGAAATTATTCAAATGTCAGCGTTTAAATAACGTCAGTAAATGGTCACACAGCATTATGATGGATCATCTCCATTATTCCTGATACAAGCTTTTTTAAATTCAGGTAGCTTGACTGATTCATTTATGTCAACTGATTTTCTCTCCCCTAATTTCTTCTCTGTTATTACATCTCAGTTTTAATTACACCACAAAAGGCTGCACACTGCCGGACTGTCACTGCGTCTCAGTGGCTGGGAATTGACAGAGAAAATTAATGTCTGTCTTGAATTTGATTACACAGAGGTGTCCACCAAATGTCATAGTTTGTCACTGTGCACTTTCCCCCCTTTTTCTGCCCCACACAAAAGACATTAAGTCACCCCTTTTTTGCATGAACTCATCATGCATACTTAAGTCTAAAATGATGGAAAGCATTGAGCTAAATTATCCGAAAATGCATGAATAATGAATGAATCCTCGCTCACAGAAATGGTCAGTTATCATCCAATAAGTAAAGACAATAGTTTTATTGTAGTGAATATTTGGGATTGTGTTAATTATGCATAGAATGAAAAAAATGCATTTGAATGTGAAATAATATTGGCTCTAATGTTGACCTTCTTCACTCCCTCGGTCTCTGAGACGTGCAGGCACATGTGCACGCACACACACACACACACACACACACACACACACACACACACACACACACACAAACAAAGGTGCAGAGGGCCATCTGTCTTTTCTGATGGTACAGATCTGGGAAAACAATGAAGACTGCATGATATTTCACAGATTTCCCTCTAAATACATCACACTTCTGCTGCTTTTGTTTGTCACCTCTGTAGTGTTCGCTGGCTAAAACATTATAAATTGCAGAAATGATATTTTGTCACCCACTTGCTAATAAATCCCACTTGCCAAGAATGAATGATTTATGAATGCTGTTATAGCCGACGTCACAGTCCACTTTTGTTGCCTTTGAGATTTTACTCATTAGTCTGAATAATAACTGTCACTAATTCAAGCTGTTCTCGAATGGCTTTTTGAATAGAAAGAGAGGGAGAGAGTGCGAGTGAGAGAGAGGCAGCAATAGAGAGGAGAGAGGCCTGAGAGATTAACTCCAGTGAGCTCACTCTGAGAGGCCCAGGAACGGCTGAATATTGTTCTAGTGGTGGGGAGATGGGGAGGTGGAGGGGGGGCCGAAAGGAAAAAAATCCCTATGCAGCCAGAGAAATGAACTTGATGATCTCAGGGGGGCGGGGGGAGGATCACCATTCCTTGCTCCTGACAATCAAAATTAGATTGGCCAGCACTGTGTCAACACTAGCCTCAGTTAAGGCATGACAGGGGAGGGAGGGAGGGCAACCCCCCCGTGGGTGTTTGAGAGTTTGCCATGTGAACTATGGAGACCCCACAGTGCCTTTCACTGACTGCTCAGGCCTCAAAGAAATCCACAACCCCTTTTTATTGGCCAGCACTGTAACCGACGGCATCTCTGCCCCAAGTTTTCTATATTTTGGCAACTCGTTATTGCTGTTTTTGCTGCCGTGTTTCATTCGACCCCAAAATCTGCAGTGCTGGGATTACAATCTGCAAGACAAGAGAAGCACAACAAAATATTTTATCAGTGGGCAACAGAGGGTTTCTTCTTTCATTTCTTCTTTTTTGTTTGTTTAGCTTTTCACTCATCCTCATATCCTGACATTAAAAGGCAAATTTATCTACATACATTGATCAAATCTATCTATGACACAACTTAACATGTATTTAAAAACAACAACAACTAAGTGAGTCTAAAAGAGGAAGTAAATATTTACATGAGCAGCAATGAAAAAATGAAAGTCTGAATTAAACTCTGAAATGAAAACTGACATTTGTGAATGCCTTTTGCAATTCATCTTACAGGGCAACCAAACAAGACATTTTAAATACAACAAGCAATTCAGTCTCAAATGATCCTAAAATAAAGAATCAATAAAGAGTAATTCATTCATATACATGTGCAGCATATAAAGCAGATATGTATGAATTGTCTCTACAGTGTGATGTGAGGTTGTTGTGCCTCAGTTTCTCAAAGTGTTTGTGGGACATGAAGAGTTTTCTTCACAAAATAGAGAGAAAATTGTTTGTCATTTTCCTGCATTTTACATTCAGATGTGTGTAAAAGGGGGGTTAAGACGGACTTGATGGAGGGTTGTGTTTTTGGAGGTTTGATCAGTGACCTGGAATATTTCACTGTGTCCTGCTCTTCCACATTAGAGAGGGAGTGCAGCTGTGTCCTCGTATAACCTTCTGGTTTTTTATGATATCATCCCGGTGGGTTTGATCTGAAAAACTCAGGAGAAGACCCAACAGCTTTGCTCATTATAGAAACTGCATCCTGATGTTTTTGCTTTGTTTTTTTTTTTTTTAATGTCTTTGCATTTGTTTGTTTCCGGCCTAAGGTTTGCTTAACAACATCAATATTAACAGCACTGCATGTGATCATTCTGTGCTTTAATATGCACTCATAGTCAATTTGCAGATGTTGTTCCAAAAAACAAGGCAGATTTAGGATTATTACCAGGACGGCAGGACGACAGCGTGGGACAAAAGGTTTTGTTTTTCGCTCTTGGGCTGATGCCTGTTGTTGCCAAAAGAGAGATGTCCGACTGACTTTCAAGTAATCACACACTGCTGTGAGGAGCATTCAAAATAAGTGGAAGGAATGTGCAGATTGTTGTGCATTGGCAGAGGAGAAGTTGTTGTTTTCACTCATCATTAGGATGTGCTGTACCTGCGTCAACCAGAGAGAGAGAGTTCATTTCTCATATATGACTCTGCAGCATGAAAGATTTGTTGGTTTTTACACACCTTCCTCTAAAGCTTTTCTGGTTTTTATTTCAACTTGATGTCCTTTGATTTTTGTGGGTTTTGCATCACATGTATGTCAACACAGTTATAATATCTTAAGATTATCCACATTGACTTTATGAACCTAAATAAGAGGCAACTTACATTTCTCTCTTTTTAAAAAAACAACAACAAAAAATACAAAAGTTTTGTCTCTTATTAAAACTCATTCAGCACTTTCATTACTGGCATGTTTGCATTATTAAATTATCTATATCACTGATATAAAAGGCAGCCAATATTAGTTGGCAATTTTTTTTCAAACTTAAATCTATAAGACATTCAATTCAATTTCATTTTTAATTTATTAGCCTCACAAAAAATAAAAGATTTGTCACCTTCATGTTATGTGGAAATCAACCTGTGCCTTATCTTTTATTGTTTATTGATTCAACTCAGACAGATTCAGTTTCCACCAATCCTTAATCAATATTATCTAAGCTTTATTCTGAAATGAATCTGTTTAAACCAGCACTTTTGTCCACCCATGATGACTACGATACAGATTCAAATAGTGTTAAATCTTTCATATTGTTTCATGAATCAGAATGAACAGGCCCTGCTGTGGAACTCCAACAGGACGTACAGATGTGAAGATAATTAAGACCTTTGTTGCTTCCTTTTTGGACCTGACTGTTAGAAAGGAACTCCTCCAGGGTAGGGCTGTTCATCCTGTCCTCAGGTATACTCTCAGACCCGTGGGACGGTACAGCAACATGCCCCGGCAGCGTCGGCCAGGCCCAGCGGACTGCACCTCACCGCCAAACTGTGGCAGAACCAGCAATCGGCAGCTTCAAACCAGATGGTGCGCCGGGAGCACAAAAGACTGACAGCTGTCATTCACAGGACCTGAGAGCCGAGACACTGCAGCCGACTGAAGCTCCACTGACTTCATGACTGCAAGTTATGCAAGAGGTGCAGCCAAATGAAAAACATGCAGACTTTGAACTTTGTGATTTCTCCCAGTGATCACCATTTGCTGCTGTTTTGTAAATTGATGATTGTCACTTTATCTTCACTAAGCCACTTTGGGTTCCACTTGTACTTTGTTGTTACTTATATACTAAGTTGTATATACCTTTTTTTATATAGTTTTTTTATACTTCTACCTGATTGTTTGCTTGTGTTGCTGCAACACCCGAATTTCCCCTATGGGGGATCAATAAAGAATTATCTTATCTTATCTTATCTTATCTTATCTTATCTTATTTTCACACCTGCTAAAATGATAAAAGCCTCCTTCTGGAGCAAAAGATGCTTTTACTGCAATAACAACAGTGATGTAAAAGGATGATTTTCCTTAATGCTTTCTATGACACTGGTCATAACAGGTAAAAAACATACCAACAAAAAAACTGTTTGAAAATCTGAATCTGAACAATGTAAATAAGTCAGGAAAATAAGGGTCAAGATGTCAGTGTTGCACTTAAAACATGTTTTGAATGACAGCTCAGACATATGTGGTAAATGTGGGCTCGGTGACTGTAGAAGTGACAATACGTCCATGTTGAAACAAGTAAACTGTTTTCAAAGGTAACTTTTAAAATATAATGCTTATGTTGTAAGTATTCCCCCTAAAATGCGATTTAATATTTACAGGGTTTTACAGGAGTTAGCTAATTAGATTTTCACAAAAAAACAAACAAAAAAAACCCATATTTTTTATTATTTTATAGCACAATAGATTGTAACACAAATTCACAGATAACCATCGATCACACACTTAATTCCTCTCTCATTCCCTGTCAGTGATTTAAACTGTTCATAAGCTTGGTCCGGCCTGCGTCGGCTCATCGGGACTCACGTCTCCACAGCTTATTTTATTGTCATGTGAGATTCTTTCATCCCATAAGAGTGTGTGTGATCTTCCCTGAACAGTTCCCCTTTCTCAACAGCGGCCAGTCAGCGGGCCAGACAAAAAGGTGTTACTGATGACTGTGTCCAGCAATTTAAGCTATTGAGAGCTGCCCCCAATTCACCTTCTTTCTTAACTTTATGGCTATAATTGCCATAAAGCTCCTCCCAAACCCTCCCAGCCCCCACTGGCCTTTCTTCAGGGCTTTGTAACATGTTCAATATTCCCATTGTACTGTACTTTTTTTTTTCTTCCCCGAGTGCCTCCATGGCATAGTTTAGTCTTTATTTAATGAAGCTGGGTCAGAGTTCATCATGTTAGTAGTCTTAAGGCTTTGGGCCCAGCATTCAGCCTCTAACACTTCATGTCCAACTTGTACAACTACTCCTTATGTGCCAAAACAATAAAAACATCCATCAATGTCCTCCCTTGTCTATGTAGGGCGGGTATGACTGATGATGTGTTCGGCACATTGATGCACTTGAGGGGCAGGGGACTGTGTGAATGTTTGTTTATGTCAAGTGAGGATTTGTCAAAAGGTTTATGTCATTGCTGGCATCAGTCTCCTCGAGCTTGTACTGGGTGGTCTTTGTCTGTTTGCATCCGTAAAGAGCTTCGTTCTCACTCTCATTTGTCCCCTATTGATTCTCTAAATTAGGTTGATGAGAGGCCCTCCTATCAGGTGGCATATTAATTGGGTCAGGCTGGATCTTATATGACATCCAAATAATGGCAACCCAAACCCCAACACTAAACCGTTGTCCTCTGAACGCTCTCTTTCACCAATTAGCCTCGCGGTGAATCTGCTTCCTGCCACCTCTACTGTTTTCCAAGTATCAGGATGCCACCGGTGGTTCAAGTAAGTGTGTGTGTGTGTCACAAGGTGTGAGATGAACCTGGGTGAAGTTTACATTCATTCTCCAATTAAATACTGGATTATATGATGAAATAATTACAATGATTAAATTTGACTCTTTTTAGGACAAAACAATAAATAAAGTTTTCAGCATATCTCCTCCAGAGGTTGTTTTATATCCATCCTTGATAGAATTTTTACCTATTTGCACACTGGCCTCACAATTTTAAAAAAAAGAAATTAAAGAAAAATTTAAGAAAAAATCTCCTCTTGGTTTCTTGTCAAACTTTTTGAGTAGTGGGCGATGTGAGTATTTATGAAATCCTGGCTATGGCCTGTTCATGAGCTTATAAAACATAAGTGAATTCAAATGAATTCTTCCTAAAAAAAAAGTTATCCTGTTAAATATTTACAGCCAGTAACTGCCGGGTTTAACTGAACTGAACTACACAAGATATTTATACATTTATTACTACATTTGAGCATAAAATTCAAGCTCTCAGTAGCTACTAGCTACTTTTAAATTAAATAATAAATCAAGTTTGCAGCATCAAATCTTAAAAGATGGCAAAGAATTTTATTCCTTAAGCTGCAAAACTGTCCTGCAGGTTCACTTGCTTGTCTCTAACGTTGTCAGTCTGCTCTTTGATGCTTGGCAGGTAATAATCAGTGGGTTTATCAACAATGAAATATGCAAAAAGAAAAAAAGCATTTAGAGGTGTGGGGAAATGCAGAATCAGTTGATAATTCTCAGTTTCAACTTAAGGACTTCACACACAAACGTATGGATTTATGAACAGCTGGTGAGACCCAACCTTAGCAAGCAGCAGGTTGAGTCAGTAAACGAACAACAAATCCCTTAAGCTAAATAAATGATTTATTGTACAAAAGAAAAATGACAGTAAATAAACAACAAAAGGCAAAAATAACAATTGAACAGTTATTCATATGCACAACCATTAAACTACAAAGTTGGGGTGATTTTTTTTTAAAACTACACAAAGAACGGAGGAATGAAGGGGGAAAGTGAGAAAAACATTAGAAGCGGTGAACCTGTCCAAAACATCATAAATGTCAACATTTGGGTAGGTATTTACATAGAGATTTCTTACTCTCATATATTTATATGAAAACACTCTCACACATACCAGTATACAAACACTAAAATTCAAAATGCAACTTCTCAACAAGCCATAGATGTGGGCACAGCTAATTATTTCTTTTGACCACACATTACCAGAGCCGCTACCATCAGTCACTCTGTCAATAACTCAATCTGAACCTGAGAGCAAGGGGACCCTGTGGTTTTCATCTACATTTTTTGGGGGGTGTGTGTGTGTGTGGGGGGGT
>JBBMOC010000012.1:11491851-11691171 GCA_037975185.1 Centropyge bicolor | reverse complement strand
TTTTTACACCAGCAGCCCAATAAGCAATTTTCAGTGACGACATTTTGACACATCACAGTAGGAAAAGAACAGATGTCAATCGTGAAATGAATGACGGCTGAATTCCATTTATCTGCTTCAGTTTCAGGGTCCTGTTTGTTGTTCATGCTGGTTCACTGTCACATCTTACTGGGACACTTGAACAGAGCAGAGCTATTGTTAATGTTATTAGCAGCATCTGTGTTTTTCAGACTACAACAGGTCAAAACGTGTGCTGTGAAAAAGGCCTGTTAAAATTTAACTAGTTATACAAGTGCAGTTGTTTTCAGTCCTGGTATATTAGACCCATATCCCGATGGTCTCTATCACACCAGGTAGTTAACTGCATTCACCTGGCAAACCAATAAGCTTAAACTGATGATTTCCTGTCAGTCTACAACTCTGTTTTCAGTCCAGTCTGCTCCACAATCTGATTAGTAAGACTGACACAGAAACAGCACAGACCTTTCCACAGCAGAAGTTCTAGCTCATCATAGCAGGAAAATCACAGGTGGAGCTGATAACATTAAAAACCACTATATTCCATTTAGGTGAGCTATTGTCATTTTGGGGCATTGAAGCTGCTAAAAGTGGTGCGATTTTCTGAAAACTCTTCAACAAACATTTCCTCACTAAAGGACAGTACATGCACATACATTATGTGTGCAGATTATAGTGATTATAATGATTTCCACTATAGAATTCAAGGAAGTTTCGATCAGTTTCCTCAACCAAGCCTATTATTTATTCCACCGCAGTGAATCTGAGCTCCACAACATCTCAGTTTAGAGAGAAAAAAAGATGGCTGACTCTGTATGCCTGGTTTGATCCCTGACCCAGGAGGTCATCTGCAGGCTACCATAACCTTGACCTTTGGGCAAAGCAAGCGGATCAAATATTTTACTCCATCGTGTTTGTTTTACAAAGCCTTCCTCTCCCCACAGTGATTCCAGCTGGGCTCGAGCGCAGATTTCTGTGACGCATTCAAAGGAGGAAATAAGCTGAAAGGCCGTCGGGGTGAGACCATGTCAGCTTGGCCTTTAGGGCTTTTGTTGCAGAGAAAAAGAGCGAGGATCAGGGAGAAGCAGAGTTTGACTTCTGCTTTGCTTGTTGTGTTTCGTTTTATTTTGGTACACTTGCCTGTGCTTTTGATCTTTTCCTTTTTTTCGTTCAAGAATAATATTGCACACTGCTGCGTGCTCAGAGGGCAGCGAGTTATTGGCCAAGACACCAGAGCTGACCTCTGATATGTGTTGTGAAGATCTGACCCAAATGACCACTTGGTAAATATTTGGTGTTGCTTAACTGGGATGAGTGGCCTACATAATTCAACATAGATGTTGTATGTAAGTGTCAGTCGCAGTAACTCTGACATTTCTAACTAGATTAATGCTTCACGGATGGTTTTGCTTTAACATTCAAGTTTGAACTCATCCGTGCAAACCCATCCATTACATGAGACACCAAGACAGTACATTTTTAAAATCATGTTCTCGGAGGCCCAGGAGCATCCTTTCAGTGTGAGGCTCAATGATCCACAGCCTGAGGTGGAAATCTTGGGGTTGGGGTTAGGATCCATTCACATTTTGCAAAAGAGTATCATCTTTTCTACTGATTTGTAAATATAATTGTTGATGCAGGGATCAGTTCACTTCAGCTCTACCAGCTACAAATAGTGACAATAGTGCAAATGTATAAAAGGCAGCTTTGAAGAATATATGACTTGTAAATATTGTGTGCGTCATATATATGATGTGAATAATGTTCACCAATATTAGCAGCAATATAGTATTAAGTTAGCAGCAGAGGATGTAGAGAAGACTTCAGTGAAGGCTCATCCAAACAAAGCAGCTGTGTTTTCTCTGAACTAAATATAGAGTGGTCATGGCTGACATGTAGAAAGAAAGTGCTGTGGTCATGGTTTATAGGGTTGAAAACACATGTGATGCTTAAATACATGACTGCTTTATAAACTCTCCACTTTAAGTTCTATGTTGTCTTTTTTAAAACTTCACCATGTGGCAATATAATTGAAATACAAAATTAATTTTATAGGTCACAGAATAAAAAAAACTCTTGCAACAGTTATAACAAACTAAGTGTTTGTTCAGTGTCAGTGTCTTTAAACTAACAGAAGGATTGATTTAGGCTGCAGGAGTGAATGCAGCTTGATAAGAAGAACTTCACGTCAGCTGCAGGTTTGTTTGAAGTCTTTTGTGCTTTGACAGAAGTGTAGCTGCTGGATGGCCAGGGTTCAAATCAAGACTCCTGTCACTATTAATGTCAACAATCGATCACCAGATTTGTTCATCCTGGTATTATAACTTAAAAGATGGATCATCCTTCACTGTGAAAATATGTCCAACTTCAGTTTGAAGTCTCTGCAAGTTGATTTTGATACTTGACTAGAAGCTGTTTGAAAGGTAGAATAGAACAGAAACAATACTGAGAAATCTAAAATGTGCAATTTTGTGCAGATATTTAACTCTGATTTTACTCTTTACTTTACTTTAATTTGAAGTGTTTAAGCCCAGTTCAGCCCAGTTATCAACACAGATCCACAAATCTCTTTGAACCGACTTTTTTTCCCTAACATGATTTTGGGTGCCCTCCTTTGATTGAAATATGAATTGCATTTGCATGAATCTAAGCTACAATGGAAGCGATCCCCCCCCCCCTGCCTCAGGGAGAGGTCTGAGGGTCCTTACCAGCCCCTCCTCCCCGGGTCGCAGCGAGGTAACTGCCAGGTCATTGCCGCTCTCATCGAAGGCGTTGATGTCGATCCCCCAGTTGGTGTGGGGCTGTTTGAACCAGTTCTGCAACACGTGCTTAAAGTCAATGCTTTGCCAGTGGCCGACCCTGGAGTTGAGCTCTATCTTCAGGGAGCGGATGCGGATGTGGCGGCTGCCCTGCTCCGTGACGGGCTTCAGGCGGAGGATCTGCAGGTAGACGGTGGAGGTCTGCTGCAGCGGCCGCAGGTACACCCATAGCTGGGCCTTCAGCACTTTGGTGAACATCAGTTTGGGGCTGAACTTGAAGAAGCAGCAGCTCGGCTTCCCATTCACCTGCACCAGGGGCTCGGCTGTGGAAAAGAAGACAGGTCCATTTATATATGTCCTGTGTATGCAGTAACTGTATACATGAAGAGCATCATCATTGCAACAGTTTCCCCAGTTTGAGTCCAATCAAGGACCTTTGTTTCATGTCAGCTCGCTCTTCAAATAAAAGCATAACAATGCCTCAAAAAATAATTCAAATATCCTTTCAATCCTCGACTGCTTTTGTTTAATTTGTGCACCAAAATGAACTGTATTTCACATAACTGTGTATCTGTGTAAGTGATGAATGTTTCTGCTTCAGTGTTTCTGTTAATGGAATGTGGGACTCTGCAGGTTGTGCTCGTCTCTATCTGCTCCTGTATAATTGGCTCCATAATGCGAACTTGTGTATATCTCCTTTTTTTAGACTGTTATTTGTTCTTAATATTTAACTGCTGCTATCTCCTGTGCTGCTGTAACATGTGAATTTCCCCACTGTGGGATGAATAAAGGTTTTTCTTATCTTATCTTATCACTTTCTGGGCAACAAAGGGGATTTTTTTTTTTTTAGCAAAGCCTGATCCAAAACAGATCATTTGGAACAGCAAATATACAATCTTTCATCAACTCAGTGTACAACCCCAGGCCTGACTGGGGTTAAGACATTATATTTAAGCTGAACCAAACAACTGAAGCAGAGACAGATGCTTCTCTGTTCAGTCATCCATCAAAGGAACAAGCTAAAACACTGTCATTTATGTATTCTTAACAAATCTACAATAATAACTACAATCATATTCAGTCTCATAACTGAGAAGGATCGTCTCTAATAGAGGGCTTTGGAGGAAAAAGGAAATTTGCTGGGTATCAACAACATGTCTCAGCATTTTTCTGAGCAACTCTCAAAAGCTCAGACAGCTTTTATAAATTCACACAGTAAAGAGGAAAGTTTGATTACTGAAGTACAAACCTTTCTCTATATCATTTTACAAACACTGCATGAAGCGACATTGGTCAATACAGATAAATTTAAGTGAGGGCACTGAATGACAAACACTAGTACTCTCACCACAGTGACGAACAGCTGATGATAATTTAACAATGACAGCACTCAAACATTAGGCGACTAAAACTATTTAAGACCACCTGAGTTTGTTTGATGTGTTTGTACCTGGTGGACACTGGTGGACTGGAAATGTTGTATTTTTGATACATTAATAAAGTAGTAATTTTAAAGTGAGCAGTTATCAGTGTTGAGACAGTTTTTTGGACTAAAAACCTTGACGAGAAAGATGTGCATGTGTGTTTTAGATGATAATACCTGCACATCAGTGAGAAGTGCTGGCTCATGTTTGTGTGGCTTAAAGGGGAGTTGCACAGTTTATAGTTCAGTAATACACTGCTGTCAATATAATGGCGAATTGTATTCTAGATGTAACTCAAAATGTTTTGTTCTGTGATAAACATTAACAAGGATTTCAAACTTAATATACACAATTTACAGATTAAAATTACAGTCCTAACTCAGACAATATGACTTCCTTTCACAACATGATATTATAAAACAGTAGTAGCTAAACTGACTCTGAGCGCTGCTTTCTTTTATAAACTGTCTCTCTCTCTCTCTCTCTTAGCCACATCTGCATGAAGGCTGTCCGTTATCATATGTGCACATGGTCCTGTTGTTCGGTCCATTCAGTCAGGTTACATTTGTGATTACATCAAGGTTGGACAAACAGATACATTTGCATATTAAAACAAGGATCAGTAATGGTGGCCAGTGGCCAGATGGTAACCTTAGATTCCCCTGGGTCAGTCATAATGAAATGGTCTACCCCGACATTACAACTAGCAAAATTAAAACATCTCAAGTTTTTTTTTAGTAGCTGGCCCTGGTCGAAAATATATTTGGGGTGTGGATTAAGGGTTACGTCGAAGAACACCAGGCGTCTCCTAAAATAGGCAGATTTATTCCTGTCATGATCCTTCGGCTCTGGTGTTTCTGTGATTTGCACCACATGTCAAATCTGCACATGGTTCATTTACATAGACCTCCATCTGATATAATGACATCCATCCATTGCATTCATACATTCATTTCCATGTAAAGCGTTCATTTATTAAGGGAAATTTATTCTGCATCTATCTGGCATAATAATGTGCCAACTGAGTACAATAGAATATCTAATCTGCCCATTTTCTCTGAGCATATTTGATATATTACAACTCCAGATTTTTGCAAAGAAACCGTCGTTTTTTGTCATTTATCTTGCAGAAGAGAGTTGTTGTTCCTCTATTTTTAAAAAAAAGCAGATAAAAAAACTGTATGGACCTGTCAATCATTGCTAAATCTGAGGTTGCTCAGGCAACCCGAAAATGCTTCCTGGGTCAAAAGGTTATTTGGCACCTCAGCCTAGTTAAGAAATGGGATCAGGGGTCAAAACCGTCAGCCTCTTTACATCTCAGGGGTGCTGGGGAGGGGCTGCCCTAATAGCCAGATTGAGTTTGAAGGTCAAGGTCGACCCTATGGCGATGGTAATAGTAAGTCTTTCTTCACAACACCCCTATTTTTTTAAAACCGGAGAATCATCTAAAATCTCAGAGACACAACAGCTCTGAATCAGCCACAGTTTGTTTTTGTTTTGATCAGGGTGGAGATCCTCCAGCCAATCGTGAATTGTTTATCAAACCTCAATTGACCAGGAGGGAACACTGCACCGGGCTGTTTTCTTTTTTTTGCTGTTTTTTTTTTAACACTAAACAAGTGTTGTAATTGAATTATGGGCATGCATTGAGGGATATGAATTCACTGAGGTACAGATGGACTATCCATTAGACGAGTCCAGGGCGAAAATTGAATAAGGGCCAAGCCAGGGACAGACGTGGTCCTTCAGCCTGTATTTCCAGGGACAGTCATTAGTGAGTGTAAATTATACAGTGTCTCACGCTGGACAAACAATATGTCAATGTTCCTTTTGGTGGGTTGCTGGGGTCACAGCAATTAACGTGGGTGGTGTTGTGTTTGCTCATCAGCACAAAACTGGGAATGAATGATTCTGCAGTTTGCTTGGGGTTTGCTTGTGGTTACTACTTTTTGTTGTTTTTAATCGCTGCAGATGGGGACCGACACACAACCACATCTCCCTTTGCAAACAGCTTTTTTCATTGCTTTTGTTGAGTTCTCGGGAGGCAAAAAAAAAGAAGAAGAAACAAACCACCAAACACGACCGAAGTTGAAATTGGTTGAGTTTGTGGAGCAGAGGCCTTTTCTTTCTTGAGAAGGAGTAATCTGAGAAGCAGAGCCCGTACACCGTGATCCAGTTAGGACCCCCGTTATTAAACACACATGCACAACATATGAGCTATGTCATGTTAAACAATGACTGCATTGATAGGTGAAATCAATTTGTGCCTTTATAGATCCTATAAGTGCGCGAGTAAAGAGGCAAGGCACGGAGGATGAATGCCTGCAGCTTAATTACAGCCAACATCTTGGCAGAGCGCTCCACTTGTGCAACGCGAGCGAGGCTAGCTTGTAAAGATCAGAAAACCAATGGGACATTTAATCCTTCTACCTGAACTAACTTTGCTCCTGCTGCCATAACATATTACTGCTGGAAGAGCTCACAGTTTTACTGTGGGACGGAAATTATGGCTTAATTTCCTGAACAATTTGCTCAGTTACACCTCAGTGTTTTAACACACATGCAGTGAGAGGGTATGAATTCTGATTTTGCATTCAGCACCACCTACTGGAGCAATAACACCTCTCTCCTCCACTGAAGATGAGGATGGAAACTAGTCTGTATACAGTAATAACACTTCTTATTTTACTTAAAAAGTAAAAAAACAAGTAAAACCTAAGTAAGTACTTCTGGACAGAGGCTGTGTTTTTCCAAAGGAACCAGGCTTGTTTGCTTTTCCTCCTCATGTTTCCAGCCTACTTCATTATTACAGCAGCTTATTTCCCTGTGGTATAATTGCAGCATATGCAGCCCATGAATTTTACTGCCAGCACGCAGCAGGCCTGCAGGTGAGCCTATCAAACATCTGGTGGACTCCCTGGGTACCTGAGTCCCATAGTTAGCCCACAGCCTCCTATACGTGCATGTTAGGGGACACATATAGAATATAAGGGTTTATTCACCATGCCATCTGTCCATTTTAATACAGCTGTGGCCTGTTTCAAAGTTAAATGCTTTTAATAACCAAATGCAGTAATGTTACTGAGGGGTACAAGAACACGAGCCAGTTAAACTGTTGAAAACAGATGGAGAGGGGAAGTTAAGGTGTAGTTACACAATGAATAGTTAACATGTGTGTCCAGTGAGGGCGCTTAAATGTTGGCAGCAAGGTAAAAATAGCAGACTCTTAATTAGTCAAATGGATTTATTTGCATTCTATTTCCACAAAAAATTGGAATTTGCAAAGATTTCTACTTTTTTTTGGATGATTTCTGTGCTTCTGCTTCTTGCTTCTCCCCATACAATCAACTTCCTGCTTACTGCATTTATAAGATCCACATCCAATGATAATAATAAAGGAATATATTATCTTAAAATACACAAGAAGAACTCTTTCATGTCCTTATATCAAAGTGACTTAACGTTCTTTGTCAAACATCAGGCAAGTAAAAAGTCAACTAAAGTATGAATTTGCTCTATAGTGGCAATAATGTCAGTTAGTCTGAATTTAAAAATGATCATTACACTTCTTATGTTGTATTTTTGAAATTGTCATTAGAGTTCACTTGTTTATCCAAACTCTTGAAAGGCAGTCGTTTTGTGCTCACGTGTCGTAACTTGTCCCAGTCAGGTGAAAATGTGCAGCTAAAATGGTGCTGGGAGAGAAATGGTCACTTTTTGTTAATGTCCAAATGGATAATGCATAATGGTATAAACCTAGATAGGAGTTCCATTTGCATATATATCTATATTTTCTTTTCTTAATGGGAAATGCAAATGTGCCATTTTGTGGTGAGTGTGTGTTTGGGAGCCTTCATGTTGAATAAATGTGACTCTAGGGTATCCCCACGCACCTCGGCATATTAATCATCGTGACACGTTCACGACCCTTCTAATAAGACAGGGGCCACAGTGCACCCCCTCAAACATCCCATCCCACCCCAGCCCCGCTCCCTCTTTGTCTCTCGGCCAGTCCCAAGGGACGGGAGAGGGTGGTGGGGGAGGCCGGGCTCGAGCTGGGGATGGAGGGGAAGGGGGGGGGGGTTGTGTGAAGTTAGACCCCCTCATTCAGAAGCCCTCCCCTGGGACAACGGCAGGCACAAGACTCCTATTAGGACTGAGCACAGTAGCCCCCCAGGAGCAACAAAAGACACCTCCTAATGCTCCCTGTTCTAGCTTGGTGAATACACACATGCGGAAATATACAACCACACGTAAACACAGAACACACAAGCTCCTAAACTGAGCGTCTTCAGCAAACAGCTCATTGTTTTTACTGTTGGGGTTATATATGTTTGTATTATAAGGGGAACGTCTGCGGGACATCTCCGGCAGCACGGAGGATGAAAAGAGCGAGCGTGCAGTGAACTGCAATAAGGTGGACAGCTGGACAGCAGGAAGCATGCTGAGGTCTCACCGCTTGTGTCTGTGTGCATCCACACATGCATTCAAGACGTTAACGTCACAGGACAACGTTCCGCTCCGTGTTCAGGAGTTAAATCCCACACTTTTCACATAAACACATATGTAAACAAGATTATAACTGAATGCTGAGATATCAGTGCTGCCATCAGCTCCATATTTTATTGTATTTAAAGGCAACAACACTGCAACATGAAACTGCAACACAAGAGTTTTATTTCAGGACTATCACAGCATTTTAGCCAGTATTCATTATGACAAAATGATGAAAATGATGATTTGGTATTTGGAAGCTGAGCAGAGTCCAGAAGTCATAATTCTGACTTTGTTATTATCAAACTTGTTCATATTGTGGTTTTTAACACAGATTTCACACTTTGGATTTATTGCCAATTATTCACATTTATATTTTCTCCCCCTACTGAGAGTCTCAGCCAAGTTTTCCTAAAGTACATCCACATAGTGTCAGTGTGTGTTTCAGCTCCATCGCTTTTCATTTCCTCTAAAAAGTTAACAGGCATCATTCACACAAGCCAAAAATACAGCAAACTACGATTCAGCTGTTGGAAATTAGTTTTATTTATTTACTATCTGAAATGTGCTGCTGTGTGTTAGTTTACCCAAGTGTCTCTGGCATTCAATTTGGCAGTGACCCTCTTGTGAGATAATGGTTTCAGAAATGGCTGAAGCCCCCGAGGCCAGAGCTTCAGCAGCATGTAGCACAGAGTCTGCCCAGTCAAGAGCCTGATAACAGTCAGACTGGGTGCACAGGGGTGACTTCAGTAAGTGGAAGGAAGAGAATCAACACTTGAGAAGTGACTAGAGTTATTATATGATTAGAATATTCAGCCAGAAATTTTTAACTTGATTTGTAGGCTGACCATGTGTCATTGAATAATGTAACAATGTGCAATGCTATATCTATTTGTTATTTTACAGGTAATATGATGCATCTATTGTGAACATGTAAATAACACAAGGACAACATTTACAGCCATTATCAACTTATCTACAAACCTGCCTGCCTGTCTGTCAGCCTGCTCTACATTATGACATGCAACGAGAGACCTACAACAACACATACTCTAG
Source organism: Centropyge bicolor (assembly GCA_037975185.1). NCBI lineage: Eukaryota > Metazoa > Chordata > Actinopteri > Pomacanthidae > Centropyge > Centropyge bicolor. Next base: position 11,681,420 of record JBBMOC010000012.1, on the reverse strand, counting down.
AACCACATTTTGTTAAAGTTTGACCTCTAACATGTTTCTCTCTAGTGAGATATGATCATGATTGAACAGAGATTGACACTAATGCAGATGAGTGAAATCAGAACTGGAACCAGGTCTAACTCTCCACGGAACAGCTACATGAATTTATAACACAGGACATCTGTAACAAATTAAGACTCTTGTAAAACAATTACCTTAATCCCTATGATAGGACACAGATAGGTGGTGATATGTCAGTTTTTTGTCATTGTATGACACTGAGTCCTAAAACCTGTGTATGTCTGATGACCAGTGGGTTCGTCTTTGCCACCACTGCATCCAACAGGACGTGCTCCCTCACTGGCTTCCCAGTCAATCATGTTTGCTGGAATGAACGACCAACCTGGAGGTGCCACTACTGGGATGTGAGAAATCTGTCCGCGGTGCCACCCATTTCTTCACATGTTACAGTCAACGTGTACTTGACATTAATTACTGATACTATAAAGACACTTGTCCTAATTGTGCAGATCACAAACACATTTACCTCTCTCACCAGGTGATAATGCTCCCTCACTCAGCAACCGGTGTATTCAACAAATCAGTGATTAGATCCAGACAAAACTTTGATTATACTGTCCTCTCTGTCTTGTTTCATATGAAGCATCATAACGATAACCGTTTGATATAGAGTCACATTAAGCTCCTGGATAAGACAATGATTTTCACCTCTAAAAGCAGGTTAAACTAGTTTTCTCACCATCTAAGACCAGTATTCACACATTCTACATTTGTCTGCATTTGTTTTTATTTTTCTAATTCAATTGGTGTTTCAGTTATCTTTTTCTCTCCATCTGATGTCTCTTATGGGTCGTGTATGTGTGTTTGATATGTTTAAATATTTTTTGGAACTTCTAGCCTGCTCCCTTATGACATAATTAATCTAACTGAGAAATTGAGACCAGTCAGAGTTGATTTTTTATAAATTCTCTCTTTCCATACATGAACACATACACACACTATCCTTCACACATACACACATTGACACTGATTAGTTTCATCACCTTAAATGTTCAAAAAATGTTTTCCATTTCTCCCTGGAAGTCTTTCTGTTTGAGCACACTCAGCTACTGAAAAAAAAAAAAATCCATGAAGGCACCCAAATCTGTCAGAGTCTGAGCCAAGAGTTTTCTCTAAAGACAAAGTTAGTGTGACCAGATCGTGCCAAGCCTCCCTCCAGGCAGCATTTTCTGCATATAGGGTTTCCTCGTGAATTTCAAAGCAGCATAAAAACATCTATCGTTCCCTTTATGAGCTTCTCTTTATCCATCTGTGCTGTACATTATATAAATGAAACGGGGCACTCGTCCCTAAAGAAATCACTTCGACTGTGCATTTTCATAACTTCCATAATGAACTTCCTGTGGTGATGAGGGTATGGCAGGCAGAAATATAACCACAGGTGATAAATGCAGCGAGAGGCTGCTCTCCTTTGTAGCAGAAAAGAGGCTAATTAAATTTTCATGTAGATAATTGTGAGGTAATCCACCGTTAATTGTGCTGCTTTCCGACACAGTGGCTCCCTCATGGGATCCAGCATTATGCCCATGCAGCATTTCCTTTGCTTAAATGCCTCTTAGATTTAATGGACTCTTCCATAAACTGATCCTCAGCAGCTCCACGCACACGACCACACAGAGCCTGAATGCATCCATCAACAATAATCCCCTCAATGATCTCCATTTTATCTTTCCACTCCCCTCCTCCTCACTCATGTCCGTACACAGGGCTTAATTACTGGTGTGAAGTAATTATTTCCTTTATTAGTGAAACGTAACATCTGTTTCAGGTCTTTTTAATTGTACCTATAAAACCCTTCCATGATTTCTGTCCCTTTAGGATAGGACAGGGCTGCTTGTTGCTCCCTGCGGACTCACTCCCTTCTTCCCTCCACCCCCCCCCCCTTCATACCCGCAGCCTGAGCCGTGGTGCATCTAACCTGATCACACTCTTTCAAACCCTGTTCACAAGCACAGATTGTCTTTTTTTTCTTTCATAAGGAGAGAAAAAAAATATTCTCGACCAGCCTCCAAACAAACGTTAATGCAGCCTTACATCCATTCTCCCAACTGCTACGTGTTGTATTTTTGGTAAAGCATGCATTAAATTCCAAAGCAACATATTCCCAAATGCCAAGAGAAAAGGCCGGCTGCAGGGACTGGTACATGGGAGCGTGGGAATAGGGGAAGGAGGGTGGAAGGAGTGAGATTCCTGAGGTCCTGGGGAAATTTTGTCCCTGTATTAATAGACTTTGGTCCCTTTGAAATTTTATTACCCATAAAGTTGGCAGTATGTTGTGCAATTTCTACAGTCCTACAGACCTTTCTTTCTTACGTTTTTACTCCTTTTTAAACAAACCGGTCGTGCCCCCCGGCGTCCAAACAATTCAACACCAAAGTTTATCTTTCCCTCAACTGATGCCAGCAACTACACAGGGAGAACAGGTGTCATCGTCAAACTGAGACCTCCATGGAATAAATAAATCTATAAAAACCTCACATAGTCATCAACTTCCAGCAAACACTGGCCAGTGAGTTGAAGACAGTCCGACTTCTGCTGCTCTGTCCTTTTAGCGCTCTCCCTCTTAATTTTTATGGTTCCTGCACCTTCAGGAAATGACCCTTTTATAGGGTCAACACTATAAAAGACTTGTTTTTTTGTGGGAGTGGTTAGTGGATGAGTGTGTGTGTGAGCGTGTGTGTGTGTGTGTGTGGTGGGGGATAAGTGTTCAAGTTACTACCGGTTCGTCTTTGCTGCCAAAGAAAGAGACCCGATGAGGTTAATAGTCTCCTCTTCCAATATATCACATAGCTGTGAACTCTGTGACCCTTTTTGTCAATAGGAGAACTTTTCTCTGGAGTGTGTGTGACTGTGTGAGTGTGTGTGTGTGAGTGTGTGAGCATCCTGATGTGTCTACACAAGTGTGCACATGTGGAAATTTGTATAGATTCGTAGACATGTGTGTAGATGTTCATTTTGATGTGCTGAAGGGTTGTGTAAGCCTGTGCTTGAACTGAATGTGCCTCATCTTAACACGATTACATAATAATACCAGTATAGCACTTCCTAATGTTAGCCTACACACAGTCATGATGGACAGGGTGAGATGTGGGTATAAAATAGTTTAGCATAGTGAAAAGTTTCAAGAATAGCTGAGAGGTCATGAGAAATATGTAAAATGTGATCTGAAGCTCAGTTTTTAATCCTTGAATGGTAAAGTTTTTTGCTTGCAGGCAGCCATGATTTCCCATATTTGAGACACATGTTGGAATAAAATTTAAAGATGGAAGGCTTGGAGGGAATTTCGACTGCTGGACAATATCAAAATGTTCTCAAAATCTCTCAACATGTCGTTGCACAGAAAATGAGTTTCTAAGTTCTAACATTCTTGAGCTACAGCAGTATTTCCCCACTGTGGGACGAATAAAGGCTTATCTTATCTTATCTTATCTTATCTTATCTTATGATCTAACCGTGTGTGTGCTGTTAGTCCACAGATGTGCCACTTCTCTTTAAATCTTATATGTGATGAGTGATCTCTTTTTTTTACTATTTAATCAAACAGTAGTGTGTGGTTAATCAACATCAAAACATCCATACAAAGAAAGGAGGAGACGGTCAGTGATGGCCACGAGGAAGGTCCGCTCTAAATGTCTTGGACAGGTGACAAATGGAAGAGTAGTGGGGTCAGATCTTCACCCCCCCTCAGGCAAAACAAACTGAGCTCCAAAATACACACTTTGCACACACGCTCGCGCACAATTACACACATAAATCAATCAATACACAAACAGCTCAGCTCATACGCTCGTGCAAATAGACAAAAAATGAAAGCTTGTTCACAATGCTTCCCCAGAAAACGACCCTGATAAGCTGGAAGCGGAGTCTCTTTTCTGCAGGGAGAGCGAGCGGAGCGGTTACCTACACTACACACTGTATGGAGGGAGATGTTTTAGTGCCGCACTATGATATAAATAGCTGTACTTTTCCATGAAATTTCATAGTAATTAGAGACCAGGAAGCATGGACCCTCTCAACCCCCACTGCGGCACCCACGTACCTTGAGTGAATACTAAGAAGCAACTCTGGCACAGGTCCAGTTCAGTATGTACTGTGTGAACCCACATGGCCCATCAAAGGCAGTGTGCACGACCGTGAAAGGGTGATTGGGTTCGAGGTGCGCAGGGAATAGTGTTTGAAGTCCTCCTTCTATCAGAGAGACAGAAAAAGGCACTTTTAATCCTGTGGGATCACTAAGGCGCCACAGGCAAAAGAGATGCACTCATTCTCTCAACTCTTCCATGAGTACCGGAGAAAAGAAGAGGAAGGAGAGAGGGGGCTAACGGGGAGGAAGGTGGGGGTGGAGGGAGGGGTGAGGGGTGGGAGAGGGAGAGAGAGAGAGAGAAGGAGCAGATGATAAAAACTGCAGCTGACGTAAAGAGATGAGGCAAACAGAAGAGAGGAAGTGCTGTAACATGACAGATACGGCGGTAATGTCAGTCATTAGCTCCTCTGGCTGGCATGAGGCCGTTAGAAAGACGCAATTAGCCGGCGTCATGCATAATGCCTCTTTCTGGCTTGAGAAGGTATCAAATCACTTTGCCTGGTGTGTGTGTGTGTGTGTGTGTGTGTGGCGAAGGATGGAAGCACAACAGTCAGAAACATAGTTGGAGGATGCTGATTTGCCTTCTAGTGAACAGATGGGTGTGTTTCATCTGGTCTGTGTTTACAGGTAGAGAGGACTGACGTGCACATCAGAGAGATAACAGTGAGTCATTATAGAAAACCTTTGTTGTCAGCATGTACTGCATACATCCTGTGTGTGTGTGTCAGCAAGGGACACAAATGGAAACAGAGGGAGAGATGGGGATCAGCGTTAGAACTTGAAGCTCTTAAACGTACTCATTCTGTGCAAATGTCCTAAAAATAGCTGCCACATGAAGCCAAAAGAGTCGACAAATGAAAAACATCAGATGCTTTAGGATGCCTCCTTAATTCACCTGTGAGAAAACAAAGCATCAGCTGTGCATCGTTCTGCTTTAGGATGAACTGAGCTGCATCACTGGCATCGACCTGCAGCGAATACAACTCTCACAGGAAACTGTTTTAAGACATGCATGAGGTAAACAGAGAGTTTTGCATGTCTTCATTTTAAAAAAAAACTTAGATAAAGAGTGATGGAACAGGAAAGATGGAGATAATAAAGTGACAACATGTAGAGTGAAGGTTGATTTACAGGTGAGCTTGTCAGGACAGGTGACGACGTATTAAAATATGTCAACCAGTTTATTCAAAAACTAACTGATGAGAGAAACTGAGACCCTTTAACATACAATCCCAACTAAGATAAATGAATATTATAATGAGGGATTAATAATGTCATGCCACAAACACATAAGGCTAAAGTCTGCTGCTGCACACAGGCCCATCTTTGTTCACTCATGGAGTAAAAAAAAAAAAAAGAAAACCCCTGATTATTTGGAGTGTGTTTTATCCGCCTTGTGCAGAATATATTACGTGTGTAAATGTTGTTGAACCCCTCGATTCTCCAGGAAAAGGTCACACACTCCCCTCGACCCTAAGTGATTCTGTCTTTGTGTACTCGTGGGGAGAAAAAAAACCCGAGCTGCGCCCATAAACTTCGCATTTAAAAGGCAAGTGCGGCCGAGGGGGGCCGCTGCATGAGGGGAACAATGGCAGCTTTTTGGACACACTTTTTCTCACTGCGATGAACAGCAGGGAAACCGGTAGAGCCTCCTATAAAAGACCGATAGAGCACATCTGCCAGGGTTCAACAGTAATTTTATAAAATGTCTCCAAGGGGCCTGCCTGCGGTTTATCTGAGGATTTATAGGGGAACTATAAGAGGGCGAGCAAATTGTTTGGGGCCAATAATCAGAGGGCCCCAGGACGTGATCATAACTCCAGATTTCAGGGGCTTGACGCCAAAAAAAAGACGAAGACACGAAGGATAAAGTGATGCAGCTGCGAGCCTAATGCATGCAAATCATTAATAATGCACTTGACAAATCATCCATAAGAGGGAGAGTTTGGAGCTGACAGCAGGTGGACTGAAGAGTTCAGCAGCTAAACACTAAGACACAGCCCTCCATCATCATCACCATCTTCATCATGAGCAGCAGCGGCATGAAAACAAAAGTTCATCAGGCCATATTGGAGCTGTCTCTTTCTGGTTTTTGATCAATCAGGCTCGCGCGTAATCTCTGGCCTGTTTTGACAGCCGTGGCCAACAGCTGACCACAGACATTTGTCTAACTGTATCACACATCACATCCTCAATCTGAACGTGAAAAAAAAGCTAGTTTAGGTGAGTGACTTGAACGCCAGCCTCAGCAGGCCGGAGTCACTTAAATCTCTCCGCTGCGTAATTACGCGCATGACGCATTCGGAGACACGATCGCCGGGTTGTAAAAACTACTACTCACGCTCAGAGGCCATGGTGATCACCGACTCCGTGGTGGCGTGGTACTCATCCTCCTCCATGAACTCATCCTGGGACGACGCGTCTCCCTGGAAGTCGTGGTGGTCCAGGAGCTGCTGGAGCGGAGGCGCCTTGGGCAGCAGCTGGTTCACCACCTCCCTACTGATGTTGGGCGCCTGCTTCAGACGCAACTTGCTCAGGATCTGGGACTTGATGGTCTCCAGCCTCAGCACTTTGCTCTGCTCCCTCCACACGCAGGCGGAGCACTCGTGGGAACCGGCGTCCTCGTCCAGCAGGGACAGCCCGGCATCCGTGGGCGTCTCGCTGGCAGCGGGCAGCAGCAGATTGGGCTCATCGCTCCCCGACTGTCCCAGGGAGATGAGCACCATCAAGCACAGCAAGAAGTTGTACCTCGGCATGACGATGCGTGGACACCAGGCAATGCAACTTTTTTCTCTCCTCCTTTTCTTATGTTTGCACCCGCTTTTTTTTATCCTGTTATATCCCCTCTGTCGGTTGTGCGTCGCTCCTTGCTTTATCCTACAAAATGCATGCAATCACTGACATGCACCTAATCCAACACCCCGAAGTTGTTGTTGTTGTTGTTGTTTTTTATTTTGCAAATAAATTCTCGGAAAAAAAGTAGGTTCCAGTGTGTTTTGATTGAAAGTTAAATTATCTGTCTGATGAAATGCATAGCCAGCCTCACGTGGAGTATGATGGTTGTTTGGGGCTCTCCTGCACAGTTTTAGTCCATGGAGGTGTGTGAGTGTGCAGAAGTGTCACTGAAAAATGTGCAAGTGCGGTCAAAAAGGGGCTCTTTATATATCTCAGCTGCCCGGTGTCGTAATCCGTCTCCATTGGCTAAGATTGCAACAAAAGGCTTTTAGGTCTGTCACCAAGTCAAGAGGGACAGAGGGAAGGGAGGGTGAGAGCCCTGTTATGAGAGTGTGCATGTTTTTACAGTGCACAACACAATTTCTCATATTAGACTTATGGCCCAGTTAGGTTATTGTGATCATGACATAAACTGTGGCTCAAATGTGCTATAAATTGTTTATTATAGTGTAAATTAAAATTTAAAAAAGATTGGATTTTTCCCGAATCTTCCTCTTAAATCACAAACATTTATGATGCATTTCAACCACAAACCTCCATCTTCATCCAGATCTACCTGATGTTTAGCTGCAGATTATGAGAAAGTTGCAGGAGCCTGTTTAATGGAAACTGTGTTAAGGTCCACACAGGGAAAGTAAAGTAATGACTGGCTTTTTTGCTTGAAATTCAAGGGCTCTTTAATGCACAAATGCGTTTTTAAAAAAGACTGCATTCAGTGGTAAGAGTAAAAAAAATAGTGTTAGCTTAATAGCCTTTATTAATATGTTAATTGAAGTCATGCAGCCACAGCAGCAGCAGGTCTGCACTCTCTCTTATTATGTACTATATATATAGACATTATAATGGATATTGGCCAAACTTGAAATCTCATCTGTACTAATCAGTGTACTTTGTTTATAGCCTCATGAAAATGTCACAGATTTTTAAGTCTTTCAATTAATTACTATGAATTGTACAATTTTCTGTGTGTCACATTTTAGCCCACAGTTTGTCACAGTGTCACAGGATCTGAACAGAATGTAGCCCCACCATGTATAGGTACTGTGTTTTATGATTGTTTGTGTGTGCTTATTAAAAGTTATGATGTTTCTGCAGCAGATTTCTTCATGAACAAACAATGAGTTGCCTGCTCTCTGTGAGCCCTTCAATGACCCACCAGCGACATCTGCTGGAGGAAAACGCAGTTGCAGCTGCAGAACAGGTCATGTTAGTTTTCATGAATATTTTTACTCCTTATTGGGGACATATTGGTACTTTATTGTAATACAAGGCCCTGTAGTCATTAGCTTATATTGTTTGTGTAAATAATAACAATTATAATAATGATAATGAGAAGAAGAAGAAGAAATATAAGAATATGATAATAGTAATGGGATAAGACACTTTTTTAATTTAACTATAAGCAGTTGTATGTCCCTGATCTGTGTGTTTTCTAGGTTTTCATGTTCCATAGATGCAGGTGTAATGTGAATCATTGACATTAAAGAGTCTCAAAGCAACATTCACTGACCAACACAACAGCTCAGCTTAAACAAACAACCTCTATGTAACACACCAAACCTAAACCTGAGTACTGAATCTCAAACTGTCCTGATGACAAGTATAAACCTGGTCCACACCATGAAGACGCTGATGTTCGTGCATTTTCTTAGTGTTCATTTGCATTGTAAATGTTCAGCTTTATCAAGTACTGTGTGTCTGCTAAACAGCTGCAGAAACAGAATGCAACAGAAAAGATGCTGTTATTTACACATGCATACAGATAAATGAACTCTAAATCAGAGAATCAGACTGTATCATGATGAGTGTTTCTCTCAGCATTTATACACACTTTTATTCAGTTAATTATCCCGGTGGATCTCAACATACAGCTGTCAGCTCCAACTCCACCTGCAGATGTATGAATATTGGACCAAATACTCACCACAGTCAGCACATAAACAACTCTTGAGTCTGTGGCACCAAGACCTTCAGACAGGAAAGCCCCAATTTTGAGATAAAGGCCTCATGAGCGGCTGGACTTTTTGACCTTCAATCCAACCTTCTGATGCTGGGCTTTTATCCCCCGTGATCATCAAGACAGGCAGAGAACGTCACTGATTTCAGGTGTGATGATAAAGCTATGGAATGAGGAGAGAGGTGCAAGGTTGTTCATTTACATTCCTTCCTCTCAGCTCCCCGGTCAGTGTATCCACTATGATGTATTTATGTTACCCCATTGAAATAAATGATATATAATCATAATAATGTACATTGAACCAATGTTTAAGAAAGCTGAAATAATTTTTGTATTGTATTTGTTGACAATGGATTTGAGTGCTTTTAAAACAGATGTTTAATCATTGTTGATGATGTTTGAATGATGTTTTTTCTTAGAATTTCTCTGATGTAACTATAAAGTCAGTAAAAACTGTTCCACACTTGACAGTAACACAGTCTGTATTCTTTCATCTCATTGCTCCAACTATTCATTGAGACTCACATTTATTATCTTCATGAATGATATAAGTTTTCATCATTATGTCAAATAGGAAACTCTAGAAAGACGTGCATAATATTTCCCCATAATTGAGCCTTTAGTATTTTGGGGATTTTAACAAAGAAAATTGAAAATTTGGGGGATTGAGCAGTGCTTGATTGTCCACCTTACTTATTTCAAATTTAACTTAAGTGTAGTAAACAGCTTTTGATTGAACTCTTCAGTCTTTATTTCATGTTTACACATAGCATGAAGCTGAAACACATGGTAGGCCTTAACTAACTGCAGGCCTTGTTGTCAGCATGCAGGACTCATCTGAACTTCAAAAACCACACAGGGATAAATTTTCCTCTCACTGCTTCAAAGATGACTGTAAACACCGCTGATCTTTGACTCCTCCGCCGGTGTGGGCGGACCGAGGGCGGTGTTAAAGCCTTTTGGCCCCCGTGGCTCCCCGTAGATCAAGGCCTGGGCGTCGGCAGTGCTTTAACTCGCTGCTGCGTAGGAGACGAACAGCAGCTCAGCCAGAGGTGTCTCTTACATAAACAAAAACTTCATATAACACTTGAAAAATGCATTCAGTTACTCTGGACAGCAGCGGTTCGCCCAAAAAACGGACTTTTTCTCGGGGGCTTAGCGAGGATGAGTCGCTCCGCAGCATCATAAAGGAGGTGAGCGGAGGAATCACAGCGCCATTAGCTGTTATGGAGCTAAAGCTAATGTTTTTGTTAGCCATTTATTTTTAGTAATTAACGTCACAAAATGTTGTTATGTGACGTTTGTTAACTATTTAAGCGATAACAACGTCTCAGATAGGCTTGTTTTCTGAGGCTTGTAGCTTCAGTTCACTTCCCCATTAGGAGCTAGCTTGTGTCTGTATGTGATGCTAACACGGTGTGTGGATGTTAAATCTAAAAACTGAAGGTGGGGTTTTGTCTCCTTATCAGACCGAGAGCTCATCCAGGCGTCTGACACGAAGCGACAGCCGAGCAGGGACCCTGAAGAAGAGGACTGACAGTCAGGTAGGAGACAGATAACGAGAGGACAGGAACATCGACATGGAGCTAATCAATGCTGTCAGTGTTCCTGAATGTCTCCTGTTTATGTCTCTCATGTCGTTATCGTTGCAAGGTAATGATGATACTTGAGCAGTAGCTAGTGGAAGGTAACTAAACATCTTTACTCAAGTACTGTGCTTGAGTACAATTTAGAGGTACTTTGAGTCTTTCCATTATATGTAAGTTTATACTTTACTCCATTTCAGAGGGAAATATTTTACTCCACTGGCTACATTTAAGTGACAGCTATTTTCAGATTGAGATTTCACATGAAGAAAGATTAGCTTAGAAAATACAATGCATGTATTTTATGCCTGAACTGTTACATATTGGCTTGTGAACCTTTATAAGAAAACAGTGTGTAGTTGTTACAGTTTAGATGTCTATGAGATGTTAGCAGTTCTGCCATAGAGTGATTTTCAATCAGTTTTTTTTAGGCCAATGAGATCCAATCAGCCAATACTTCACAAATATTAAAGATCAGAGAAAAGATAATTGGTGCTTCAGCTTTATATCTGATTGCTGTGTCATGTCACATAGTCTGTTTTTAAAGGTATATTTTACAGACAACGTGGGTTCAGTAAACTTGTCGGGACAAAGTGTGTTTTTGCCAGGATGTTGGAACAAAAGCATTGAAATCTATTTCTTATGCTTGTGTGAAATATAAGGCTATCTCGCTGTCAGGCACTCTTTGTTGTTTTCTAAATTTACCACTACTGAGGTTAAAAAAAAAAGGCAGCAAGTCTGCTGCGCATAAATCTCCATAAGCTGGTGCTGCACTAAATTCTGCGACCCATTTTCTATGACCTGATAGAATATGACCCAGGGATTTCAGGTGTATCTCCTCTGCTGATGTCTTTATCATATTTAAACATTTACTGTGATTTGAGAGCTTTTATCAAACATGGTATCCACACAAGTCTTTAGACAAGGTGACACGTTGTGATAGCTGCAATAAATAGCTGTGTACCAAGGTCTGTGACTCAGACACTGTGACACTAGAAGATTAACTACATGAGAATAAGATAAAAATGAAGTCAACCAGGTCAAGTGTTGGGTTTGCTATAAAGTTTGAAACCTTGCTTCAGTTGCACACAGACTTAAACATTACAGTTTTTTGCTACCTCAGCTAATAACATTTTGGACCCTATCTAAATACTATATAAACACTAAATACTTACTTTTAAGGACACAATTTCAGTATGTAAATGCTTATGATGTATCATGGCAAATCATGGCTCTTATGCACTTTTGCAACACATGGTACTTTATAAAGGTTATAATGATTTACATTTGTGAAGTAACTCCATGGTCATTTGTGTTGTACAAATGTTCATGTCATGGTTAATTTGGCAAAACATCCTATATGCCATTTTAGAACTTTTTTGTTTTCATTTAACTTTAAAATTTAACTAAAAATTAATAAGGTATTATTTACAAATAGATTTTTTTTTCTTTGCAGCAGTCAGACCAGGACCTCTTCATGGGACTCCCAGAAATGGTGAGTATTTCTCACTGTTATTCTCATTATGACTATGACATTATGACTACTATGATTGTTGACAGGTCTAATAGATCCCTGCAGTGATTCATATTCCTTCACATACGGTGGGATTGTCATGCTCCCACTGGTGCCTCTGAGAGATTGCTAAACACGTGCCCACCCACTGACTGGCATATGTTCCTCTAAAGTTGCCCACGCTGATTTGAAACTCTGTTTATGGTGTAGCTGGAGCTGCAGGCCAGCTATGACGAGGTGGTGCAGGAGCTGCGTGGGCTGGAGGTCGAGCGAGAGGCTCTGTTGTTCCAGGTGGACGTCCTGCAAGACACGCTGGAGGGTGTAGAGGAGCTGCTGGCTGAGGCCCAGAGGGAAGCTGGACAGGCTAGTTTGGTACGTTGAAGCCACTTCAACACGTAAACACTTTTCTTCAGTCACATGGAGACGATACATGTCTTTTAGTCTCCATCCTTTCTAATGATAGATGTGTTGTTATAGTAAAGTCTGACACTAACAAGGACTACTGGTCCTCTCTGTATGCTATCTCTCATCTTTGCATTTGTAGGAGTTGGAACGAGAGAGGGAGGACAAGAGGAAACTGGAGAGCATGGTCCGCTCTCTGATGCAAGAGGTGGAGAGATTAAAAGAGGTAATGTGACAACTGAAAGGAGAAAATTACATAACAGTAGATAGGCACCACGGTTTTGAATACATGTCTAATGATGTAAAGCCTGTTATGTAACAGTTTCCATGAGGTGGTTTCGGGTGTATTGTCAAATATTTTGGTGATGTTTGATCCAACACTGAGAAAAAGAAAATGTTGTGGATACAGTACAAATTACAGCAAGATGTTGATTATCACTGCAGACTCATCATTTGACTCATCTGAACACCACTGGACAAACTCGATACCAGACCCATCATATAGAGACTGTCCTTGTCCAGTTTGGAATGAAGACTTCTTATAAACATTCTAATTTCTCCTTGCAGGAAAAGAATAACCAGCCATCTGCTCCTGTAAACACACATGGAAGTGCGGATGAGGTAGCGAGACACCAAATTAAAAATGTTGCCCACAGAGAAGAAAAAGACTGTGACAGCAGACGAAGAGCGTCAGGGGAAGAGGGACGGAGTGAAGAGGCAGACGATGATGGAAGCGTCCTGACGAAGCTGCGCAAGATGGTCAGTAAGCCCCTGAGCCACATTCCCTCTCTCGCACTGGACAACCCCATCTCTGAAGACGGGGTCCTGCGGAGGCCTTATGAAAACGGTGTGGAGGACGGGCGAGATCCTTCTCCGGACAGGACCGACTCAGACAGCATAAGTGCCTACGAGGATGCGTCTGCTGAGACTCCGGAGCAGGACAGGATGTTTCCAGGTGAAGCTGACACTTCAGAGCTGCCGCATGATTCAGAGAGCAACTGCCAGGTCAATGACAGCGAGACCCAGGACCCCAAGAACCCTGACGCTTGTGTTGTGTCTTAACTTATCTTTTTTTTTAATCTACGTCCGGGCAAAAGGTCAGAGGTAACTAATGATCATTTGGTTTAATTAAAGAGCTCTTTCATTTTAAGTTTACACACATCTAATAATTATGTTCTCTGAAGCCAACTATAACAGACAGAGTTGTATTTAGATGACCATAGTTAGTCGATTAATTGAATGGTCGATCGAAAGAAAACTAATCTGCAGCTGTTTTGTTTAAGTCTTTTTTTTTTTTTTTTTTTTAGCAAAAATGCCATTTTTTTAAGCAAAAATGCCAAAAATTTGCTCTTTTAACTTCTTAAGTGTGAAGATTTGCTGCTTTTCTTTGCCTTTTACAATAGTCAAAGAAATATGTTTGGGATCTGGACTGCTGCTGGGAAAAAACAAACAATCAGACATCAGTTGTGTCTCTGGGAAATTGTGATGATAATTTTCCAATATTCCTGGTATTTGACATTTTTTTAGCTAAATGATTAATTGAGAAAATAACCTGCAGCTTAATTGATAATGAAAATAACAGTTAGTTGCAGCACCAGTTCTAAGTTTAAGTTTTAAATTCCCAACAAAGGATCCAGGTGTTTTCCCAGCTGGAATTCCACTAATGACTACTTTATAATAATTGCCAATCATTTCTTTTTAATGTCTTAACTTGTTTTTTTATTTAACATGTGGATATGCATGGGACGTGCTCCATGCTGTTTTGACCATTTACCTCTTTGGTAATCTTTTAAGAAGGATGATTTGTATGCTAACAGCTGCCAGGACACAAATCAGGATTTCCCTGTGGACAAAACACAGTGAGCTCTGTAAGTATTTGGACTGTTGCTCCAATCAAATCTACACTATAGAAAGTTGAGAGTTTAGAAAGACAGTCTGCTTTTAACACATTTGTTCTGGCTGTCCTCAGCTGAAAGAGCTCCCTGTACAGAGGGATGTGTTTGACATTGATCTTTGGAAGCTTGGATCAGATAAAGCAGCTGTTATTAAGGTTTTTAAAGTCAGGGAAAATGCCATCTATTTACTGCCTTGCTGACCTTCACAGGAACCTTTATTTTTTTATCTTTCATATACAGCCCTTTTTCCTGTTTTCGTTTGACTTAAGGGAAATTGATTTAGCTGCATTTGCACTTTTTAAAGTTCTCGTATTGTGGCATAAATTTGTCATTAGAAACAACATTCCCTTTACAACCAAACAAGTCGGTGAGAAAAAAAATCAGCTGACCTGCTGCAGGCTATATTTCCTCTGCCTGCATGGTGATACTGTATGTTTGCACATTGGCAGTGAAACTTGCTGAATTTAGTCTCTTTGGATGTCTCTGAGTGCTGTATACACTTTGTATTTAATCACAATTTTGTATGTTTATTTTTTACAATGTTGCATAGAGCCTTTCACCTCATCTGAGATAGTTTTGCATGAGCACCTGAGAATGTATATTGATTTCCAAACTGCACATGACTTGATCTGTCATTTATTCGTACTATTGCACGCAATACTTTCTCACATATATTCAATGATACTTCGAAATGATTTTACTGCTTAAATTGGTGTTTTGAAGGGATTTTTGATTTTAAGTTTGTTCGCAATTAATGTGTCGCTCTGTCGTTCCCTGGCTTTAGCAACAAATTCAGTTTCGAGGGAACTTATGATGTGACATTTTTTTAAAGTGAAAATCCCAGCCTTAAAGGATTCTGTCATATGGGAAGCAAAGGCGGCACAATATATATATATGTTATAATTTTTTTAGGTTTGCAGATACTGCATTTCGCTGCATATCATATTGTGGGTTCGAGGCTGCATGTTCATGTTTTTTCATTTGTCTTTTGTATTTCTTTTTTCACAGTCCTGTTTCAACATAATGACTGTTCACATGCTAATACTTGATTATCTGCTCTGCTGGCTGGCCATGACACATGAGCAGCTCATATGAAATGTTTTTTTTTCCTCCCACAACATGAGCTGATGGGAGGTGTTACCGCTACTGTAGTGCTGTTACTGTAGTGCTGTTACTGTAGTACTGCTGCTGTAGTGCTGTGTGGTGGCACTGTGGTGAGTTCTTGAACAATCTAAACATTTCTACGTGACACAATCATCGGTTGTTCATGTTGTTCTCATCGACAATTCATTTTGTTTTTTTTCCTAGTACAGTAAAAGATGTAACATTTCCACATTAAAATGTCTAAAAGCGACTAGTTCTATGTTCTACATTCTGCTGAGTTTTGTACTTACATTATCTCAAATGTTTCCAATGATGTTTAAACCCAGAGAAATCAGTACTTTAATTCAAGGTAAACAGTCGGGTCAAAGGATCCGGTTTGTCGCTAAGAACCAGTAAATTTACGTGACTCTGACTTCACATGTCTAACTGATCAAACATCATCTTTGCGTGCACACCAGTGACTTATTGACAATTTATCAAGCAATCAAATTGTTGTTATGTTTTGTTTTCACAATGCAAAAAATGTTCTTACGGTAATTTGATGCGTTTTCTGGTACTAGACATTTTTGACTTGTCCTGAGCTTTGTATTAAATGTTCAGATGTAACAGTAAGTGACATGAATTTATACTTGTAACTAAAATTACATTCCAGACATATCAAAATAAAAGGCGTGAACAATGCTGAATGTGCTCGCTTCCTCATTTGTTTTGACTGAATATTTGAAATATTAATAACTGCCATTATTAGAAACTAAACATCTGAAACCATGCAGGGATGTTGGAGGAATTCCTCACAATTCTCATCAACTCGTATTCTGAACTTGAACCGGGTCTAGTTATGAGAAGATAAAAGCATTTTTTGTAACTTAAAGCAGAGAATTAATGATTTGATGCTAAAAGTCCAGATGACTTTGGTAGTGCCCTGTGAGTGTTGAGATGGATAAACAGTGGCTTGCAGAAGTATTCATCCCCCTTGAACTTCTCCACATTTTGTCACGTTACGACCACAAACATAAATATATTTTATTGGAATTTTATGTGAAAGACCAACACAAAGTGACACACAATTGTGAAGTGCAAAGAAAATTATACATGATTTATTTATTTTTTAAAAAATAAAAAACTGAAAAGTGCAGTGTGTAAAAGTATTCAGCCCCCTGAGTCAATACTGTGTGGAACTGCCTTTTGCTGCAATTACAGCTGCAAGTCTTTTGGGGTCTGTCTCTACCACCTTTGCTCATCTAGAGACTGAAATTTTTGCCCATTCTTCTTTGCAAAGCAGCTCAAGCGTAGTCAGATTGGATGGAGAGCGGTTGTGAGCAGCAGTTTTCAGATCTTGCCACAGATTCTTAATTGGATTCAGGTCTGGACTTTGACTGGGCCATTCTAACACATGAATATGTTTTGTATTAAATCTTTCCACTGTAGCCCTGGCTTTATGTTTAGGGTCTGTGTCCTGCTGGAAGGTGAACCTCCACCACAGTCTCAAGTCTTTGGCAGACTCCAACAGGTTTCCTTCCAAGATTGCCCTGTATTTAGCTCCATCCATCTTCCCATCAACTCTGACCATGTTCCCTGTCCCTGCTGAAGAGAAGCCCCCCCAGAGCACGATGCTGCCACCACCATGTTTGACAGTGGGGATGGTGTGTTCACAGTCATGTGCAGTGTTAGTTTTCTGCCACATAGCGTTTTGCATTCAGGCCAAAAAGTTCCATTTTGGTCTCATCTGAGCAGAGCACCTTCTTCCACATGTTTGCTGTGTCCCACATGGCTTCTGGTGAACTTCTTATGGTTTTCTTTGAACAATGGCTTTCTACCTGCCACTCTTCCATAAAGGCCAGATTTGTGCAGAGCATGCCCAATAGTCTTGTGGACAGATTCCCCCAGCTGAGCTGTGGATCCCTGCAGTTGGTCCAGAGTCACCATGGGCCTCTTGGCTGCATCTCTGACCAGTGGTCTGCTTGTTTGGCCTGTAAGTTTAGGTGGACAGCTGTGTCTTGGTAGGTTTGCAGTTGTGCACTCTTTCCATTTCCAGATGATAGAAATGATCTTTTTACAGCCTAACCCTGCTTTAAACTTCTCCACAACCTTATCCCTGACCTGTCTGCTGTGTTCCTTAACGAACCTCTGCGGCCGTCACAGAACACCTGTATTTGTACTCAGACGAGAACACACACAGGTGGACTCTATTTAGTCATTAGGTCAACATTCGATCGTTCAGCAATCATCAGGCAACTTCTGAAGGCAATTGGTTGCACTCAGAGAAAAGGGGGCTGAATACTTTTGCACACTGCACTTTTCAATTTTTTACTTTTTAGATAAAAATTAAATCATGTATAATTTTCTTTGCACTTCATAATTGCATGTCACTTTGTGTTGGTCTTTCACATAAAATTCCAATAAAATTTATTATTATTATTATTATTTATGATTGCGGTCGGAACGTGACAAAATGTGGAAAAGTTCAAATACTTTTGCAAGCCACTGTAAATTACAGTGGCTTTGACTCTTATTATAATAATTATAGAAGCCTTGAAAACAGCTTTTAGAATGATATAACAGTTTACCGAAATATCCAGAAATAGCTCTGCACTGTGTTTGTTCCTGCAGGCGAGTGAATGAACTTTCAAATTGGCTCCTCTGTGCCTTAAATATTTATGCTTTAAGTATTTCTACCTGACATATTGTTACATGATTTGTCCAACAGATGGCAACGTCGACCTCTGTTCTCATGAGTTTGAAAAGTTATATAAAGTTTTGTTATTGTCCTGTGTTACATAAAGTACATATATTTGATTTAGTTATGGTTATGTCTGGTGTTGTTTTATGTCTGGTGTTGTTTTTAAATAGTTTTAATAATCTTTAGTTGAATTGTCTAATTGTTTTTTTTTTTATGATTTTGTGTTCACTTTTAGCAGGACTGAAAATCTTCATCATGGATTTAATGTGATGGCTAAGATGTGTCATTTGAGTAGATGTACAGAAAGTCATGCCTTGAAATCACACAGCAGAATAAGCAATACAGTTTATTATTTTTTTCATACTGAGAGTATGAAATAATATCACAAGAGCTCTTAATTAAACAGTGTCAATTGTACAAAATTAGCACAGCTTAAAAAATAATAAAGTATTCAAGACGGATTACAGTGATTTGAACCAAATGTATGAATCACAATAAAACTGGGGGACACATCCTCAAAAATGAGTCCTGTTATTAAATAGGAAAACTAAGAGGTTAAGCTAAAGAGAAAGTCAGTAACTGTCGGGGACACAAAGAGAAACCTCCTGTTATTTCTTAACAGCACAGTTTGCCATCACTTATTTCAAGTAAATATCAGAACATCCCCTTTTCTTTCTTCATGTTCAGTTGTTTCCACCGCGGCAGGCTGGCAAAGTCGTCTTTGGTGAGCCCAAATACGTCGATGAAGTCAGAGTCGGAGAGGTGTTTCTGAGAACAGATGAATGACAGTGAAGGTTTCTTTTGTTTGAGTTGGTGATTCAGCGATCTTTCACTAATGTCAAATATAGTAAGGATTGTATTAACTTGAAGATTTAATGGTAAAGTTTTGTTTAATGGGTAATAATTTCCCAGGATGTGTCTCAGAAAGAACCATGATTTTTTTTTTATAGGTCATGCAAAAATGTGAATTTGTCAACAGACTGCCATGACTGGTTGGATTAACAGAAGATACATTAGAAGATTTAACCCTTCCAGGGGCACACACACACGCACACACACACACACATGCACACACACACACATGCACACACACTTACCTCCTTCTCTGTTGGGTCAACACCGTCAGGCAGCTCGCTGGCGATCTTGTTGACCAGATCTTCAGGTGGAAAGCTCGGATAGTTTTTCTCACTTTCAACACAGTTCTTCTCCTGTAAAGTCACATTAAGGTTGTTAATCTGTGTATCTTCTTCCATATGTCACTTCCTGTTGAGGCTTTGAATGGGCTCTTAAAACACATCATCAGCTTATATTCAGTTTTAAATTATGTTGATCATGTAATTTTAATGACCTGTCTCTCTCGTTTCCTGTCATCTCGACATGTCGACTATCAAAATACGGGATGGTAAGAAGAATGGTAACATATATATCAGATCAATAATAAATAATAAATGTTTTCTATCTGCCTAAAAAGCTTGAATAATTAAAAAAGAAATTACATACAGTTGTGACATTAACAGGTGATGCTACATCTCCCAACTCCCTCTTCAACTCCTCGTAGCTTTTTCCTCCCTAAAACAAAGAAATGTTTGTCAGAGTATGTTTTTTTTTTTTTTTAAACTCAATATATATGTTCAAAACCAAAACCCTCACGCTCCACTTGGAGGGGTCCCAGGCTGTGAACCAGCCAGTGAAGGTGGGTGGTTCAAATCCCTGTTTGAGCAAGACGATGGGGGTGTCTGGGTCTCTGGCGCCCGGGTGGGTACGCAGGTACTCTTGGCTCGTGACCACCGCTTCTTTGCGCTCCACTTCATTGGCCTCTTTACCGATCCAGAGGAACACCTGAGACCAACAGGAGAAAAGACAGAATGTGATTAAACTGATTTAAGGTTTAAGTAAGATGGCAGTTTGGTGACAAAAACATACAGTATATATAAAATCAAGTCTGTGAATTTTCATCACAGTGTCACTTCATACCTGGTCCCACGTGTCCAGCAGCATGACATCATCCTCGCTGAGGTCGTCCTGTGTAAACTGAGTCACCTCGGTCACGATGAAACGTCCCGTCTTATTGGAGCATTCAAACAGACGAGGCTGGTGGTCTGGAACCATCTGCTGTAATCTGCAGTCCACACATGTGTCAACCTCACTGTAACACTCATCAAGCAAATATCAGTATTATAATTCTTAGCGTCACCTTTTGTCACTCGCATAGGGAGCTTTCCCTCCAAGCAGCTCCCAGAATTCAATGGGCTCCTGACCCTCGGCCACAATCTCCTCAATGCCTTTGTGGGAGTTGCGGCCAATCGCAGAGCTGATCTCCTTTGCCATGGCTCTCTCATCTCCACTTGACCCCTGGGGGCAAAAGGTCAGTTACATGCTTTTCATATTTGGATCATTATGAACTATATTGTCAGCAGCTGGCGCATGTTCAATAACTAAAACTATGACAGGATATATATTTGCTGCAAGACCAGCCCTTTCTGCTATGAATTAAAAGTTTCTGATTGTGGTTTCCTATATACTTCTACATAGTATGTTTTTACCTTTATGTAACCAAAGACACACAGCTGTGACCATATACGATATATTTAAAATCCAAATACCGCAGTAATGCAGTGGAAAGTATCATGATTCTTCAGTATCTGATTTCAACGTCATCTTCTTTACCTTCCCACACCACAGATACACTCCTGATTGGCTCCTCAGTAGAAACACATCATTGGAGTTCAGCGAGGAGGAAAAGGCTGGAACCTCAATGGCTTTCGTGTTGGACAGGTCAGAGCCGCGGACCTGGAACAGTCTTATTGGTGGTTCTGGGTCAGAAGAGCCTTTTCTAGATGTGCCCCCCTAACAGAGGAGAGAGAAATATTCTGCACTGTTATGATTGTTAAATGTTAGAGATACAGCAGAATATTTCCACAGAAATGATTCTAAATCAGATCACCATCCTACCTCAAAGATGACCATTTTACCCTTGAAGATAGTCATGAAGTGTCTCGGCTCTTTGCCCATGGTTACTCTCACTTGAACCGGCTCGCCACCGTACCTCTGGTCCAAGTCCACAGCCTGAAATGCTGAAGCTGCCAGTTCATCCTGTGTGGCGTGACGCCCCTGAAGAGACGGTTGTTTCATTCATACATTGATAATCAGAAAAATCCAAAGCAGGGACAGAGAAGGATGGATATTTTTTTTTACAACTCACCTGCCACATGTAGAGCAGGTAACACTGCTTACAGTTAACAAAGTAGGTGTAGAGGATCAGGTAGCAGTCTCCTCCGAAGAAGTATCCGTGCCATTCAGGGTCGACTGGGACAAGTTCCAGATTCTCAATCCTCCACACCTGAGCACATCAAAAAGGTCAATTAACACTGAATCACAAATGGTTTTTTAATATATGGGATAATGCCTTAGAATAATATGATGCGAGAGTTCCTTTCATGTACTATATACTACTGTACTATATAGAAAATGTTAATACTGCTAGGAGATAATATTTTCAACATATGGAAATGTGATAAATGTGAAACACTGTTTGTACATATGTGCAGACAGGGCACCAAAAGACACTGGCTCCTCCATGATTATTTCATCTTGTGGCTCTGTCCTGTAGAAAGGCCCTACTACAAAATCTAGTCTGAAGATTTTAATATAATATTATTATAGTTCATTTCAGGCTAGCACAATGTGTTTTTTCCCTTTTTTCCCTTTTCTTCTTTCCAGCAAAATTCAAACCAGATGTCAGACTGATCCCATTCAAAGTGAATCCACATTAAACTGTCACAGATACCTCCACTTGACCCGTGCCATTGTCCACCATTCGCTCCTGTGCTGCCACCTCTGGCATCACGTGCATCAGAGAGGCATCAAATTTTTCCTGTGTGATGTGAGCTGAAGCAGAATGTGTCAAAAACAAAAGAGAGAGATGTATCTATCAGAAGCAATAGGTCATTTTTAGTCTGTGCTTGTTGTGTTTCTGTGAGTATAAGAACACACATACCCACTTTCCCTCTTGTATTCACTTTGCCCAGACCTTGAGTCTGGTCCTTCACCGTCCAGCTCTGGAACAGCTGCTTGAAAAGAGCTGACTCTGCCCCGTCGTTCACCGTCTCCACATTTGTGGTGATCGGGTAGTTTTTGGCTTTGATGAACTCCTACAGCAGGTCAGAGAAAAACACAAGAGTTTATGAGGAATGCAGTCTAATAGAACAAACCTGCAGTAAATCCCACCTGTGAGGAGTGTAAATAAAACACAGAAGAGTCTGATGGAGAGTCGCTCACCAAAGCTCTGCTCATAGCGGCCTGTCTCTCAGCTTTGTTGGCTTTCTTCCCCTTCCACACAAAGATCTTCATCCCTCCCTGATCGAGGAAGTAGCAGTCCTAAAGACATAATTACATAAAAGAGACATGATGAAGTAATTTCATACCATCAGTAAATAAACAACCTCCTTGAGTCCAAACTTCAATGTAAAGAGTAAAGCCTTCAGAGATACAGGTTTTAAAGTGGCCTCCATCTTCATTTGTATTATATAAAGTACATGTGTCCCTGTATTTGGGCAGCAGCTCACATCGTGGTTGAGGAGGTCCTGAGTCAGCGGTCTGGTGGCGACTTCTCTGACCTTCATCTGACCATCAGCATCGGACACGCTGAAATGAAATCACAAACAAATCAGAGGAAGCACACAGCACTAAAACTGGACAGAAATGAACGGTCGTCACGGCCGAGGAGCAGCTCACTGGTAAAGTGTGAGGCTGGACTTCTGCTCCTGGTCAGCGGTTTCGTCTGGAGGTCCGTCCGTCAGCCCGGAGCTTCTCTCTCCCAGAGCGTCGTTGAGGATGTCCATGTTGTGAGGAGAGCTGCTCTCTGCCTCGCCCTCGATCACTCTGATCTCTGCCCGGCCTCCTCTCTCTCTGTCCCGGATGTCTTTGGCCAACAGCATGCCCTGAGAATCAGAGGTCCCACACAGAGAAACTACACAATCCAGAAAGACTTCAAACCTGAAAATTACCAGATGTTAAAGAAATGTACTAAAAGTTAAAGTCCATTTGAAAAGTGTTTGTTGGACCATAGAAAAGTATCACTAGTTAATTGTAGCAAAGATATATGTGTAGTTTTTTTTACTCATTTAGTAAAATTGTGTTCATTGGCACAAAACCACATCATCAGAGTTCAACTGTCACAAGGAGCCTGTGAAAACAGCTGTGTTCTTTCTATTGCGGCTCTGATGGCGTCATCAGGATTATCTCGGTCTGGGCTCTGAACTTGGAAATGATATTTAATAGGTCATTTTTCTCATTTTCATTTTCATGTTCTGTATGAGTTGATGAGGTTTAATCTACTTTTCATCATGTACTTCCAATGTTGGTTTGTCAGAAATCCCATTCTTATGACAGGACATGTAACTTGGATGAACATGTAAAATAATCAAAGGCTACATTGTCTGAACTAACTTGAATGTTATTTAATCGCCCAGAATATGATGATCAATAGCCTCAAAGTTTCAGTGGTCACTGCTGCTCTGTAGTTTCGAACTGTGTGCGGTGGAATAATGATCCATTCAGAGGCTCCAGCCTTTTTGCGGGAAGAAGGAAATGAGCTTCCACTGAGCACTCCCACAACTTTCCATAAAGGTTTAATGATGATGTTTAGATTTGCTGAGGGTGGGACAGAAAGCACCCGACTGACTGTCAGACTTGTTTCTGGGTCTGAACCTCATATATTTATCATATACATCCAGATAAAATGCTGCAAATGGAAAACTTGGTCTGAAAGCGTCCAGAGTCACTTGTGTGTCACTTTCCAATCCACATGATCATAAAACTTCTGCTTATGTTTTTCCAGGTTTCTAATCATGTGTGTTTATATGCTTCCACATGAATCCTGCATCCAACAATATCCGTCTTACTTTCAGCCTTTCCTGTCTGTTGCTGTTGGGCCCGTTCCACTGGACGATGGTCTTTCCAATGTCCAACAAAAACACATCTCCGAGGTTGAAGCTGCTCCAGCTCATCTCCACCTGAAACACATGAAAACACAAAGCTCTCTCTCTCTCTCTCTCTCTCTCTCTCTCTCTCTCCACAGGACATCCTCTGTCCCACATTATATAACCTCTGCTCAGCGTGCCTCACCTCCTTTGCGATCACTCTCTTCTTCCCTTTGACGTGAAGCAGCCTCTTCACATCATAGGTGTTGGTTTCAGTGTGTCTCATTCCTGATGCAACTCCACCTTTCTTCAAGCTTAAAACAAGACAGATGGATGATTTTCATGGTTTTCTTTCACTGCCTGTGAATGATGGCCTGCTGTGACACCACTTCCACTCACATTATTCCCTGTTTAAAGTAGCCCCTGAAGGCATCAGACTCGTGGTTCTGGACCTCGCGGTGCTGGACCGGAGTGGAGCCCAAGAACTCATCGAGCTGGATGGTGTAAACAGCAGCTGCGCCCTGCTCGTCCTGAGACGACTGCGAGCCGATCCAGTAGTGGATGTCGTAGCGCAGAGAGCAGCTCACCTTCTGAGTCTGGAGGAAAACAGGAGTGAGAAAACAGTGTGTATGTGTGTGTGTGTGAAAAGAGTAAAGACAGAAGCATTTTGTTCCTGCCTCATTATACAAAGCACATTTCCAAAGAGCAGAGTCCATAAACACAACAGCGGGCTTCACTAAACAAACAAGCGTGCCCGGCAGCCAAAGCCACAATCATTCATTAGTCACCTCCTCAGACTTACAGACAGAAGTACGTAGCAGTCACCCTCATAAAAGTTTCCATACGATTTCTCAGGGATTTGAACCAGCTCCATTTTCTGTTGCACAGAGAGAAGAAGGTGTCCAACAAAAACAAATACTGCTCAGATCTAAAAACCAGAGATCGAGGAACAGCTCAATCTCATTTTTTTAAATCATCTCAGCTGTTTGAGTCATTTCCTCCTGGAGCTCAGACTCTTTTTCCTTTTTCAACAGCTGGTTCGGAAAAAACGTCAGTCCACTTTTTCAATATCTGCAAAATCAAATTACCTCAATTCTCCAGATTATAATCCCCGGGCTCTGAGTTACTGCTCGGAATGTGTACTCCATGATAGTCGCATACACTCAGATTGTTGCTCTGATTTCTTCTTCTGCAAGAGAAAAATCATGAAATCACATCATCGTTAATGGTTTTTGAAATATTAAACACAATTTTGTTCTGTAGAGACCTGATGCATCAGACTTATGGATATCAGACTTAACTGAGGTGCTGAAGCTATAAACTATCAAACTGAATGAAAAAATCTGTGCAACAATGTTTTACATTTGTGAACTTCCTGTCAGAGACCCTCTTGAACAGGTAGCTACATCTAAAACAACATGAGCTTTACAAAGCTTCCATCTTTTGTCACTTTTCTCTTCATAAACTGCTCAAAATAAGATTTATAGTAACTGAAATATAAACCTACATCAATCCAGTGTAATCAAATCTCATCGTTTATATGTTTTCTAACAGAATATACAGTACCTGGTATTCTTGTCTGAAGCCTCCACGATCACCCAACAGCAGATCTTCTATCCGATAACAAGGGGCCCTCAATCCTCTTCCCCTCAGTGCCCCTGAAACATTTGCCTGTGTTTGCATGTTTCAGGACCTTTCATGCTGCTCTGCCCAATCACTGAGGAAGACACAAAATCCTGTAGGCAAATGTGCTGAAAGAAAAAAACATGGAGTCATATTCAAATGCTGTCACACACACACACACACACACACACAATGACAAACACACACACACACACACACACACACACACACACACACACACACACACACACACACACACAGAGTACCTCACCATCACGTACATTCATGTTCCAGCCTCTCAGATCTGTCCACCACATTCAGACCATATATGGACACGTAAATATATGCACAGCCAAAACGTAAACAAGCTTTCACAACAATTATATATTAAAACATATTAATTATTAGAATTACTAAGAACCATGAACATAACAATTATTGTTTATTACATTATTATTATTATTAGCAGTAGTAATATTTTGCATTATCACCATATATCATTATTATACCTTATATATTCACTGTGCATGCTATGAATATGATAATGATTATGTACATCTATACACATTCACACACACACGCACACACACACACACACACACACACAAAAGCAGATCGTGACTAGTCTCGTCGTGCTAGACCTGATGTCACTAGTAGCTTAACACACCCAAATCTCTGACTGAACTGCTGGTGACTGAGTCACACTGTAATGTAATGAGGGGTTATGTAGACATCAGGTCTTGACAAGGAAGAGAAACATGCAGGACAAAATACGATGATATGTTTGGTTCCACTGCATCGATTTTGATTTTGGAAACTGTTCATGAGTCTGATAATGTTGTAGATGTGTGATGTGAAGTCGGACGAGTCCTGACACACACAACACAAATACATCATATACTGTTAATAATAGTGAACGATACCACAAAATTTGGATCTGATAGCAGGTAATACGAGGGACAGAACAGAACCATCTGTCATGATTTATGGAATGACCACTGAATACATTGTCATTAGCTCTTCATTACTTCATTCTGGATGTAACAACACAAGTTTTTGATGGTAAGTAAATATTTGTTGAGTGGAGTGTAAACATGAAGATCCTTGTTAGTTCAGGCGCGTTATCATTTAACACAGAAACATTTCCATACACTGCACATGAACACACACACACACACACACACACACACATTTGCAAATACTGGTGTCTTACATACTAACATAACCATCTTTTAACCATGTCATGTAATAATCATCCTTTTTTAACTGTCTAATTAGGGTTTTGTTTTTTTCGCCTCTATACTCACTTTTTCTTTGATAAAATGAAAAATAAATAATTAATTAAAGAGAGACTCACATCCTCATCCATACAAACAAACCTCAACTAATGATGCAAAGTGAGATAGGGGAAAGTCATAAACGTGCCTCGCACCACCATAAATTACAATGAACACGTTGTACACAGTGACTGATACAGTGGACCCTTATTTGTAGCAGCATTAAACAGCAGCATTATTAGTGGTGTAATTCATGTGTATGAGGATGAGATGGCCTGAGAGCCCACTGGCAGACTGACAAATGAATTACGACCCAGTACAATGGAGCACTGTTGGCAGGAGGAAATGACTCGGGCAAGAAAAAGATCCTCAGATTTCAAAAAGTTGTCACTGGAGCTGAATGGACGAGAGGGCTGCCCTGTTTCAAGTTAAACCATACACACACATCTGCCTGGGCTTAGGATGATATGAAGGCAAGTTCATTTGATTTCAGTGACATTTGATGTACGGATAATTCTGTAAAATTATAGAAAAATCTAAACGGTTGAAAACTTAAATTCTTTAACCATTCAATGCTTCATGAAGGAACAAATGAATCTATGAACTCTGCCAAGAACATTTGAATTAATCAAGTTTAATGTTTGAAAAAAAAAGATAGATAACACATTATACATGATATTGTCAATTTCCCCATTGTGGGACGAATAATGGTTTATGTTATATTAAAGTGGCCAAAAAACATGGTAAAAATATGCATGTTAAAAAAAGGGGGTTGACTTTTCTATGCCTTTCTCTCGAGGGATGTGTCTCGGAGCGATGAGGGTCCAGGACATATGTCATGTTTGACAGATCCTGGTTTGACTGCATCAGTTAGTGATATGAGGAGGATGAAAGCCACTGTGCTGTGAGTGTTGATCATGCCAGCGTGTAGTTAGACATACAGACTGCAGTGGTGCCGAAAATATGAAAATGCAAAGAGATTGTGTTTGTGTTTTGATTTGCAAAATCTATTCACCCTGTCAGACACACAGGCTGCAGTTTCCATCAAATCATACTACAGAGCGCATGAATGAAAGACAGACTGCACTCGTTAGAGCTAACTAAAAATACTTCATGTCTGTCCTGTTCAGATGTGTCTGTACCGGAATTTATGCCATGTAGTTGAAAACAGCCAAAATGAAATGACTCAGAAACCCGTAAAACTCTAAAGGACAGGTTGAGTACTATGCTATTAATTATAGCCGGTTTGGCCCAGAGTGACTTTTAGAGCTCAATAGAAAACCACAGTAAAACAAGTCCTGTGGAAAAAGAGGCGTGCAGTGATGTTATTACTGACTCTTGTATGGCGAGGTGGACTTATAATTTCAAGGGAGGCCAGAGGCAGAATTAGGACTATTTCCCCAGTAATTCACAGATAGCCAAACCAACTATTGTTTGTGCAGTGCTATCAATATAAGCCCAATATTACAGCACAGTGTGCACAGGAACAGCTGGAAGACACAGCAGACGCCACTGTGGTCAAAAAACGACCTACTGATACTGATACCTTCGACATATGGTTATTTTTACTGTTAATGGATTTTAATAGATCAGCCTGTTACATCAGCTGGATATTCAAGGTTATTCAGTGCTGTTGTATTTTTGGTTTTATTGCCAATGATAAGAGGAGAAATAACTAGCTCATCGAAAAGACTGGTTCTATAATTGGTTTGATGGCAGATTCATGAGAGATGGTTTTGGAGGTCATTACCTGTTGAATGTTCATAGTAGTCTATAAAGATTGAGATTTTTTTTTTTTTTTTTTACATAATTTGTAAGGTTTCATTTCATATGTACTGTTTTTATAACTGTTAATTTAGTTTCATGTCATAGTTTCATTCAGTTTTCATTTCATATTCATAGCCTCTTCTAGCCTAGCCATAGCCTGATCTTTATTCAGGTGTATGACTTATGATTGAACTTTTAATTATCAATTGATCGATTGTGTCAAATATACGATGGATCTGTCTGGATCAGTTTCCCTGTTCAGCCACAGTAGATTTCACCTCTCAAAATGAAGATGCCTGTTTGGATTAGAGTTAAGAAATCCATCTGTTAGAATAGTTACATAATTTTTTATTATTGCTTTTGTTAGAGTGATGAAAACAGGGTCATTTTCTAGAGTTGGCTGAACTCCACAGTCTGTGGTCCTCTCCTGAGTACAGTGCCTCACTGACTCCCACTCACATTACGGCTCCTCCTCCTACCTAACTCATGCTCCTGTGCCACACATTCAACACTACCCACCCGATCAAAGCCATGCATTTACACATCAGACTATATATTTTTTTCAGTTTGTCAACCAGATAAAATGTGAGGTAAAGATAGAAACCACTGTCTTTCCTCGAGGCTCTGTGTGTCCATCCACACCAGATGTTTTTGGCTCCTCCTCCCAGACAGCTTGGTAAAACATTCCAGCCCACCTCTGGGAATCTGCTGGCTCCTCCACACTCTCTCACTGAACTCCAGTCAAAATTTTACAGGAGAGGCTAAAGAGGCTGAGCTGACACAAAATGAGAGGACTGGTTGTCTTGGTCACTTTGGCCTGCTTTGCCACTGCCCAGCACCAAGCACTGATTGACTACTTGGAGCGGAGGCTGCTTGCTATTGAGGTAAGACTCACTTCACCTCCCTGCCGAGCCCTGCGCTCCAGAGTCCCTCTGAGAGGAAAACTTCCAGGGACAGGGCAAAGGCAATGGAATGCAGATGTGGGCAAATCCTCAGGAAAATGCTGGAAAATGCAGCTCTGTGAAATTTAAAGTCATGATGAGCTTCTTGTCTGGGTTAAGAGACTGAGATAAAGATGTAGTTAAAGGTTTGATTGATCCAGATGCGATGTCAGAATTTACATAATGCAAAGAAAACCTGCAGTTTGTAAGTGGCGCATTATGGAAAATTCTAAAATTACATGAAAGCTGGTTTGTTTAGAAGAATATTGGCAAAATTACATTTATCATTAAAATCTATTTCAGCATATTAAAGATGTTTCTGAGAATTGTCTGCCTGTATGTGATGGATAAAAATATAACTTACTTATAACTATATTCTCCAAATCTCACTCTCTTTCCATTCAGTTTTTCTATCTCAGTATTGTGGTTTTGTTTAGTAGTAAACTCCTTTTTCTGTGGTTTCTGTGCTGCTCTGTAATGTAGTGTCAGACTTTATCGATCAACTTCAGAGAAAATCTCTTTTCATGTTTCTCCTCACAGCGAGGTCAGAGGTCAGCCACAGCATGAGCTGCTAGGATTGAGTGTTTTGCCAAAGGACATTTGAGCAGGGTGGATACTCACCACATGTGGGCTGAACCTGGTTGTTTGAAGGATGAGTTTCCTACTTATTATGTCCTTCTGTGACCTTCTATTTCTGAGCCTGAAAAGAACATAAAATTAAAGCTTTGTCAGAGTTTTACAGAGCTGCACTTAACAAATATAACATGGATTGCTCATTTAACTGAAATACAAACAATTAAGATGGAAGTGTGATCACATGTGAACACATACAGTAACTGATCAGCTGTCACCCTCCTTTAAAAACAGGACCGGATCTCTCTGTGGCATGAGCAGACCACCCGCTACGCCTCCGAGCTGCGGGAGCTGAAGCAACAGATGGTTTCGCAGTTGGAGAACCTGGATAAAGAGAAAGAGACACTGAGGACGAATCTGGACGGCGTGGGGACCCGGGTGGACCGGGTGGAGCGTGAGCTGGACTACCTGGAGACTCAGAACGGAGCTCAGCCGTGCGTGGATGTGGACGACAAGCTGATCGAGCAGCAGGTGACTCTGGTGCAGGAGAAGCAGAAGGCCAAGTATTCAAAACTATCAGGTGAGATACGATGAGCTTGAACTGCACACGGACAGTTAAACACACCTGTTTACTAGAACAAACACTGTATTTTATTGAGGATGAACAAAGAAATGAAATCTGACCAACAACTAAACCCCAAAGACCTCCATGTATATTCTTTGAAACGGAGAAATGGTGAAATTAACTGATCTTAAATTTGACTTCTTGAAGTCTTTTTTTCTACCTCTTGTTTACATTCACACTAACTTGGTTTATTAATGTTGTATGTCAGTTTTCAAATGTCACAAGTTTGTGTTTTCTATCACCTGTGTGAAGCATCACTCAACTAAATCAGGCCTCTCCTTTTAGTTTTGTCAAAATGTGAAAACCAGCTGTTTGAGAAATGGTATGAATCAGGTGAACACCTATGTTGGACCAACTTGTTGGACAGCTGTCTCCACCATCATCATCATCGTTCACCTTATGAGAGAATATCTTATGAATAAATGTTTAACCTTCCAGTGGAGTTCAGAGACTTAAAGAATCTATATATTCACACTAATACCTGAAAATGACTTGACCTTTTCCCAAATGACTTAAAGCAAGAGTTTAACCTTTTGGGAAACAGACTTATTCGTTTTCTTTCTGAAAGTTAGAAAATAAGACTGATGCCACACTCACATCTGTCTGCTAAACATGCTGGAAACAACAGCTGGTTAGCTTAGCTTAGCATAAAGACTGGACACAGGGGGAAACAGCTAGCCTGTCCAAAGGTGACACAATCCTCTACATCTCACTAAATTAGCATGTTACTTGTCACTCTCTGGTTTCCAGACTGCAGCGACATGATCTCCAACATAAAGGCCATGAAGATCTTGAAGCGAGTTGGAGGGTCAAAGGGCATGTGGACCAAAGACACCAACAGGGGCTCCGGGAAGGTCTACATTTTCAATGGGACAGATGAAGACACCATCTATGAGTTTGCCACTGTGCAGGATTTCGCCCGCTCGCTGGGCATGTCTCTGTCCAAGAGCCTGAAGCTGCCGTCCGCCTGGAGGGGAACAGGACACACCGTCTACAACAACCACGCGTATTATATAAACCAGGCTGAAGAGATCATGTTGGTTAAATATGACATGAAGAACAGCTCTGTGACGGACAGTGCCGTGTTCCCGCTGCAGGACCACGTCCCTGTGTACGGCCTGACCCCCGAGACACTGATGGACCTGGCTGTGGACGAGGAAGGCCTGTGGGCCATTTACGCCACACGACAGAACGAGAGGCACATCTCTCTGGCTAAAATGGACGCCAACTCGCTGGACGTCGAGCAAATGTGGGACACGAACTGTCCGAGAGAGAACGCAGAGGCGGCTTTCGTCATCTGTGGCACTCTGTACGTGGTGTACAACACCCAGCAGCCCGGACGCTCTCGCATCCAGTGTGTGTTTGACGTCAATGACATGGTGACCAACGAAGACGCGCCGCTGATTTACTTTCCAAAGCGTTACGGCGCCCACTCCAGTCTGAAGTACAACCCGCAGGAGCATCTGCTGTACGCCTGGGATGATGGCTACCAGATCTTGTACAAGCTTGTCATGAAAAAGAAACTCGAAATCTGAGCTAAATAAAACATGGTCCATCCTCCCAAACCCCCTTAAAGTACTTTACCAGTGTTTTAGCTCCTAAATCATGTGTACTTTATATCACTGCTGACCATTTTTAAAGCAGGCTGTAGTATTTCTGTGATGCATTAAACAACTGAAGCAAGACGTGATGCTGAAATTGCAACGCGTGATTTTCATACTGTACAGAAATTATGTAAATTAATGGAGGGCAACAACAGAGGGTAAGAAAAATACTTTTAAAAATTGCAAACACTCCAACGTGGTACATGAAAAAATCAGCAGTGACATAGATATTGATTATGTCTAACATGTAATATCACTGGTATGGGCTTTAAGTCTGAATCTCCAAAAGCCTAAAAAGATGCAAAAAGCGCTGGATTGTTGTTGTACTGTTTGTATATTTTCACACATTTACAGATGTGAACGTTCGACACATTTCCAAGTTTCGAAAGGTGTTGTGTGATTCCTTTATCTGAGTTTATTGTTACTGCCAAACACTAACGTCTGATCAGACTGCACTACATCTACAATCATTTCTGTGTCTACTGGTGAGTCAACTTACTGTACCTACCTACCTACCTGTGATCTCTTGTACTCCAGTCTGTTAGAGTCTCTGATGGTTTTCCAATGTGAGGTTAGTTTGAATTCATGCTACAATTCCTACTTCCACATCCTATGTTTAAAGTAGTATAATGTACAGCACAACTCACTTTAACTGCACTAACAAAATCTGTCCACTTTTTATACTTTACATGTCATTTTGCTGTCTGAATAAATTTTGAGTACATTTGCATGAAAGCACTCGTTTCTTGTGCAACTTAATTGAATCTTAGCTCCTTCACTCCCTGGACATGTGTACACTAGCTCCTGCAGTCCTTACATCCAGGGGACAACCCTGAGTTTTAGAATCATTGCTTTATAAGAAAGACAAAATAACAGTATGTGTAGGATCTATAATAATTCAGTCTGAACACATCTTCTTTAATGTGGCTGAGCTGGTCAGTATATAACATTTATCATATTGCATAAAAGCCGATGCTTAGTTCAAATGATGGCATTAAAAATCATTTTTCACCTTTATTAAAAATGTCTTTGAATGCTTAGTGTACAGATCAATAAAAAAAAAAGCATTCAGCAAATATCATGATCTATGGTGTCATCACTTAGAATGCAACCACAGTGTTGTCACTATTGCAGGAGGCCTCAGATCAGCCGTAACTATAACTAGGATAATAGGATATGTGCGAGAAACAGCTAGCTGGCTAGCACTGTTATATTTCTGCTTATGCATTATATGTACTTTTACCTTGTACAAATTGAGCACATGTGTAATTTGCAGTTTGAAGTTCACTTTTATTAAATAAAATCACCAAAATAAGAGCACCACTATTTCAATTATTCTTTTCATATAAATGTAATTCTTTTTATTTATATATTAATATAACACATCTGTTTCTCATTGTTTGCTTATGATATGCTCATTTTCCCATAATCATCTATCCCCATTTCTTCCTCTAATTATTCTTCATTATTGAAATAAACTGTATCTGTTAACACAAGGAGTCTGTCTTTCATAATATTCAAGTATATACAATTTAAATATATTGAACTTTGGCGCCCCCAGTGGCAGCATCAAAGAAGGCAGACAGCCTTGCACAGCGTAACTTACTGTGTGATTCTGATTTTCTCTGCTAACTTTCTGTATCTGTACATATTTTCTTGATTTCACATTGTTTCTCGAAGGTGAACTGTATTGACTGACTGATTAATTTTTCAGTTGCTGCTCATTTGCCTCTTAAAATTTTGACATTCTGGCATCCAGAGCTGAAAGAGCAGGTTTCAAACTCTAAAAGGAGCATGTTGAATAGTTGTTACAATCATCCTGACGGGACATTAAACATACTGTATGAAGCCTTTACTTTCCACTTTATAAACCCTGATATAACATTTCAAACTTTCAAATCTGGACTTTTGCATCATTTATTTCATACCACATTCATCTCATTGTATTATACTTGGATATTTTGTCTCTTTTGTTGTACTTTGCCTGTACTTCCTATCATTCCACTCCTTTTATAGTGTATTTGACTCACACATGACTCAGAGTGAGACCTTTAACTGTAACTTAATCATCACTGCCATAACAACATAAAGAGGTTTTATCAGCTGGTGGCCTCAATCGAGGAGAAAATTACACCATCTACTTTAAAAATTAACCTTGTTGATAAAAACATCACTCATGAGTTCATAAATGTGTGTGACAAGGTACAAACTATAAAAGTGGGCCTCTGTGTTTGTCTAGCCAAAGATTAATGGAGTGTAACAGTAATTGGATTTAACAAAGCGAGACAGCATTTGACTCTGGTATTTGAGTCTCACAAATGATTTGGCATTAATTGTTTCACTTGGCTCCACAGCTGTATAAAACATCATTCCCTCTGCTGACCCTCCAAATGAACCATCTGTAGAACAAACTTCAGATCAAAATGATGCTCACACCAACAGAGAGTAACAGTTATTTAAACAAGTTTATTTTTTCAGTGTAAATAAACAATATCCATAAAAATGGTTCATTAAGTTTGAATAAAATCAAGAGTAAGAAAGATGCAACAGCACTGAATTCTGTAAAATCTGAATTACATCAGGGAACATTTGTATAATCTAATGTACAAAGCTGAGAACTTCAGTTTGGTGAAGAAATCCTGCCAACAAACCTGAATGACCTTATGACTTTTCAGCGTCTTAAACAACCAAAAAGTGTTGTTTCAAAATCATTTCGAAATAGTATAGACCGAAAATTAGAATTTAATTGCAAGAAAATCAATGTGAAAGAACATTAATTGCGGCCTTGTGTTCTTTAAGCACCAACTGTTTTACACCAGCTGATGATGCCGTTGTGTGACATTTTGTGCCAAGAGTCACTACATCTTTCATTCAGCTGCTCCTCAGTCTTACAAAGCATTTGTTATTTGCACTACCCCACAAGTTTTAATCTATTCTAACTACTGGACTATTTGAATTTGGACATCCTAAAGCTAACATACCATTTAAATTTAATGGCAGATAACTTGACCCTCACTCAGTCAGAGGATCATCCCAATCGCAACATTTACATCAAAAATGGCAGCTGCACATAAATATGCAAAATAATGATATTGATAATTTTACAGTTAAACATTTATAACTATTATTACTTCATGGCTGAAAGAAACAGCAAAAACCCTCAGAACACCTATAGTCTAGAAAGCTGGTTTTAGGTATTGACAAATATCCATTAAAGGATCCAACATATCCTGTAGTGTCCACTTCTGTCCATTCCAGTTGCAGACAGAGAAGTGAGGAGGTCCTTATTGCTTAGACACTGTTGGCATTAAAACGACCTGATACTTTGCTTGACTCAGAGTCTCAGATGAGGAATGGGCATGGTGACGTCGCGGAAGAATCGATGCACAAGGGCGTTTTTGGCAGACAACCTTTTGTTTGGATCATAATTCAGCATCTCCTGCAAGGGCAAAAACAGAAAAGGAAAGTACAGTCAAACAATGTGTATATAAGTGGGGTGGCAACTAATAATCAATTTTTATTATTAATCACTGTTTGTTTTCTTGATTAATCAATTTACAAGTTCAAAACAGCATTCATGGGTCTGCACTAACTTATCACTTAACTCAGTGTTTTTTTTTTGACAAATTCAATAAATAAATCTTTTCGGTTTTTGATTTTTCTGATTAACACACAAACATATAAGACACAGGTAATTAATGCTGAAAAGAATCAATAATAATGCTCTCACTCCAAGCAGTTCTCTTCCATCCTCATCCAGAAGAGGCACCACTTTGGATAAATCCTGCCGGGCCCACTTGGGAAAAGATGGTTTGTAGTCAGACATTGATGTGACTCCTGGCCAGACGGTCTCATCAGGTGTGCCCAAGGTGCGGAAGATTCGGAACAACTGATCGATCTCTGAGTCCCCAGGGAACAAGGCCCTCCTGGTGATCTGTACAACAGTGGACAGTGAGGTAAGTTTGATCCATTCAGCATCATGTGCAGGCTTTGATTCACTTCAAGATGAAACTGAGTGTATTACCATTTCAGCAAAGATGCACCCCAGACTCCAGATGTCAACAGCTGTAGAGTAGTATTTACAGCCGAGGAGAATTTCTGGTGCTCTGTACCAAAGTGTTACCACCTAAGGAATATGACAGAGGCAAATTTGTAATTGGGAAAATACAATGAAACATGATAAGGATCAACAAAAATTTTCTGAAACATGCAGACCAAGAAAAAAGAAAGGATAAATTTGAGCAGTGTGACATGTTTTTACCACGAGTCAATGTTGACTATATCAGAACATTTAGAGTGGCTGCTTAGCATTTTAATGAATATGCATTTTAAATAATATAATAATATTTTAATCAAGAAGACGGCTGACATGGATGAACATGTTGGCTGTACACGTTACCTCATGTGTATATGTACGGACAGGCACCCCAAAGGCTCTTGCCAGGCCAAAGTCAGCGAGCTTGATCTCCCCCTGGGCGTTGATGAGAAGGTTCTGGGGCTTCAGGTCTCGATGAAGGACTCTGTGAGAGTGGCAGAAGGCCAGGCCTTGCAGCAGCTGGAAAAGGTAGCTCTACAAACACACACAAAAAAAATATAATAAAGTAAGTCAACTGAGAATTTTCTTAAGATCAAGACAGATTTGTTTTGCAAATCCAGCTGAGGTTTACCTTAACCAGAGGCAGTGGGATACCGGTGACTGAGGAGGAGTCCATGAACTTTTTTAGATCCTGATGAAGGAACTCAAAAACCAGGTAGAGCTTGTTCTCAGTGTGGATGACATCTCGCAATCTGAAACATGTTAACAGGCAGGTTGGCTTTAAAACTGACTGAAACAAGTAACACTGAAATCTTGCAAGCAGGATTTAGTCCAAAGAGTTAACATTAAGAACTTACTTGACAATATTTGGGTGACTGAGTTCTTTGAGAAGTGAAATCTCGCGGATGGCAGTGCTTGGTACTCCCTCTGTTTCCCTGTATGACATATGCAACATGTATGTCATTGCTTCAGCTTTGTTTCACGGTGGGTTTAATTTATTTTTATTCTCTTGAGTATCTTAAAAGGACAAACAGCCAAACCATTCACAAGCAACTAGAAAGACAAGATAACTGGACGTCCATTGTGGAAAGATGACCAGAGCTGACCAATCAGTGGCCTCCTTTAGTGCCACTTCTCTAAGTCCTATAAATACACTATATCACTGCACCCTCACTGCCAGCACAGCACAACATATCAGCCAACAAAAGATAAGCACAGTAATGCTTTTACTTCGCCTGATACAAAGGTCAAAAAACACTGGACAATTGAGTCAATGATGCCACCTGCTGAAGCCAAGGCAGTCATGCACTTTGGCACAGCATGGCAGCAAATCACTGAGTAGATGAATGTCTTCACGAAATTTACATGTTTGTTTGTTTTTTGCACAATGCACCAACGATTAGACAGAAAAAACTTTGAGCAATTTAACCAAAATATATATATAGATTTTTTTTTTACTTTCGAGAGTGTACAAACAAGGAAAAATGGAAACTTAGAGCAAAGTTTAGAAACATAATTTTGTGTGAAACAGAAACACAGAAATTATTTCTTATCTCCTTCATCATCCTGTGACTTCTCAGATTTATCTTGGGACCGATGAACAACTATCATAGATTGAATATTGCTTTTATGACATTTATCATGGTTTAGTGAAAGTAAAATGTGAAAGTCAGCAAAATATGCAAAAGCTATCATTTTTTAAATATAAGTGCTTTTAAGTGAAAGGAAGTTACAGAGATAAGGTAGTGTCTAAAAGTCGTTAACATTATAGTTTGAAGACTGATTGCTGGGAAACTCTTATTGTAACTTTAATATTTTCACTTCTACATGTCAAACACTTGAGGAGTGATGGGAGGAAGCAAATGAGCTGTGTGCAGATACCGAGTAGCTGTCACATCCTGATGGAGTTAGCCGTTAGCAGCGTTAGCTTAGCGTCCTGATGTGCTCACAGATGATAAACAACAATCAACATCTTAACTCACGTCTCCAGCCTGATTTTCTTGAGAGCAACAGTTTCGCCGGTGACTTTGTTCTTGGCTTTGTAAACCACTCCGTACGTCCCCTCTCCGATCTTCTCCACCTTCTGAAACGTTTCCATGTTTTTATAAAAACAAAAAGCAGGATGTTTGTTGGTTGTTTAGCTGCTTAGCACAGACTCCCCTCTTTGTGTTGAGCTAACTGCTCGGCGGCTACAGACGCAGACGTTAACGAGCAGCGGGAGCACAGACATGTACCGAGCTGCTCCTGCGGGCCACTTCAGCCGGTCCGGGTACAGCAGAGCCGGAGGGCCGCGGTCCTGCCGAGGATACACCGTCTCAGGTCGACACAGGTGGAGACTGTGGGCTCAGGTCATCTGCTGCTCCGGATAATGATGATATCGGTGGATGGGTCAGTTAGCGTGGCGGCTGCTCCTCTGTGGAAACGCTCAACCAACAGAGCAGCGTTTCCCGCGTTACACCGGGAGCGCTCGTTTTTGTGTTCAGGACACACCGACTATCGCAGCCGGGCGGTGCTTCACAGTTTTTGAATTGGTATTTCAAAAGCGTTTTTTTTCTAATGAATCGTTGTGTATGAGATAAGTGCCCACAATTACGTGAAATGCGTTTTTTTAAATGCTGTCAGCTGAGTTTAAATTGTTGGTTTTATTGTGAGTTGGCGCACGTTGAGAGATGGAGTCGTCGTTTATCGGGATGAGCAATGATATACACAAAACGAACCTCACAGGTCACATGGTGAGACGCCGATGACGTTTTACGCAGTTAAACGTCGAAGACGGAAGCGGCAGCACGACAAAAAGAAGAAAAGAGTTTTTGTGTGTGTGTTTTTTTTTTGAACGAGAACAACAAACTTTTTGTAAAGTGTAGTAGAAACTTAAAGTTCATATTGAAAAGTGCACAGAAACAGTCAGCAATTTTGGGTTGACAGTAACGAAAAGTAACTGAGTACATTTACTCAAGTACTGTACTTAAATGCAATTTTGCGGGGTTTTTACTTCAGTAGTTCCATTTTCAGCTATTTTGTATTTCTGCCTTTCTGAGGGAAATATTGTCTTTCTACTCCACTGCAATAATTTGGTATCTTTAGTTGCAAGTTATTCTAATTTGCGGATTCAGGTTATTAATACAAAAACAACAACAAACAAATTATTATGTTTTATTACAGGTTAAGATACAACTTTATTGATCCCTAAGGTACCTTTACCAGCTGCAACATTAAAGTGATGTACACATTAATGCATCAATCAATTATTAATAATTACAATTCTGGGATATACTATACATAAATCTTAAATGGGCTATATATACCATAATGGGTACTTTTACTTTTGGTACTTTAAGTACATTTTTATGTTAATGCATATGTACTTAAGTGAAAAATTTGAATG
This sequence comes from Centropyge bicolor, assembly GCA_037975185.1. Taxonomy (NCBI): domain Eukaryota; kingdom Metazoa; phylum Chordata; class Actinopteri; family Pomacanthidae; genus Centropyge; species Centropyge bicolor. The sequence goes on along the minus strand of JBBMOC010000012.1, from coordinate 11,641,432 downwards.
CAGGTCTTTTGCTTGCCTTACTTTACCATTTCTCAATGGAACATTTGTACAACCTTGTACTTTGTTTTATACAGTCTATGGTACAACCCCAATGGCAAAAAGTTGAGAGTTACTTTGTAGCATGTTAATAAAAACAGAATTTGATGGGTTTTTAAAAAAAAAAAAAAAATTCAAACTCTGTATTTAATTGAAAATTGTGGAAAGGCATCATATCAAATGTTCAAAGTGAAAAATTGTTTTATGAAAAATATATGCTTATTTTAAATTTGATGCCAGCAAAACTTGTTTGTTTATGTTTATGTTTATCATGGACCGAAATCTTGTAGTCTTGTAAAAGGGTAAATGATAAATAATGTAGTAAAAAGCACCATAATTCATAGTGAAGCTCATTGAGCAGGACAGAGCGAAGGAAACACAGCTGCTCCCTCTACTGGTAATAAGGAGCAGTGCAATCACTCACTGGGTTAGAGTTATGCTTTCTATGTTCCTTTGTGAAAGCAGAAAAATATCTTTTCAACCTTTTTTTGCACTTCACATCTTTACCTCTGATCATACACGCCCCTCTTTTCAAAGGCTTTGTGTGGCTCCTGCAGGACGGCAGGATTAACCCGTTACAGGACTCCGGGGTTGCTGGGCCCCTATAACCCCCCTGTGCAACCTGCACAAAGCTCAGCTTGGAATCAAGCTGGCGACGTAGTAGCTCAGGTAATCAGTTCTTGCGTGGAGATCTGTCTGTCTGATGAATGACTCATGTTAATGTAATGTCTGGGCTTTTCTTACATTGACAGGTCAAAATGTCTGTTGTGGGAAAAAAAAGCCTGTATTAATCTAAAATATGACGCAGGATTGGTCATGAGTGTCCTGCATGAAGAAACAGTCTCTGTTAGTCTGTCTGGACATGGAAGAATTCGTACGCGTGCTGCACATGATCAAGGCCCAGAGGCTTGACATGTCTGCCCGGGTGATTTATGAGTGAAGTGTCTGTCCACCACAAAGAAATTATTTCTCCTTTGATGGAGACTATTAGACGTGTGGTAAAGACGGGAAAAAATGCTGCTATAGCTAGATGCCAGTGTATAACAGTTTGATCTAATTTACTTTCATTCACAGTTTTCCAGCCTTGTGATTGCACTGAATGACTGCTATGCTGTATTGGCGAACTGATTTGCCTCTCTCCTCTTGTACTGACGTTTCACAAACCAGATGACTTTATTGATCTTTAGTCAATAATAAAACACAATCCTCATTTTCTGTCAGTTAGTCATGTAAGCTTAACTGTGGCCCCAATGTTAAATTCCATTCCCTTCTATTACTTTTCACACTTCTCCTGCAACAAGCTCAAAATGTCATTAGTTCCTGTTTTGTTAACATATTTTTTAAATTTCATTTTATATTGCCACATCATTTCAATTGTGCTTGCTGGGAAGAAAACAACCTAAAAATGTGATCAACCAGTCTGTGCAACACAAGAAACAAATCCAGCAATATTCCTGGAATGCAGTTACAAAATTCCCTGATTTTCGATGATTTCCAATGGATGCCCGTCTAAAACACAGCTCACCAAATTCTCTGTTAATTCCTGAAATTCTCTGATCCTCAGGAACAATGTTATTAAGATACAACGCAGTGAAGACTAATGAGCAAAGAAGCTAATGGTTGAATATTTGTGGTATGTTAAGTCAGGTGCTCTGTGGGAAGGATTTATTTCCTCCTGAACTTTGCTGTTAGCACATGAGGGGTCACATGTAGTGCAGCCTGAGCAGCCTCACAGGCATGAGACAACATCACTGGGAAACTAATCACTGTGCTCACACGGCTCATAATCACTCTGGCTTTGGAGTCAAGATGTCTACATAATTATTTAATCCTTTATTATCTATCTAGTTTTATATGCATGTTTGCTTTAAAAAATAATTAGTCTCAATTCTCAGCTGTTTAAAAAATGGTTACAGGAGCAAAAGAAAACTAAGCCAAAAGATTAGTTGAGCTTTCTTAGATAGTTTAAAACTGACTTCTGTGTCAGTCTGGGTGATCATGTATTTGTCAAGCATGACTTGCTGTTTGGTATTGCACATAGGGGCTGTCTTGGTCCCCTGCCATTTTCCTCACATATGCTCCCTTTAAGTTACACCATCCATGAATTCAATACAAATTTCTATAGTTATACACATGACACACAATTAAAAAATATACGTATATTTAAAAGAATATATATTTCTGTTGAGCCAACTTGTCACAAGTTCAGTTTTTGCTGGACCCAAGAGCAACAAACAGACCAGGGGGAACTGAGAAAAAAGGATTTATTCGAACACAAAAACTCCAGGATTTACAGAAAAGAAGAGAAAAAGGCTACAAACTAAGAGGAGTCCAGGTGAGGAGCTGCTTCAGTGGGTGGAGGCTGGGAGGTGAGTACGGAGGCTGGATGGAGGAGACATGAAGGTGGAGGTAGGACCGAGCACTGGAGAACAAAGGGGGACACTGGAACACTGGAGAAAGACATAAAACACAGAGCACTAGAGATCACTACGAACATACGCCAGGAGAGAGGGAAGGAAGTGAGGGGACGATCTGGCAGCTTCCAGGTGGAACAAGAGAGCTTATAAAGCTGCCGGTCGTTAGGAGGGAATGAGGGACAGCTGAGAGAAGGGAGAGGGGACCCAGCACCTGCAGGCCACACCTCCAGCCACTGAAACAATACCTGTACAAAAAAGACAAAACCAAAAACACTGGAGCAAAAGACTGAAAATAAACCAACAAAACACAAGAGGAGCAAACCATGACACAGCTCTTGGGCTGCTTGTTTGGCCTGGATGACATAATGGAGGAATGACAGTATTTGAAACTTAATAAATGTAAAACAGGAATACTGCTGCTATGACCTAAATGCAGGAGAGAGGCATTTTTTAAAAGGCTTGGAAACCTGGCTCACCAGACCAGATCAGAAGTCAAAAGTCAGTTGTTAAAAGTTGGACTTTGACTTAAGCAAAGTGACCAAGGCAGCATTCTTCCACATGAGAATGTAGCCAAAATAAGATGGCTTGTCATGGTTTGGATCCTCTTGTGTTTTGTTGGTTTATTTTCAGTCCATTTTTCAGTCTTTTACTCCAGTGTTTTTGTACAGACATTGCTTCAGTGGCTGGAGGTGTGGCCTGCAGGTGCTGGGTTCCCTCTCCCTTCTCTCAGCTGTCCCTCATTCTCCTTAACGACCGGCAGCCTTAAAAGCTCTGTGGTTCCACCTGGAAACTGCCGGATTGTCCCCTATCAAGCATTTATCTAATCTAATCTCTTTCTACTAATGTTTGTATTTCTCTTTCTCTGATTTTTATGAATCTTTTTTTTTTGTATTTTTTTCCTATTGTGTTTTTGTTTTTATGCATATTGTAAAGCACTTTAAGCTGCATTTTATGAATGAAATGTGCTATGCAAATAAAAGTATGATTGATAAAACATAGTTAAAGAGAAAAATAAAAGGTGGGTTATAATAAAAGCTCTTATGAACCCATTCACTTTTTATTAGTTCCCTCACCTTCTATAACTTTACATTTGACCCTTTAAGGAAAAATATTATGCCATTTTTATGATCAACATTTTAAACAATTGCATATTAGCTCATGTATGTTGTTGAATACACCTTTCGGTGATACTTGGACACGTCCTCAGTGAAGGACCCGGAGTCATCGGGTGTTTCGGGTCTTAGATTTTCAGACACCCTCGTCCGGGTGACCCGACCGGAGGTGATCGGTCTCCGGTCCGTGTCCAAGTAGCGCTGTTCCACGGATCTCCCCTGCAGATCCACAGCCACCTTGAGGCCCTTTCTGCAGCCTCTAAGGTGTTTTTTATCGCTTTCCTGGATTTCAGTCCTTTTAGTCCCAGCAGCTTTAGTGTACGCAGTAGCGAGTGGCCAGCAAAGCCTCGGCATCCGACTTCGACTGGCTCACAGCGGGCTTTCCAGCCATTGTTTCGGCACTCTGTGATGAGCTCTGCGTACTTGGCCCTCTTTCGTTCATTGGCCTTGTCAATACGGTCTTCCCAAGGCACAGTCAACTCCAGCAGTACCACTTGCTTGGTGGATTCTGAGTAAAGGACCATGTCTGGGCAAAGTGAGGTGGTTGCAATGTTCTCTGGGAATTTTAATTGTTTGCCAAGGTCGGCTTGAAGCTGCCAGTCGCAAGCGGTGGAGAGGAGCCCCCCTGTAGAGCTGGCCTGGTGTCGGTGCGCCTTCTGTCCTGGTCTAATGAAAGAGATTGACTGTTTGGGGGGGCCTGGGTCTTGCTGAGCTGGATCACCATGCAGATGGAGTCTGCCAAAGATCGTAAAACTTGGTCGTGGCGCCAGCGGTACAGCCCCTCTCCTAGTGCTCTCGGGCAGCAGCTCGGGATGTGCTCTAGGGTGCCCCTCCTCTGGTACAGTTTGCACTCAGGAGTGTCAACAAGGCCCCAGGTGTGCAGGTTGACTGAGCTCGGGAGGACGTCATAGACAGATTGGACAAGAAACTTGATGCGTGCTGGTTCGGCTTTCCAGAGCTCCGCCCAGGTGATCTTGCAGGCTTCAGCGTGCTCCCACCGAGTCCATGCCCCTTGCCTGGACATGCCGACCATCTTGCTATGGCAGTCTTCCTCCATCTCTGCTCGGATCTCATCCTGCATCAGCTGGCGCCTCTCCTTACCACGGGCCAGGTCGTACCGCAGCTTTGGAAAGCAACCAAGGCCAGCTCGCCTCAGCTCTGTTGATGGCCTCCTGTGCCTGCCACTTACTCCTCTGTTAGTCCACTGAAGGGGAGCTGCGGCTTGGTGGAATGGCCGTACAGTGCAATGCTGCTCAAGGACCGAGGGAACCCCAGCCATCTCCTAAGAAACTGGCTGATGGACTTCTCTAGTGCCTCTACCGATGTTATTGGTACGTCGTAGACTAACAGGGGCCAGAGTATTCTTGGCAGGACTCCGTGCTGGTAGATCCAGGCTTTGAAATTCCCTGGGAGACCAGATTTGTCAATGGTTGTGAGCCAGGTTGTTAGGTCGCTCTTGGTTTGTTTAATGGCTGCTGTGTCCTTCAGGGAGCTGTCAAAGATCTTGCCCAGGGTCTTCACGGGTTGTTCTGACACTGATGGAATTCTGGTCCCTCCCACGGCAAAGTGGAACTGGTTGGACACTTTGCCTTTCTTCAGGACCAGTGACCTGGACTTGGCGGGCTTGAAGCTCATCCTTGCCCACTGGATGAGCTGCTCAAGCCCCTGAAGGAGCCACCTGCATCCTGGGACCGATGTTGTCATGACTGTCAAGTCGTCCATAAAGGCTCTTATGGGGGGCTGCCGCGTCCCAGATCTTGACTTGGGGGTATAAATCAATATTGTGAATTTCCTGACCTTCAGTGCTCAATCCAGCTTCGTTTGTAGCAACTGCTTTCAAATTATGCTGCCTTTCATGCTGTAATGAAATATAACCCTGTTCATTTTTGTCACATACATGTCAACACTTCTCAGCTTTGTTGTAGAGGAATTGAAGGATGGGTCACCGACTTACTTTATGAATTTAAATGCTACTTTTCTATTTTCCAGCTTGAACATGAACCAAGACAATCAGCACAGCATAAATAATTCATGGGGATGTATCCGTGATATCACGTTTCAGGATTTATTGATGTTTTTGCCTCGTGTTACTTGAAGATGCTAAATGTTAAATGCCCCATTACTTCACCGTTAAGTACAGACAAGCAAGAGGAAAGTTGCGGAAATGTATTAAAAATTAAATGTTTATGTTTCATAAAGTGATACTTTCTGGGTGAAAATAGATTTTAGGTTTTTTTTAGTCACTTCCAGAGTTAATCAGCTAATTGCTCCAAATGCATTCCCGTTTTCATCTGAATGAAACTTTGGCCTATGAAGGAGGATGTGTCTCATGAACTGAGCACGGGTGTGTCTGCTTTGCTGCGAGCGCACATATCTCAGAGCTGCAGCAGCCTGAGGTGGACAGCAGGATACGGAGGAATGGCTGAGGAAATAAAAGGATGCTATTGATTTCACATCCACACACTCGTCTTGTGATGCCCATGCACACGTAGCTAGAAGGTCATACATCTAAAGCAGACGTGACTCGCGCTTTGCTCACAGTTCTCACCGTTCTGAAACACACATCGTGTACAACATTTTCATTTACACCATGCAGAAAGCAGCCATTGATTTTCCAATAATGCACTTAGAAAATATCGTTCCACTTTAGGGATGCCTTTGTTTGGACTCATTTGAATTATTTAAATGCACTATATCCATCTTTTGAAGTATTTTTACTACATTTAATTACCATAAAAGCTATCTATGCACTTAACTGGAAATATTACATTTATTTAAGCATCAGATTCTGAGAAAGTGAAATTTGACTTAAACATGGTTCACAAGTGCAAATCCAATATCAATACAATACCAATACAAAATTGTGTCATGCTAAAACAAACCTGGAGGAACATATTCCACCTAATCTGGTTAATTTCTAACAGGTTAGTAACATGACTGGGTAAAAAAGAGCATTCCAGAGAGGCCGAGTCTCTCAGAAGTAAAGATGGGAAGAGGTTGTTCACCACTCTGTCAGAGTTGAGCAATTTCAGAATAATGTTCTTCAGATCATATATAGTACATAATATCATTAAAAGATTCAGAGAATCTTGAGAAATCTCTGTGCACAACTCAAAACCCAGCATCTGTGAGGGTATTGGGATGCATATGTGCCCATGGAGTGGGTGTCTTACATGTCTTCACACCATTAATGCTGAACAAAATAGACAGGTTTTGGAGCAACATATAGTATATAGCCTAGTAGACATATTGCATATTTTAGCAAGACAATGCCAAACCACATTCTGCACGTACAACAACAGCATGACTCCGTAGTAGAAGAGTCCGGATACTAAACTGGCCTGACTGCAGTCCCAGCTTGTCACCTATTGAAAACACCTGGTGCATCATTAAATGAAAAATGTGACAAAGAAGACCCCGAACGGTTGAGCAACTGAAATCCTGTATCAGGTAAAAATGGGACAAAAGGTCACTTTCTCATCAATTTTAAAATGAGCATATATTTTTCATTAAACGATAACATTTTTAAGTTTCAACATTTTTGAAATTGGGCTTGTAAAAACACAGAGTACACATAAAATCATTGTTAGCTCAGGTGAGAATATTAAATTTAATAAAATGATAATAAAAATCTACAAGTAAACACAGCGGTTCCTGTAAAACACAACAGTAGTTAACTGAACAGTCCTCATATCTGTTCTTGCAGTTTCGGAGGGGGTGGTCCCAGGTTCCTAACTCCCAGTGATGTCAGAGTTGAGAAGAAACTTTATGGTAATTCAGGGCCGCGGCCCTCTTAAAGAGAGTCAGGAGACATTTCATAAGTCTCTCTGGGAGTTGAGTTGGGGTTCAGGACTTCTGGGTGAGGATCGGGGCTCGGAGAGAGGAGACACAGAATGAGATACAGGATGACGACTCTGACGCTGCTGCTGCTGGTTTTGGCCTTTACATCTGCCACTGCAACAAGTGAGTACATCAACCTCAAGATTTAGACAGGCATGTGGTTTTATATTTGTTTTCCCTCATGAGAATCATATCAGTTAGCTACAGGTGAATTTCCTATAACGGATAAATATTTTACTTTCTTAATTGAATATATACATAGTTTTATAAATTCTCTGTTATATAAGATGTTGTCATTGTATATTAATATCCACATTTTAAAAGTAAAAAAAAAATTCATGTATGCTTTTTTAATCAGAAAACAATGTTTCAAATGCTTTTTTTTTCAGTGAAATACATATAGCTGTGTATTAGATCTCATTTGACTCGAAAAATATCTAATGTAAGAGAAAGAATTGCAAAAGGATAAAGTGGAATTACTTTAACACCTTGGCACAATTTGTCTCTAGAGAAACAAATGGAGCGTGAGTTTAAATTATTATTCAAGATTTAAGTTTTTACTTGTTGTGGTTTAAGGCCTTTATAACATTTAGTGACAGAGAATGTGGATAATTTTCATTTCTGTGCCTAATTTAAATCAACACATTATGCTTTCCCACCAATAACAAGCATAAGATAAGACAGGATAAGATATTCCTTTATTAGTCCCATGATGGGGAAATTTGCAATTTGAATGTTAGCGTTAGCTTTTCTTTGGTCTACAAATTTAACAGCAGATGTATTCATATGAAATTTTCTGCGTATTTCATGCCAACACAGTCCACACTCTCTTAAAAAGAGAGAAGATGTGCAAACTTTTAGATGCCAATTTTACACTGTTACAGTTTCTTATACCATTTTGCATTCATGAACACTGTCATCACAATTGTTTCTTTTCATACTTTTGAAAATCATTCATCATGTTATTTTGAGGAGATTTCATGCATTTTCACCGACACACACACACACACACACACACACACACACCACTAGCTGGGAGTCGCCTGGCATCCCTCATTCCTCTCACTGGGATTACTGATGCTGCTGCTCAGCTGATAGTCACATGAAGGGGATTGAGGGGGATTGCATGTCGTGTGACTCCCACTGCCAAGAACCCCGACGCTCCTCGCCCCCCCTCAACACCAAAAACACAAACCCACACTCATTCACATAAGCATCTCTATCATCATGTTCGAAACCTGTTTGATTATCACGTAGAAGTTGTGCCTCTTTTAAAAAGCCTACCCAACTTCAACTGAAATATGTCGTTAATGAGGCACAAACAAAAATATGAACATCAAATTAAGTTCACCAAGAAAGAATTAAAGTGTATTTTTGTGGCTGTTTAAATTCTGATTATGTTGGTTGTCGGTGATTAGAAAGGCGAATGAGATTTTTTTTTTTTTGCTGAAATGTTTGCGTTATTTCTTCCAGAGCCAAGAAGTCAGTTCACACGTTACCGTTCATGGAACTCGCGGATGTACCCAGCGTGGAAAGATGGAGACCCCAGATTTAGAAACTGTTGGTCTGGTGAGACTCATTCCTCTGTTTCTCCAAATGTTTCTCTCATGTTGTAAAATTCTCTCTTCCAGTTGATCTAAAGAGTCGAAAGTTAAATTCCGTGTCGTCTTCTTTCCAGGTGGTGAAGTAACTTTCAATGTGAAAAACGATGCCCCCACTCTGACGGGAGCGAGAGCCACCTTCTCTATTAATCTCAACTTCCCACCAAACCAGACGGTGCTCTCTGATGGGCAGGTGGTCTGGGCACAAAACTGCACCGTCAATGGTAAGACTGCCACAGATCATGTCTACAGTACTACAGTGTTTACATTAATGTTGAAAACCATAAGCAATAACAAGCAGCTATGAACAGATTTCTTTCTTACAATCACTGATCTAATTTGATTTTGGAATTGTGCTAGTTTCTTTACAAAATACAAAACACAATTTTTTCTATTTTTTTTTCACCGATGTTGTCTCATATTGATGTGAAGTTAGATTAAATGTTCACATGTCAATCATTGCTACTGATGTACGATCTGTGGTGGTGGTGGTCTTTTGCAGGACAACAGTATCAGGAGGGTCAGGCTGTGTACCCCGACCAGGGCGTTGATGGGACTGGAGTTTTCCCTGACGGCACACCATTCACCAGGAGCCAGAACAAGAAACCCCGCTATGTGTTTGTGTGGAAGACATGGGGTAAATATGTTTAACTTCATAATATTTAATATGTATCCTTAGCTGTAGTGAATTTTGCAGCAGTAACATTGTTCTCTAGATTTTTGAGAGCGTAAAACAAATGAGAGCAAACAGTGATGAGAAAAGAGACAAATGCAGCCGTGACTATGTTACATTAACATATCAAATCTCCATGAAGACAAAGAACTGACTGTGAAAGGGCTGTAAAAGATCAGAGGGGAAGTTTCTCCTCCAGCCAGGGAAGATAAAGTTTAACATTTGCCTCAGGCCACATCACAAATAAAGCCTTTTTATAAACACCTTGTCATCAACTTCAGTCTCTGACATTTTATATTTATCATGAAGAATCACCATCGTCTTTTACATCTTAAATTGTGCTATTAAATCTTATTTTGTGAATAATTGTTATTATGCCCGATGACAGTTAATATGTTGTGACAATAGCAGAGAAACCAAATAGACAAAGCTACCCCGTACAAAATTTCACCAAGTTTGGAAACATTCTGCCCAGCCACAGGCAACTGGACTTGAATTCAATGGATTTGGCTTTTTACTCTACTCTAATTAACTCAGTCACTCTAATTAATCACAATGCTGCTCTATTGAAGGGCGTTACTGGCAGGTGGCAGATGGGCCGTCCTCCTCCCTCTCTATTGGGACAGACAACGTCCCCCTGGGCTCCTACAACATGGAAGTCGTCATCTATCACTGTCGTGGCAAAGACAAGTTCATCCCTCTGGGCTATGCCTCCTCAGTCTTCACCATCACAGGTGACCTATCAAATCATTTCTAACCTAAGTTGAGGAAAATGATTCTATGGTATTTCTATTTCTTCAACAACTCTTATCATAACAGCGCTTCGTCTTGTTCTCCTTCATCAGACCAGATTCCCTTCACTATATCACTCTCCCAAGTCAATGATGTAAACCAGGATGACCAGAACTTCATCCAGAACCGAGCCATTGCTTTCAATGTCAAGCTCCACGACCCCAGCCAGTATCTCAACAACGCCGACATCAGCTTCACCTGGGACTTCGGTGACAGCACCGGTACTCTGATCTCCAGAGACCTCACTGTCACACACACATACCTTAATGTTGGGAGCTTCAAACCTCAGGTGGTCCTCATGGCGAGCATCCCCAACGGCTGTGGAAACCCCACTGCTGGTGAGATATCAGACTAATTATTCTGATTTTCATCTTTTAGACAAATATCCTGTCTTACAAGATATCAGAACGTGGTTTTGCTCAGCTGTTTTAAACATTTCTTTCAGTTGTTCCTATTGATGCCTCTGCTGCTCCAGCAGTAGTTGTGGTGGCCTCCACCCCTGCAGCTGCTTCAGCAGCACCGGCCGAGGGAGGGGACACCATCGCTCTGGATGTTCCTGCTTCTGATGCCACTCCAGTGGCTGCTTCTGTGCAGCCAGCTGAAGCAGACACCAACGCAGAAGATGGAGAAGTGGTTGTTGATACAGACGCACAGGTAGTAGAGGTGGCCTCAGTAGCACCTGCAGGAGTCGATGCAGCTGTTGTCCCAGAGGAACAAGATCCTGCTGCAGAAGCAGGTGCTACAGAAGCAGAGGCTGGAGAAGCAGAGGCTGGAGAAGCAGAGGCTGCAGAAGCAGAGGCTGGAGAAGCAGAGGCTGGAGAAGCAGACGTTGCTGCCGAGGACACAGCTGCTGCAGCAGCAGGTGAGGAGAACACCGCTGCCTCTGTTGCACCTGCAGCTGAAGAGCCGGCTGCAGCGGCTGCAGATGAAACCACAGTTATCACTGATGCAGCTGAAGAAACTGTGCCTGTGATTGACGCTGCTGCTTCAGTTGCCCCTGTTGCAGAAGGAGAAGAAGCTGTAGATGAGGTCGCTGTCACTGTTGCTCCTGTAGCAGAAGTAGCTTCAGAGGAAGAAGCTGTTGTTGTGGCTGCTGATGCTAATGCTGATGTTGATGCTGCTGCTGATGCTGATGCTGATGCTGATGCTGCTGCTGATGCTGATGCTGCTAATGTTGATGCTGCTGCTGCTGCTGCTGCTGATGCTGATGCTGCCACAGAGGTTGTCCAAGCTGTAACAGAAGCCCCTGCTGATAACGTTGTAGCCCCTGCTGCCACTGAGGCCACAGCTGTAGAAGAGGCAGCCCCGGCTGCAGATACTGAGGGTGAAGTACAGGCGACGGAGAATGAAGTTGCAGCGACTGCAGCTCCTGCAGGTAAGTTTTTCCTGTTAACTTAAACGAGCAAATACAAATAAAAAGAAGGCTCTTGTAACAACAGTATTATGACAGAAGTTCTCCTCTTTTTTGGAACAACCAGCAGGTGAAGAGGAGGCTGTTCCAGCTGAAGGAGAAGTTCAAGCAGAGGCAGAAACAGATGAAACACAGGTTGCCCTTGTTATCGCTAAAAGACAAGCACCAGAGCTGACGGCCGACTGCATGATCTACCGCTATGGCTCACTCGCCACCTCCGTACAAGTTGTCCGTAAGTCAATACAACTTTTTAAAATATGGCAGTGTGAACCTCGACAGATTATTCTTTAATAAAAACTGATTTAATAGAGTTCAATTCTCTCTCTCTGCCTCGTTCAACCCTGCAGAGGGCATCGAAAGTGTAGAGATTGTACAGATGTCCAACGTTGTATCATTGGAGACCGAGTTGGATCAGAATGCTGTGGACGTCACCATCACCTGTCAGGGAAGGTGAGCAGTAACATTCATCAAAGACAAGCTATTAGGAAGTTAGTACAGCTGTTGTCATGGTTGTAAATTTAGTCCCATCGTCCTTCAAAATTTACTTGAATCACTGGTGTTGGAAAAAATCTGTGTGGTTGCGCTGTAACCATCTCTTCTAAAACCACTGTTGATCTGTTAAGAACTAGGCTTTGTAATGTAAATTCATTCATGAGGTCTTTTCCACCTTGCCCACATGTGAAAAAAACAACAGTATGGTTAACATACAGTATAAATACCGTGGCCAGTTTATTAGAAACACATGCATTGTAACAGCCTCCAGCCTGTAAATAAAGTGGCTCCAACTAAATACATAGAGAACACAAACTGGGTCGGGAAGTTCACTTACTGCTCAGCATAACATTAGAGGAGTATTCATTTGAACCTGATGTTCTTTATAAATAATACAACAATCATCTTCTGTGGACTGACAGGGAAACTGTGATATGGAATGTCTTATTATGTATCATGATTCGCACAAAAAACACATATTTCTGAAAATATCATGTCCAGTTATGATTGTTCTCCTTCTAACTATATCTCTGCATCTTCACTATCCTTCAGTCTGCCAAGCGAGGTCTGCACAGTCATTTCGGATGCTGACTGTATCACACCGGTGGAAACAGTCTGTAACGCAGCAACACCATCTCCAGACTGTCAAATGATCCTTCGTCAGTTTTTCAATGACTCTGGAGTATTTTGCATCAATGTCTCCTTGACCAATGATGTCAGTCTTGCTGTGGCAAGTGCTAGAGTCAGTGTGACAGTAGGTGGGTGGAAGAAAAATTAATGTGCAGCCACTGAAGTACTGAATCAATAGACTATTCTCTCATTTGTATAATGCTCTTCATTTTCAGCGTCTGGTGGTACCCCAGCTGGAACTGCAGCCACAATCCTGGGTGTTATGGTTCTCGCCTGTGTTGTCTGTTGTATTGGTTTGATGTACAGGTTAGTACCTAATTTATCAACCCAATTTAACTTGGGACCAAAATGACAAAAACATACCTTGAAAATGGTGATTTTCTAGGTTCTGTAATTGTAGTAAAATGGATACTGTGGTTTCATTGTGCAAGACATGTTTCTGTTTTTCTTATTATCAGCATCAATATTTTCATATTCATGTCAGTAGGCCAGCATGCAGAGTATGATTATTGACCTGCAATACTGAATCATAATCTGCATGTAATTTACTTATACAGTATTAGGAAGAGAAGGAGTCCAGGGATTGATCCTTGCGGAACTCCCAAACAGACAGCTTCCAACTATTTAACATCAAAAAGTCTGCACCATTGATCAAAAAGCAACAATCTTCCATCTTGTTTACAGCTTTGTTTACTTTATGTACAGTTTTGTTTGTTGTTGACATGTTGGACTTTATTTTATACCACATTATAAAACCACATATTCTGTTTAACTTCGCCTCCTCACCTGCTTCATGTTTCTAAACAGGCGGTTCAAGCAGTACCAGCCACTCAGAGAAGACAGCGATGGCAGTAATGGAGGCAGCTCAACGGTAACATCGGTGCCTTTGTTGTTGTGGAACCTGTTGAGCCGACAGTCACCAGGAGAGAGTCGTCCATTGCTTCAGGGGAGGATTGTGTGAATATCATCATCAGCTCAACATCTACAACATCTGCTAAAATATCGGCTTTATACACATAATACTTTAACTCTAGCATTGTAACTCCCAATATACTAAACCAGAACCAACTAAGTGTCCAAGTTGAGTGAAGCAGCCCCATGTCCAATGATGTGTAGAAATAGAAAGGAGTGAAGTGTGTAATAAAAACGCGAAAGAAGAATGTTGAAACATTTTTAGAGGAAAGTGATATTTATTTTGACTTACTGTATTTTGTATTAATTGGCACTAATAGCTCATAGAAGCCATAACTTATTCTCTTATTTGTGGACACTAAACTAATTGGAAAATCAATGTTAGCACATTTTAGTTCAATTGCTTTACACTGTAATTAAAATCACTTACATCACAGAAAAATATTATGCTTGCTGCCCCGAAATGAATAAAATGAAACTTTATCACCATCACACTTGCTCTTCAAGATTTAATTCCTTTTCATTTGCATGTGTCATCACCAAGTTTGATTTCTATATTTATATACAGTTTTTCATTATTATTCTATTGAATATTGGTTGTTATTGTTAAAGCTCTAGTTAAATCTTTTGTATTAACGTCTAATAAGAGAGGGGTAACTCATAGTGACTGTTTGCTACCATATTTATAAGGTGATGTTCGTGCGCTGCTCCTGAGTGGCCAAAGAAATCAATTAATGCTGATTTAACTAACTCAGTTACACCTTAATTTTTAGAAAGACTTCATCAGCTTGTGACTGCTTGATTATGTCCTTCAAAGAATATCAGAAATAAATAGACTAGTGAAATTGGCTTTTAAATGTATCACACATTTATATTGAGATTAAATAAACCTACAGAGAGACATTTAGACAAAACAAGACATAACAGACATAACATGAAAAAATCCTGTCATATATGTAGTATCAAGTAGAATAATCTAAATATAAAAAAAACAAACATACAGACATATAATACAGACAAAGAGGTGGTTATAGCTGAGTGTGCAAAAAAGTAATACCATCTTCTACCATACCTTCTGCTCTCTGCTCAGTTAAAATGATTTATCAAGATGTTGCAGACTACCTTAATGCATGGAGCTGACAAAGAGCGGCTAATAGTAACATGTACATCATATGACAGACTGCAGTGCAGGAAAAAAGGCTGACGTCAGTGCAGTAAAATCTTTAATGGAAGAAGCTATGGTCTGGCCTCCACAGTGGAAACAAAGATGTACGGTGATAAGGATGTAGAGGAAAAGATGGTTTGTATTTATGAATTAGAAGGAAGTTCAAAAGGAAAATGTTGCATTACGTCTTCATTTTACAGGTGTTTAAAATCCAGTCTATTGTGCTATTGCACTTATCTGAGCAGCAAATAGAAGATAAAATAGGTTTGTGCTTTGCACCTTTTCAACCAAACTTCAGGGAAATTTATGCTAATTTGTGTCGGTGTGGTTTCACTCATGTATGCACTGCTCCAATGCCCTTTCTCTGTCCCTCTCTTTAGTATTAAGTATTCAAAATGAATATCCCACTAAAGCCTGTGTAACATTGCAGCACTCCATTACAGTAATTACAAAACACAGCCATTAATCATCCTTGACCATTAACATGTCTCTCTGTCACATGGACTCAGTGTTGTTCAGTCATCTCTGTTCACTCTGGATGTGCAGCCCAGACAAACCCTACAGCTCTGCCTGAACACTTTCATTTTTCACTCATGATCTCTATCTTGGACCTGACAGCCCTCCCGGATCTTCCCAGGCCCAAAGCAAACCAGTATTACTGGCTGAACTCCAGGAACTGGCTCTTCTTTCCCAGATAACCTCTCCAGACTCTCTGCACAGTGAACCTGGAGATGAGTCACCGCTCTGATTCATTTGAACGCTTCTTTATTGTTCACCGCTCCACAGCAATGGATCTTAAAGAGGATACAGTTTCCTTCATCTGTCCTTTAATCTGCAGAAACCTACCACAGTCAAGGATGCTGTGATGAGTCTACCTGCAGCCCACAGTCAGCATCAGCAACATTTGTCACCTGTACTTATTCTTTACTTTAATTTCAACAAAAAACCCAGACGTTTGCAAAATTAATGGAAATTCTTCAAATCTGTAGTTTTAATTTTTTAGTAGATAACTGTTCTCAAGCTCAATTGCATTCATTAATATGCTATAACCACCATCTTTCTCTGACCTTACCAACCATAGCTGATATTTTAGATAGTAGGAATTTTAAAAATGTTGACTGTAGAAATAAAAAAAACAACAACCACAAACAGCCAGTCAAAAAAAAAAAATTCATTAAATGTAATTCAAGGTGTTTTGCAGAATTGTTCAATAGTGATGTTCTTGTCCAGCAAAAGTTTTTGTATACGAAACAATGAGTCAGATTTTCTCAAAATCTTACACTTAAGGGCTTTAATGGCTGCTGTGAATGACATGAAATGGCAGCTGATGTTGTTGCTGTAAGCTTCTTTGCAGCAATGCTCTGTGTTGTTCCCACTGCTGGCTGCTGTTTAGGAGACAAGTTTGATCCCATTTCTCATCAGAGACCACGCCCAAGACATGGGCTTCATATATGAACATAGAGTGCATGTTTATTATTCCCTGTCATCCCATAAGACTGAGATGTCTAAATGCCTGTTTGCATTTGAAACATGACACACACACTGTGAGTTCAATACGTGAAAACTGGAACAGATTTTGTAGCCTGATACTACTGAAGAAGCATTATTGAATTTAAGACCCCCTTTGGGAATTCTCAGAGAAACCAGAAGGATCAATCGCTAATGGTAACATCTGGCTGATGGTTAGTGTTTCTGACACAGTTCACTTCAAAATTATTGAACTGTGCTTTTAGCATGAGTGTGTGTATGTGGAGCTGACATATGTGTTAATGCAGGAATGTCTCTAAAATCGCCAACCAAACGCTCAGACGTGAACAACAGAGTCGGAGATACAGGATCTTAAATCTGGAGCTCACTTCACCAGTTTTGTCCACTTTGCCATTGCAACATTGAACAAACCAGCTCTCTGACAACGTTGTTTGCTGGGAAGTATGAATGTATTTATAGATGTGTCATCTGTGTGCTGCTGTTTGTATATGTGTGTATTTCTGTGTAGAGCTTGCTGTGACAATAAATCTGCCTCTGGGACATAAAAGTCTAAATCTAAATCTTGTCTTTACACTGAAAGGGAACCTTGACATATGGGCTGATCGGAGCAGGATCTGGTGAAAGAATAGAAAGTGAGATGTGCTCTCAGCAGAGAGAGAGAGCGAGCGAGCGAGGGTGAGGCAGAGAGGGAGGACGGGGAGAGAGTTACTGACCATAAAGCAGGTTGATTAGATTACAGAGCTAAGACTAACATGGGCCATTTATTACGCAGAGAGCCAGAGCTCGGCAGTGGCAGCCGTGCAAAAATTACAAGAAGGAAAATCAAGCGTGTGTTTGTGAATGACGGAGAGTAAAAGAGATTACTATATTTTTACTACGCTGTGCTCCAGATGCGCATTAAGAAGAGGAGAAAAAGTTTAATTTAATCAGAAAAAGTGCTGAGCACAAGTTTAAATAAAGGCTTTTGATTGGTTTGTACGACTGTGTGTGTCTGTGTGTGTGTTTGAAAGAGAAACGAATATGACACACGCTATATTTGGCTGTGTTTTATATTAGATATTGGAGAGCATAAGTGGACAGGATTAAAGGTACCAAGCCTCACAGGGCACACAAAGAGAACAAAGTGCCACACCCAGTCACCACAGAGCATGCTCAGAATTACATCAACCCTATATGAGATTGTAGTCTGTCTGCAGAGCACAATTAAAATGACTATAGACCTTATACAGAGTGAGAGAGAGAGAGAGAGAGAGAGAGAGTCATGTTTCTATCACTACAGAGGACACTACATCGACTTACTTTAATTTCCTGGAGATGAGCCCTAACCATAACCATTCATCTTAACGTTTAATAATTTAAATTATGGGAACTTGCCTGAGAGAATATTAAAACATCCTCATACCTGAATGACCGAGTTGGTTGATTGTCAATGTCCCCAAAAGGGCGTATATATAGGTCTGTTTTTCTGGTGAGGACGGGCTGAATATATCCGCTATTACACATTGTACCCAACATTTGAAGCTACTGTACATATCTGTATACGTCAAAACAACAACAGCAAGCATGAATTAGTGTTTATGGATCTTGTCATGTTGAGTTAACACTTAGTGTCCCGCCAGTGGCCGATTCAGTCATTTTGCTTATAACCACATACCATAACTTTACAGTAAAGTTTCTAGACCTTGCACTTCAACGTTAATGAACCTTGCAAATAGAATTCACACATCTATGCAAAATATATATATATTATTGATGCTTTTATAACATAGTCTTGTTGTCCCTGGTTTAAGCAACTGAGGTCGAACATTTATATAAGGCTTTTCAGAATAAATGGTGATATTAGTTAAGCTAATAGAACATCATTATCAAGAGTTGACTGTGTTGGCTATGCAAATTAAAATTATTGGTTTCAAATGTACATTAAACTCAGAACAATAAAGAATTTCAATAACGTCTTTCTGAACTGGTAATAATTTGTGCTCGTGAGTTGTTGAATCCTTCGACTGCTCTTCTTTTACCTCTGTCACCTATATGATTTTGCCAGAAAGCCACTATTAACCAGAAATACCGACAGCTTTTTGACAGCTCTTGCACTAACAGTGATTACTGGATCTAGTGCATTTGAAAAGGATGGAATAACTGCGGAGTCATGGCTCTGTCCCAGACGCCCAGAATATCAATAAAGTATTCCATTACTGTAAAAGGAGAGAGAGACAGAGAGGAGAGAGGTCGGGAGACAGATGGAGGAGGGGGGGAAAAAAAGAATCAAATCAATGTATCCATGTGATTCAATTTTGACCACATCTTCACAGTTTCTTATTGACGACCAGGTAACAGAATCCTTGACACGCCCATTTGATAGTAAAGTTAAGAACATTACATGAGCATGCAGGAGTGAAATCATATCCTACAGAGGAATCAGATGGAAAACCAACAGTCAAAATTGAAACCGGTGTCAACGAGGGCATGTATCGGAGCGAGGAGGGGTGGGCACGGAAAGACATCTTTAGTAATCAAGGCAGTAATGTGGAGGCCAGTCGGGCATCTTGCCAAGTGCTCTGGTTAAAAGGGTGGAACTGTCGAGACAGAGAGGAAGACAGAGCATCGGTGGAAGCTCAGAGAGAGAGGCAGGGTGTATCTCTGGAGGTAGGGAGTGGCCAAAGCCTGCATGCTGATGACTGATTGAGAAAGGAAGTGTTCATGTGGGTGGGGTGAGGAGAAACGAGGGAGGGGGAGGATGATGGGATAGCCAGCTTGTGTGCATAAAACCCCCCAGCGCTCTTTGGTCTGATGTCCTGTTGCCTCACGAGCATCTCCAAGCCTCCAGCTCTCCATCTCTCCACAGCGGTACAGAACAGAACCAACCATGAGCCACTCTTCAATGCATACCTCCACTTACAGGCGCACCTTTGGAAGCCCACACCCCATCCCCATGTCCTCTTACTCCTCCGTGTCCTCCCGTATGCCCGTGTCTGGAGGGCGTTACATGCGTTCAATGTCACCTGTGGTTGCATCCCGCTCCACCGCCTACCAACAGCAGCGCTCCCGCTCCAGCACCCAGGCCCCGCCTCGCCTCTCCTACGACAAGGTGGACTTCACTCTCGCTGAAGCCATCAACCAGGAGTTCCTGACCACCCGCAGCAACGAGAAGGCCGAGCTGCAGGAGCTCAACGACCGCTTCGCCAGCTTCATCGAGAAGGTGCGCTTCTTGGAGCAGCAGAATGGCGCGCTGCAGCAGGAGCTCAACCAGTTCAAGGGCCAGCTGCAGCAGGGCCAGCCCACCCGCGCCAACGACCTCTTCCAGGAGGAGCTGCGGGAACTGCGGCGCCAAATGGACGCCACTGGAAAGGAGAGGGACCAGTACCTGCTGGAGAGGGACAACCTGGCCGAGGAGCTGGCCCTGCTCAAGCAGAGGTGGGTACCAACATAATGAGAGAGAAAGACAGGACATTAGTTAAAAGACTGGTGCTGGGAATGAGTTAGATGGATGGACAGACAGTTCCTGCATGGGTGATAATGTTAGATAGTTTGGGTGAAGGGCAGGGAAAGTAAAAGAGCACATTTAAGAAAAAAGGAATAGAAAAGATTGAAGAATTGTTCAACCTTGTCTCAAAAATATAACAGAGCCATTAAAGCCGCATGTTGTTCAAACCAAGAATATTATCCCAACAAGGTCGATGATTTTCTCTTCTCCCCGTTCCAATATTTTCCTGTTGTGAGTTTATCAGTATAAGTTATGGGTGGGGGCAACCACCTCCCACCAATGCCACCATCACATCATGACAGGTATAATGCTCTGTACATGGTCCACTTGAAGCACAGAGAAGGTGGAGAGCTGCTGGGCGTTTGCCACTGATGGTGATGGTGGTGTAGGGCGTGGCACATCAGCACACATGGACACCACAGAGCGGCAGCATGATACAAGGCATCGCACCTTGTGCATGAGATAATGTTTATGTAAGAGTGTATATGTTTATTGATCGTCTTGTGCACTGGCAGGATTCAACATAAAGGAGAAGAGCATCACGACAAAGTGACCCACAGGAAACTGACACAGTACTTGACAACAAATTAGATAAGGAAGTGTTTGGTGATGAATGATTCCCTTAAATAACGCAAACTTATTGAGTGGGAGGAGAAAGGAGGAGGATGGATGGAGCAGACACAGGGTGGGGCCGGCTGAGGAGCAGGGAGGGGAGAGAGACAGAGAGAGAGGAAATGGGTCCGGAGGAAGGGAGGTTGGATATCAGGCGTGGTGAGGATAGCGTCAGGAAAAATCAATGTGACTCAATGACTCCATTAGGTGTGTTTTCCGTGTCCCTCTGTGCTGATGGGATGGTGCCAGAGACCCCATTAGGACAAAAGGACCCCTGTAACACAACATGAATTAAAGATGAGGAAGCAGGGCCCACTATGTGATGTTTTACCCACTAATCCACTTTATGTCCAGTCAGGGCATGACTTCTGTCTGACAGGACAGATGGAGCTGGATTCAAATTCTCATCCAGACATCGACCACATAGACAAAGTTATTGCATTGAACATTGTGATATAATTTGTGATGACTCACCCAAGTAACTCATGAAAGTTTACTGGATAATTATAACATATCCTTTATCATTTTCATGCCATTTTGCTCGATTTTGGAGGAGCATCAAATGACATTTTGCTCAGGATAGTCCACAAATGTCTCCGTTTGCTAAAGCAGATTTTACATATCTGCTCTGTAAATGTCACTCTCTTTATCTGTATTTCTGTCTCATCACTGTCCGCCAGCCAATATTGAATGGCCCTTTAAAATCTCTCACAGATGGGAAGTGTGTGTACATAACCTCACTGAGTGTGCAGATGACCTTATTGAACTGTAGAGAAACCACATTAGTTGAAAGGAGCAGCTGCTGATCCCACTGGGCGCCCTCCCAAACCCTTTTTACAGGACAGTGAATTAACAAATTGATCCAGAAAGCTTTTTGCCAGCTGATGCCCTGGTGCAACCTTAGATAGGGAGGGGGTTCTTGGACAAATCCATCAAGGAGATTCTTGCAGCCTGGAGGAAATCTGTACACTGTTTGAAATATTTTGTCTCACTCTTTGTCCTCAAGGTTGGAGGAAGAAGGCCAGAAGAGGGCAGATGCTGAGAATAACCTGGTGGCCTTCCGCAAGGTAAACACTCACTGGACCATGATTACCATATTGGTTACAGTATCCTCAGGCTTGGATAACAGGTCTAAATGGACAGTCACAGTAATGTGACAGGACAGATTTCTAAAATATCATTGATCTCGACTACTGTACAGGAAAGAGACTTTTTTTTTTTTTTTTTTTTTTGCAAAAGCACTTTCATTAAAATATTCTCCCTCTGCAAATGATTAAACACAAACTACTATTTTTGTCTTTACTATAATTGATTTTTATCCTTAAAAATGCAAATTATAACCTGGAATTTACATTTATAAGAATATAGAAAGTCTTTATATTTTGGGTTGATGTGGTGCATAAAATATATTTTTATGCAGCAAAAGGAATTTATAAACATTTAATAATCTGTCAAATATGGCTAATTGTTACGTAAATGTCATAATCATTGGAGCGTATTGAAATGTAATAATTAGGTGTTTGAGATACATATTGCAATTGTGGCAGTGTTTCTCTGTTGTCTCATATAAAAAAAAAAACTAGGATGTGGATGATGCCACATTGTCCCGTCTGGAGCTGGAGAGGAAGATCGAGTCTCTGATGGATGAGATTGAATTCCTTAAGAAGCTCCATGATGAAGTAAGTGATGCTGCCTCTTCTCACTTTTCCACCGTGCTTGTATAAAGTGAAAAGTCCTTTCTCACAGGCGTTACCAGTGTTGTACCCGAACGCGTTCAAAGAACGTTCGTTCATGAACTAACTCATATTTTGGGTGAACGTGAACGTCCCGTTCATTTTTGCTTGATGAACGTTAAATTGTGAACGCATTCATTCTGCTGTTTCTTGAACGGCACTCTGATTTCGTTCAGATTACGTTCGTGCCAGATTTCAAGAGCCCTCGGCGAAAAACCAAGCTAAAACAGTAAAAACACATGGTAAACGACCATTAAAATGTCGCGGATAACCACCCGATCTGGCAACCGCAAGTCCTGCCTGTCGCTCTACCAACTTCGTCATCAGCGGTCGTCAGTCTCGTCACAATTCACATCTGTGCAAGGAAGGAGGATGCGTTTACTGAGAAACTAATTCCCATACAGTCGGGAATTAGCTCGTAGCTCGTGGCAACGTAAAAAAAAAAAAAAAAAGAACTAAAAAAGAACGAAATAGTTCATTTTGGGGAAGCATGAACATTAGTTCACAATTTTGAATTATGAACGATGAACTGAACTAGTTCATTTTAAAAGGTTTGAACTGAACTTTGAACTAGTTCATATAGAAAGTGAACTTTCCCAACACTGGGCGTTACCTATCACAATATGCTTTCTAGAGTCCCATAATGGTAACACTCGACATTTGCAATTTTTAATTGTTGGCGACATGTTGACAATATTTTGCCATTTTTGACCATTTGTCCTTAACTTGATGTTTTCAGGAAATCCAAGAAGTACAAGTGAGTGTCCAGACCCAGCAGCTGAGGATGGAGGTGGACAGCAGCGCCAGGCCCGACCTAACTGGTGCTCTGAGGGACATCAGGGCCCAGTATGAGACCATCGCCTTAAAGAACATGCAGGAATCTGAAGACTGGTACAAGTCCAAGGTGGGCTGAGAGACACTTTGAGAGCCACGAATGACCATACAAACACATATTCATTCTTGTGTTTCTTCTTTTGTTCCTGCAGTTTGCTGACCTGACTGAGTCAGCAAAGCGCAACACTGATTCTCTGAGGCAGGCCAAGCAAGAGGCCAATGAGTCCAGGAGGCAGATTCAGTCTCTCACCTGTGACATTGAGGCACTGAAGAACACTGTGAGGCCAAACACCACCAGTCATTTGTCTGTCAATGTCTATCATTGTACACAGTGCATTCTCTTATTGCACTACATGTGCTACTGTGTTTTTCAGAATGAAGCTCTGCTGAGGCAGATGCGTGAAATGGAGGACCAGTTTGGCATTGAGATTGGCAACTACCAGGACAATGTAGGCCGACTGGAGGATGAGATCCGCCACCTGAAGGAGGAGATGGCTCGCCACCTTCGGGAGTACCAGGATCTCCTCAATGTCAAAATGGCTCTGGACATTGAGATTGCTACTTACCGTAAACTGCTGGAAGGGGAGGAGAGCAGGTGAGGGAGAACATATGGTGTCTAGGGTCCAAATTTTTGCAAGACAGTTCTATAGAAATTGCTAACATTACATCTATTGTGGCCTTTCGGGATGTTTAAGCTTTTATGTGACAGCAAACAAAATGTTACTGCTTTACTGTCTTTAATCTATGTCAATTAAAACCATCAGAGTGACTAATAATCAGGTCTAAGCTCAAGTAAAGACAATTTCACTATAGATTTGTTTCTAACACCCAAATTTTATATTCTGTTTAGGATTACTGTTCCCATTGTCAATCTTGGCATGAGCAATCACTTTGGTGATCGAGGTAAGTTTTAATGTTCTTTATCCATGATTAAATATAACTTTTCACTTTTACCTCACTTTTACCTTGTAATGAGATGTGAAGTGGGAGGAGCCACTGGTTCTGGAAGTGTTTTTCCCCATTCTGTATTCCCATTTGACATTTTTCCTTAAGCAATATCCTCATTATTACTTAAGAGAGAAATGTGGAACTCTCCTGGATAATGCAACAATCCTGCAGGTTTAATATGGCTCTTATGATATATATATCTCTTCATGGCATAGGGGATGGTTTAAAATACTTAAATATTCAGCCGCAGCCAGAGGCCTGAGTCAGATTGAAAATGCTGCTTTGTTGAAGGAACAAAACAAGGTGTCACAGTTGCTGAATTTGTCCAAAATTGACCCAGATCGAATAGTAAGCTGATTTGCGCAGTCGAATTTTGTCAGCAGCATAATCTTTAGCCCCTTAGCAGCCCATGGAGCCAAATTTTTAAGCTCTGTGATTGGATGTTAGTTGCCCCACCCAAATTGCTGCCCCTGAAATAGCTCCTCCCACTTCTCTATAATAGCTTATCACTGATCAATTACAACTTTAATTCAACCTTTTAAGTGAAAGTTCAAAACTCATAAACCTCTCTTTTTGAATGCAACTGCATACTGTAAGCAGCGCTTTATTGTGACTTTTCCCAGACTATGAACAAACTCCAAGCACCATGAGCAAGAGGACTGTGGTGATAAAGACAGTTGAGACTAGAGATGGAGAGGTATAATGGCTTATACAAAAATTACATTAAATGGTGCAAAATAAGTAGTAAAATGCAAGGAACATAAGAGCTATATTTACTTATATCATAACAAAGTCAATTTGAACAAATGAGTTTCTTTTCCATCAGGTGGTGAAGGAATCCAGGAGGGAGAAGGAGAGAGACTCTGATAGAAGCGACAAGGACGACAAGGACGAGTAGATAAAATCTGATTAGAGAATGTGAAGGCCAGAACCATGAGGGAGAAATACATGAAAATGAAGAAAAGATAGAAAAAATACCAAACTCTGATCTGTATAGTCCTCATTCCCAGTAGTTATGTGTTTTATTGTTTAGCAGAGAGTCTCTCAGTATAGGTTCAATGTTGAACGAACTCCTTTAGACAGTGTCACTTTGGTGCTATTGAAGTCACCCAACTTTTGCTAAACACTTGTGTCATCTGTAGGGCTGAGCAAAACCACTTTAACATACCACTTGAGGCCTTGATTTACAGTGCAATCCCGTGAAATCCTTAGACGACCACACGTTTGTAGCAGAGTGTTAAACTACAGGCTTAAAATAGGGAGTTTAAACGCAGACTTTTACTAGTTTGTGTCGTAGATAAGACTTCAGACACTGCCCTTTGGACCGCATACCTTAAGAGACAGACCAGGAATAAATTAACCTGTTTGAGTTTGTTTTAGAAGCTTTGCCATCCTCTTATTGTGCAAACCAACAAACCGCCAAAGACATGGGTCATTAATAAACATGTTAGAAACCAACTGAAAAGATGCTGAATGTGCTTTGCAACGCTGTGTGTATCTGGCACGATTGATGAATGAATATGTAAGTGGAAATAAACAATTGGAGCCAACTCTGTGTTGTCTGTTCTCATAACTCATTACAAATGTAACCCAAGGGTTCATTGGTTTTACTCATTTTCCTTTTTTTCACCCAAGGATAAAAACTTGCACCATTTTAAATAAAGGTATTTCAATGTGTTTGTCAATTCTGGAAACTGTTTGCTTGGATTATATACAGTACCTTCACATTGCTTTTCTTCTCTTTGGCCCCAGTTATGCCTGGATTAATAGGAATTAAATCTGGTCGTCCAGTCGGTTGCAGACAGTTCTTCACCTCAAATAGTGTTTTTTGATGTTTTTCTTTCAATGGGAATGCTAGATATTGGTGACTTCAATATGGTTATGTAACTATACATTGATGATATTTTTTGTTCCAATAAACCTTATTAGAACATTTATAATACAAAAGAATGACTATGCCAAGGAGAAAACAAAATATTTAGTTTACGTTTCAGTATTAGGAGGAAATGTTGTTTTTGTACCCTGAGGTCAACCTGTCAGGCGGCACGTTTGCGCAAATCTCTGGTCTATTCCACTAAATTCTCGATATTTGGCTCATCCAAATGTCAAGCAGAGCTAAAGATATCCTCTTTGCCTCAACTTAATACCACCGTTCTATTTATACTTTATAGTTTCGAGTATATTGCCTAGCTAATTCGGAAACGTGATGCCTGAAATACCTAACTCAGGGCTAAAAGTCCTTCAAATGACGACATTCTGCTTCCGCTTTCTCTCGCTGTCTTGGCGCGAGACTTGTCTGGTTTGTGAGACATCAGGCTGGAAAACAACTTTGAAAGTCTCTTAACTTTATACATCAGTGGTTATTGAACACGACCCATGTAGAGTAACAGCGTTTAAAGGATAAAGTAAGTTAGGCCGTGTTGTTTTTCTATGTTTTCCGTCTTTACAGCACAGTGAAGCTAACTGCCGGCTAAGTTACAGTGTCATTAGCATTATGTGGATTTGCTAGCTCGACTAATATCACCCTCTAACTTATAATGACAGTCGACAGGTTTGAATGTGGTTTTGTAGCGTTAAATTAGATTCGTTTCCAGTGACTGTAATATTATAGTGAATAGTTTCATGCCAAAAATGTTGACAAGCTATAGATAAGCAGCTTTACATGGAAAACACTCAGTATATTAGTGTAAAGTATTCACAAAGCCGGTCAGATTTTAATCAAACCTAACCTGAACAGAGATAAGAATGCAGATAGAAAAGTTTGAGATCCTCTCTAGAGGTGGTCAAGATGTCATGTACAGGATTCATGCCCATCGACAAATATTGATTGGATTGGTCTGGTCCTCTTAAAAAGAGGACCCATGTAATCTGAGGCTCATGGTAAACAACTTTTTGAGATCCTCTGTTGATCCTGATCTGATTCTGTTTTCTTTCCATATCCTACTGTAAGGCTGATTAGACTGAATCTTCACCTTTGAGCTGTCTGATGGTGTATGGACTTTTTCAGGATGAATTGTGAGCTTTTGGCAACATGCAGCGCTCTTGGCTACCTGGAGGGAGACACCTATCATAAGGAAGCTGATTGCTTAGGTAGCTATCTTTTAAAATGTTCTAAATATTTTTGTCATTATAATACATATAGGAATGGAAATGTTCTGATGTTGTGGATTTAAAAAAAGAAAAGTATTTGTTCCTGTCCTCCTTCTGACTTATCTGTGTCTGTGTTGCAGAGAGTGTGAAAGACTTGATCAGATATTTACGCCATGAAGATGTCGCCCGTGATGTCCGCCAGCAGCTGGGTGCAGGCCAGATTGTACAGAATGACCTTCTGCCTATTATCATTCAGCATGGACAAGACAAGGCCTTATTTGATGCTTGCATCAGGTATAAACCCGAACATGAAGCATCTCTCTTGAACTTCAAATGTATGTTTAAGAATATTTATAATATGGGCAGGACAAATAATTCATTGTAGACTTTTGTGAAAAAGAAGAACTGTTCACTCTGTTTTTCTCAGGCTCATGGTCAACCTTACTCAGCCTGCCATGCTTTGCTTTGGTAAAGTCCCTGATGACCCTGTGTTCAGACATCACTTTTTGCAAGTGACGTCGTATTTACAAGCCTATAAGGAGGTATCATGATTTCAATATACCTGCAATATCATTTTCCGTTCTGTAATATGTAATTATATTAATACAGTGAATATATATGGTTTGGATAAGTTCCTGCATTATTTTAATAACAACTGTAATTAATGTTTAAAGAGTACTGTATTGTATAATATAGTGCTTTTTGTGTCCTATGGTTTTATTTTCAGGCATTTGCCAGCGAGAGGGTGTTCGGGATTTTAAGCGAGACATTATACAACTTTCTACAACTGGTGAGTGTTTCACCACAAAAATCCCCAAAACAAAACATTACTTAAAATGGTTCTGTTTATTTGTGCTTTTCCTGTCTATCACTACTCACTGTCTTCTCTTTCAGGACTGGGAGCAGAGACAAGAGGAAGACAACCTGCTGATAGAGAGGATCCTGCTGCTGGTCAGGAATGTGCTTCATGTACCTGCAGACCCCTGTGAAGAGAAGGTCTGACTTTAACATGAATACTAATGTGATCATAAAAGAGACCCGGCTAAATCTGCCACATCGAAGTACATGCTCGTTCTTCACTTGTACTTCCCTAATCTTTGTCTCTCCTGTAGAAAGTGGATGATGATGCCAACGTGCATGACAGGCTTCTGTGGGCCATTCACATGAGTGGCTTTGATGACCTGGTCAAGTTCCTGGCGTCGGCCCAGAGTGAGCAGCAGTGGAGTATGCATGTGTTGGAAATAATCTCCCTCATGTTCAGAGACCAGGTTAGACTGAAGAACCCCATGGACATAAACTTATAAATCTCCAGCTGATCTGTGTTTGAGCTGTTTGTCTTTTCTTACAGACGCCGGAAGCGTTGGTGAGTGCTGGTCAGGCTCGTTCGACAGAAGAGAAACAGAGAGACTCTCAGGAGCTAGAGGCACTGCGGCAGAAGGAAATTGCAGCAAAACGCTCTCGCACATTACAAAGAGGAACCAGGTAGAATAAGCTGAACAAGCAAATCAACACCAGACAAAATGTCATTTATTTTCTACCTTTGTCTGAAAAATGTCAGATCCCTTCATTTTAGCTTTGAGTCCCAATTAGATATAAAGTGAGGGAAAATACTCCTCAAATGTGTGTGTGGATTGTTTGAAGTACTGGAGCTTGAAAAAAATGTATGTTTCATTTGTCTGTGTGTGTTGATATTTTTCTTTCAGACACTCTCGCTTTGGAGGGTCCTTTGTTATTCAAGGCCTCAAGTCAATTGGAGACAAAGATGTGATTTATCACAGAAATCTCAATAATGTGAGTCATGAACTCCTGCAGCTCATCTGTGATATAAAGCAATCTCATGGTACTTGTACAAATAATATATGAATTTTCTCTATCTCTTCTATTTTTTAGTTCAAAAATTATACTCATGACACAGGCAAAGCAGTGAGACGTGTTCCTAAGAAGAATCGACAGGCTCAGGAGTGTAAGGACAAACGTCGTTCAGCCTTAAATGTTCGACTCTTCCTGCGAGAGTTTTGCATGGACTTCCTGGAGAACTGCTACAATCGCCTCATGTACCTTGTCAAGGTCAGCTGCTACAACAATAATGACTCAATACAACAATTACCCTTTTTTGTTGAGTACACTACAATAAAACAGGGTGCAACCACGCCATTAAATACGTCCCAGATATCTCCTTATTAAGTCTGTTTATTCACAACGTTTTTTATTATAAATATGAATTTAAGAAGCAAGAGATGTCGTAAAGTAGAGCAGCCTTATCAGGATGCTACAACGCTCATTATAATGTGGACCAAGAGGAAGTGCAAACACTAACAGTTGCAGTCCAAACGTTGCAGATGCATGGAAAGTTAAAATTGTAATACCATTATAAGTTACCGAAAAATTCTTTTAAAAAACTCTTTTTTTTTTTGTCTCTTCTGCAGGACAATCTCATTCGAGAACAAACTCAGCAGCATGATGAGACCTACTACCTCTGGGCACTCAGCTTCTTCATGGCCTTCAACCGTGGCAACGGTTTCCGTGCTGACTTAGTTTCTGAGACCATGTCCATCCGCACGTTCCATTTCATTGAGCGTAACATCACCAATTACTATGAGATGATTCTCACAGACCGCAAAGAGGCCACATCCTGGTCACGCAGGTAAGAAGGCCGTTAGAGTTCAGCTTCATAGAAACAAATTCAAATCTGTGCATTGGCCCCAGACTTATTATCACATGTTCTTTCTAGGATGCACTTGGCATTAAAGGCATATCAGGAACTGCTGCTCACTGTGAACGAGATGGACCGTTCACAGGATGAGAGCATCCGTCAGAGTTCCCACGTCATTAAAAGTAAGATGCTAACAGCTCTTGCGTAATAGAGTACTCTTCTCTGTTACAAAATTCAAATTTTAGTAATAACTAATCTTAACAGTACATCAAACAGCACAATATAATATAATGTCTGCAATTGCCTCATCTATTTACCTTCACTTTCTAGGTAACATATTTTACCTGATGGAGTACAGGGAGATTTTCCTGACCTTGCTGAGGAAGTTTGATGAAACCACACAGCCTCAGTCCTACCTCATAGACTTGGTGGAGTCAACTCATCTCTTCTTGCGCATGTTAGAACACTTCTGCAAAGGTCGCAAAAACTTGATGGTTCAGGTCAGTTCTTGTGTTAAATATGTGTAGTGTGTAAATTCTTGCCATTAGTGCACTATTTAAAATGTTAATATGTCTCTCTGTTAACTCTGCAGAAGAAGAAGGTGAAGCGGAAAAGGTCTCAAGGTGAAAAAACCCCGTCAGCTGCAGAAACTAGTCCGGAGGCCCTGGCAGAGACCTGGAAGGTTGTGGAGGAAGAGCTGAAGGCTACAGGGCTTCAGGTCAGTGAAAGAACCTCAAGGTGCAGCAGAGAGCTGTTATTGTCAGAGGGCAGCAGAGTTTAGCACAAGAGCATGTGGCTTCAACGAGCTTCTCCAAAAGTGGCACAATAAGGATGCTCTGTGAAGACCACCTCTCTGTCTCCTTTGTGCAGCTGTCAGAGGCTTTAACTGAAGGCATCGTGCCATTTGATGCCACATCTGACACTCCGCTCGAGGAGCAGCGGACTGAGGCCATGGTGCGGGTACAGGACGCCCTGCTGGCTCGACTGGGACCAGAAGCACTGGGGCTGCTACGTGCTGCCAGGTCAGCCAGACTCAACCCCTCAGACTAACGACACATGTTTAATTATTCAAGTATTTATGCTCTTCTTAATGTACTCAGGGAAGTGTGGCCAGAGGGGGATGTGTTTGGTTCAGCTGATGTGGAACCTGAAGAGGAGCTGGAACTCCTTAAGCAGATCCTGTTTGCCAACCTGCCAAGTAAGTTTTTGAAATTCATACTTGCATTACCATCTGTACAACAGCATCTGTGCAACATTCCGACTTTGCCTTTTTAATTTCAGGGTCCTCTCCTCCTGAGCCTGTGGCAGAGGATGAGGATGACGTGGCAGAGATAGAAGAGGAAGAGTTTGAGTCTGTCCAGGTTTCTGAAACAGAATTCAACTTTCTAGACTTCATCAAGAGGTGAGTCATGGTCATGTTCAGAACAGTAACTTGCTGCTACAAAAAACTTTCATAACCATCCTAATGGGGCTTGTTACCATTTTGTTCCCTCTCACAGGTTTGCCAGCCCCAGTATTGTGCGTCCGTACCTCCTCTTATTAAAGTCATACTCAAAAAACACACCTCACACAAACCACTGCATCGCTCGAATGCTGCACCGTGTGGCTGTCAACCTCAAAATGGACGCCCTGCTTTTCCAGCTGTCGTTCTTCAACCTGTTCAACAAGATCCTGAGTGACCCTGCCGCAGCTGCATACAAGGTACAGTAAGGACACTAAAGCAAAGTATCAGTGATATACACTCAGCTGTAGATCAGATGCAAGAGTTGACCCTCATTCTCTCTCTCACAGGAACTGGTGACCTTTGCCAAGTATGTGCTGAACCGTTTCTTTGCACTGGCAGCACAAAACAACAAGGCATATGTTGAACTGCTGTTCTGGAAAAATGTGGGGGCTGCACGTGAGATGACTGAAGGCTACAGCAAAGACGGGTTGGTGCTCTTTTTGTATTCCTCTTGTGTTTGTCTCCCATTGTGTGTCATATTATACTGACTGCTGGTGAAAGATGCACTGACATTGTAAAGCATTGTCCTTATATAAAAAGTGACATTTACATTTATGGTAAAGAGGAAAGTCTTGTGTTCTGTAATTTGAAATATTGCATTTTGTTGTCTTAAATATGTCAGAGAGGGAAAGAAACCAACGTGGACTGAAGAGGAGGAGGAGGAGTTGCGCAGACTGTATGCAGAACACTGTCATTCTGAAGGTCTGTTTATTTGTCTTTGCTGCTGCACATCTTTTTTGTGTTAAGTTAAACAGTGGAGTTGCACACTCTGCACCTTGATCTAGGTTTTCTCACTGACGCTTGGTTCCTGTTTTTAGTACCAGATATAGTGGAGACTCTGCTGCCATTACTAAGCAACAGCACCCGCACTCGGCGCCAGGTTGTGACGCAGCTGGTGCATATGCATCTGGTGGACAATGCAAAGGAACTGAAGAAACAGAAGTATGTACAGACAGACAGAATGAGTGATGTGTTATATATTCACAAAACCCTCATTAATGAGTTTTTTTGTTTTCTTTTACAAAAGGAAAGGCACCCGGATTGTTCTTTGGACTGAGGAGCAGGAGCAGGAGTTGGAGATGCTCTACGAGGAGTACAAAGACTCTGACGGTATCAGACAACATGTTGTCATATTGTGAAGTGCACAAGACAAATAGCATTTCACTGTACCTGGGTCTGCACTCCCAGTCATCAGGTGGCTCTTTTGTGATAAAACTGTATTTTCATAGATGTGCTGGGTAACATCCTGAAGAAGCTCACAGCCAAGCGGTCCCGAGCACGTGTGGTGGACAAGCTGCTCAGTATGGGCTTGGTGTCTGAGAGACGAGAGCTTTATAAGAAGAGGAGTCGCAGTGCTCATGGGAAGAGCTCTGGAAAAGGAATGGTAAAGTTAATTTAGATGTACTTTCTTCTTTTACAATAACATTATGGGTCAAAAACAATAATACATTATCAAAAATAATACATAATAAATTATCGTTCAAGAAATGGTGTTTCTACAATAAATGTCACTGTTTTTCTGCCACAGACTGAAGAGGAGTTCCTAGAGGGACTAACACAAGGTCTCCCAGATGATCACGTGGACAGAGATGATGAAGATGAGGGAGAAGATGAGTCTGAAGAGAGTGAGGAAGAGGAAGATGAAGAGCAAGAAAAGGCAAAATCACAAAATGGAGGAAGGAGGAGCCAAAGCCAGCACTCCCCAGTAGAGAGGAGAGCTGATGTAGGCACCATGGTGTATGCTCTACAACAGGAAGGTGAGACACTTTCAAAATAATAACAGAGTGTTAAAAAAAAATCAAGGAAACAAACAACAAAAGTCCTTCATTTGAAAAAATAACTGTACATCTTTAAGACTACAAGAATAAAATATTTCATTATGTATTCTTCGGATTAATTTCATGCTGTTGTTTTTTTAATAACAGGCATGTCTGGGCCCATGTTGTGGCTACAGAATTGTCTAAACAGAACAGCAGAGGACCGTGAAGAAGATGGTAAGAGCAACTGTCAAAGAGAAAACACTTTATTTTATTTTTTTTGCAAGTGGATTTAACCTGTAAATAAAACTGTTGTGGCCCCTTCACCAGGTTTCTCCCAGGCTGTTCCACTTGTCCCTCTGACAGAGGCAAATGAGGAAGCCATGGACAACAAGAGCTTCCGGAAGCTGTTGCGCAAACTGGGAATGCGAGCACCTGCAAATGAACAGGTGTGGGTTTTTTAGATATTTTACTACCAAATCATTTCACCTCTTTCTCATTATAACCCTTGGATCTGTGGGTTTTTACATTTGATTGCAACATGATTTCTAAATAGTGAATTTAAAATAGAAAGCCTGATGTTAAAATACTACACAGCTGATATTTTGCATATACATTAATTCGTTTTTTCACTGTTCTGTAACCAGGAGACCTTTTGGAGGATCCCAGCAAAGATCAGTGCATCCCAGCTCCGGAGTGCAGCTGCAGCTCTTAGTCCAAGAGAGGAAGAACCGAGAGGAGATGAGGAGCAAAATGGCTCCATGAGTCCAACTGGAGAAACGCAGGAGGAGGAAGAGGTCTCAGATGAACAGAGAGCTCAGGCTCTGAGAGCTCTGCTGCTCACACGCAAGAAGAAACAGCACACCTCCGAGCATGCAGGTACTGTATGGGCGGGAGTTTCATGTTCTGTGCCTTGTCTCAAATGACAACAGTTAATTACAGCTTTGTCACGTAGGTAAGCATTAAGTTACATGGTGCACAGAAAACATGCCTCTTTCATATCCTGCTTTGGCTAATCTAGTAGAAAAGAATGTTGTAATGAATATTTTCAGAAGTCTGTGTTTATGCTTCAATTACCTGAGAATGTTACAGAAATCCACTGTGGCGGCGGATGTTCTCACAGTTGAGTGTTGTAGCTTTGAACTGGAAAAGGAGCAGTCTAACTTTAATTGTAAATTTAATGAACATAAAAAATCAGAAACACATAAGCACAAGGTGAAAATCCACTTATTATATTAAGATAAGATTCTCCCGGTATACCAGTTTAAAAAAAAGTTCAGCTGCTTTAAAAGTGAGATGGGAAGCCTGCAAGGCTGGCAAAAACCAGTGAAAGACTTTTTCTCTGTTGAAGTTGACTTAAATCTACAGCTAATCACAGATGAGTGAAGGATTAAGATGACTTTGTTTATATAATTAAACTTTGTTGTTGTTTTTAGCTCCTGTGTCAGATTTCCCTCCTGTTGAGGATACCGACAGTACAAGTCAGAGGTGAGATATCGTCCTATGTTTTTTATTTATCCCTTAAGCCAAACCACAGCTGGGAAATGTCTATTTTTAATCCTAAATACTCTTAATTCTAAATCTATTCACATTAGGTCCCAGGAGAAGACTTCAACTAAAAGAAGCAGAAGCAGAGTGCTGGACGATGATGAGGAGAATGGTATGTTGGGAATCAAATTAGCGGTTAAATGTCTTATTTTGATCATATCTTCATATCTATTGAAAACCTACTAAACTAAAGGTGGTGTTTAAGCATAAACTGCAGCAGTTTGGCTCACACATCGCTGTCTTTACAGAGGAGGACTCCACCACCGCAGTGGATATGGATACCAACGGTGATGCAGATTCCGACAGGGAGGATATCTCTGCTCCTGTGAAGCGTAGGCGGAAGATGGTCTTAATTGATGAAGAGGAAGATGAGGATTAGTAGCTTTCTTTAATGGACTGTAAAA
Source organism: Centropyge bicolor (assembly GCA_037975185.1). Classification (NCBI taxonomy): domain Eukaryota; kingdom Metazoa; phylum Chordata; class Actinopteri; family Pomacanthidae; genus Centropyge; species Centropyge bicolor. The sequence continues at coordinate 11,606,296 of JBBMOC010000012.1, read as the reverse complement.
AAAAAAAAAAAACTGTAGACCAGGGAGACATAATAGTCCATTACTTTGCTGGGACCCCTGGAGGTCTGCTGTCCAGATAGAGGAAACTATTAATGGAATGCCAAACAACCCAAAGAAATATGCCTTTAGACCTACCCCTATGGAGACATATATCCTGTTAAGCAACTTCAGTTTGTCATCTCTTTGATAAGCCTGATTGGCACCTGTATATAGATATCGTCACTTAGTTCTCTCGGTCTTCTCTTTTGTGAGTCGTTTTTCTCCTAACAATCCCAACATGAACGTGATACAAATACTGCTGTTTTTCTTTTGATAAAATTCCACCTGAACAAATACTTTTGAACTTCTCTGTCACTTCCAACGTTCACCTTGGATTTAATAGTAAAATTTATTCCTACTTGTTAATTAAAGAAGCACAGTTGAAATCTCACTTGCTGCTTCTGTTTTCTTTGTTGCATTGCCTAATTTTAAACACTAGAGGGCACATGTTGAACTTTTACCTTTGAGAAAGAGTTATTCTACATATTCAATAGTTCTTTATCTCATTTGAACTCTTGACTATAATGTACATCCCTTTGAGATGGACTTTTTAAACAAAACTTTAATACTGTACCTCTAGTGAGTGAGGACAGAGTAAGTGAAAATGGGTGCAGATCAAAATCTCAGTTTGTTCGTATTTGTCCAAAAAGTTACATGAAGAAATATCTTTGGATTAAACTTTCTTCAACACAGGGATCCTGTTTGTGTCTGCAGTCATCGTCCATGTTTTGCAGCTGTGTCGGAGGTGGTCTCTTGTCCTTACATCTGGACCATGTTAGTAACTTCCTGTCACAGCATCTGCTCTGCCCCCATCCCACAGAGCCAGAGGCAGACCTGACAATCCACAGATACTGCTGTGAGTTAAGCATGTGAGCACAATGGTGGGTGGATGTAGTTCATGAAGTTAAGAGGTTTAAGTTATATTGCTTCCCCTGCACACAGAAATATGTCTCCATGCATCAACCTAAACCAAGTCTGGACAGTCTGTATGTCAAATATACAGGGGTGACTCATTGTTTTATAACCAGAACATAAAAGGCCTGCAGACTGTATTGCACAAATGTTAGAAAGTGACGCATTGTACAGTCATCATATCGTGCAAAGTTTCAGTAAATAGAAGCCATGCTTTCGTTAGTGAAAATGAAGACCTGACATTTCATTTAAAAGCTACAGAAAGTGACAGAAAAAACAGAGTTAACACATCAAATATATTAGGCTCAGGCTGTAAGTAGGCGTTTTTAAAAATATTTCAGACATCAAAGAAACTCAGCCACAGACAGAACATGCGTCATTGCTTATCCACAAATGGATCAAGATGTTAAATCCTGTGAGATTATATTAATGATACTCCTGTTGTAGGTCACAGTCTGACGCTGACGTGGAAAATATACCTGTCTGATCAGTTTGTATGATTTCCCACAACTCGCTTGAATGGAGCTTTATGTTGCAACACAATGATGATTGTATTATATATGAATTACACAGACAAGTTGTGATTTCAGAGACACAGAGGCGCACTGGAAACGAGACAACAGCAGCTTTACTTTAGGAGTGCTTTATAGTACTTGATGCTTTTCCAAAAGAAGAATTTGATAAATGAGTATTGGGCTTGTCAACAATGACATCAGTTCTTCACTGGAAGGAACACAAGAAACCACGAATGTAGCTCCAAGAAAATAGCTTCAATTGCTCACTTGCAGTTCATAAACAATTGATTTTATTCTCAGCAGTATCGCCAAACATTTGTATATTGTTATCTCCTCCTGGAAATGCAGTGATAATAATTGTGCCAATAAATGATCAAATATGTTTCAAGGCTCAAAACCATAAAACCTACAAGCCAGGCCAAAGTAATAATCTGTCAGTAGAGTCTGAACAGATCATAAAATGATCTCCATATGTTCGTACACGCAGACTGAGATCACCCTGCAACTGATAAACAGTGAACACCTGTGAGTGTAGTTGTTGAACTGTTAGCGTGGTGGCCGCACAGTCTACGGCCGTGGCTATAAATAAATAAGACCTTGTCCCTGGCACACACACATACACATACACAACCACCACCACCCCCCTCCTCCAGGAGACCCTGTGGAGAGAATGAAGTGCTCCTACAGTCTCAGGCCCCACAGCTGTAGCTCATTCCCCCTGCATGAACCAACACAATCCACAGGGTCCTGTGTCACCAGTTGTTTCTCTGTGGACGCCACACATTCCCAAACCCTCCTCAATGTGCAACAGCATAAATACAAAGAGAGGAGAATGAATGAGCCTGAAATATATACAACTTGTCTGCCTTCACAGTCAAACACTGAACATGCCCACATGTCTCAACATGTGCAGCTCATTATAGGCAGTTTTGTATGGACTTACTACTTTCATGTGTTAGTTGAGTCTGTAGCACTTTCTGAAAAGACACCCTTTAAAAAGTAAACTCATATATTAGTGGTTAAATCGCTGTTGCTTTATGGATCAGTCATAAGTGATGAATCAGGTCAGCGTTTGGGTTTTCAGGTTGTAATAAATCTCTCATTAACAAAGAAGTCAGTATTAGATGATAATGTGTCATTAAGTCTGCAGACACAAATGTTAATTAGTGAACACTAATGAGTTTTAATTGTCTTTAAATTGCTTGGTTTTATGATGTATAAACAGGATTCACTGGAAAGGAGTATCCAGGCAATATTAATAGAAGGAAGTGATTTAAAGTAAAAATTGAATCACTCCATATAGGTGTAAATGCATTTTAATAACTTGGTAATAAAAGATTTTGGCTTAGATGCTGTTATAGATCCTTTTGAGTTACTGAGCAAGGGACAAAGAATGAAACATATTAACCACAGAAAACCTGAAAACAAAAGTGATTTTTGATAAAGCCACTGATAACCACATTAACCTTAACAAATAGTACCTGATTAGAAAGTTGTTGTTTGGCTAGTTAGCACCTGGGCTAACCCTTAATGTTTCTACCATCGTTTTCTAAAGTTGGGCCTAATTATAACATTAGCTGAGCTGTAACATAAACACTTACTATGCATGTATGTATCATATGAGACATTTTTGGCAAAATAAATAACGATATAAGTGTTTCTTCTATATTCAACTATAAATTAAAAGTAACTTCCCATTAACTGAATCAGTTTATAGCTTCAGGTGATAGCATGCTAGCTCGTTCAAACAGCATGATCTACGGCTGTTCCACCACTTTCCTCCTCCTCCCTCCTCCCTCCCCGGACCAACGGACGCTGGATGGAGACAGCGGGCGGATTTTTTTTTTTTTACCTCGGAGGGAAAAAAGTTTTCCTCCTTTGTTTTTTAAAGAGCCATTTACTCCCAGCGGAGGAGGAGGAGGAGGAGGAGGATCGTTCAGATTTTCCAGAGAGCTGGAGGTTTTTCCTGTGCGGAGTCACAGACGGTGAAGTTAGTTCATGCTAACAAACTTGTGTGAGTGGAGGAGAAATGGAAGCTAGCTAACCTCCATCACATCCGGACGATGCCGCTGCGGTCGCTTCGCTTCAGCCTTGGAGTCTGAAAAGAGCCTCGGGTGAAGTTTGGGAGAGAGAACCGGTTTTTCCTGGTCGCCTGAAGCCGCTTTGTGTCTGTGAACAGCGTCTGTTTTTCCTGTTTGACAGGAGGAGAAGTGAACGTTACAACCGCCGAACACACAGACCCATTGGTAAGTGTTTTAAAAATCACTTTTATTAAAGCTAACATTAGTATTATCATGTGTGTTTCACGTGTTTAATGTTGCACCATGAAGCTACAACAAGGAGTGGTTAAATGTTTTTATGTGAACTTTTCAATTAACTCTGCAGTCTGTCATTGGAAACAGTAACTTCATTAATGATGGTAATTGATGATAGCTGACTGATTCCTGACTGATCACCTGGAAAATGATAACACTGACAAGACACATAATGCAACTCATCTTTCAGTCTTTGGAGGACAAAGACATGATGATCCAGGATAATCAAGGTTTTGTTTGTGTGCGCTGAACCACTTACACTAAAATCCCCCTTTGATCAATACTGGCTAACAACTCCAGCTAGACAGGGAGGTTGTGCCAGTGGAACATGATAAGTAACAAAACTAGAAGTGCAGATTTGTTGAATTTGAATGTAATTTGTAATTTAAACTCCACAGGTTTGATCATCTGATCACTTGGAGAACTTGTGTTTTTTTTTCATTATCACCCTTAAACATCCTTTATTTTGTAAGGCAACCCCCTCATATCCTGTCATGGCCCACGTAGCCTGCAAAAAGCCCTGTGGTTCTGCTGGCTGATCCAGGGTAGGACTGCCTCCTGGTTTTCTGTGTGATGACAGTCTACAGGTCCTGTCTGTAGTTACACCCCCTCCTCCTCTTCAGTGAGCCCCGCATCTACTTGACCTACTCTGTCAGGCTGCTCCAGATGGTTTTGCCCCCTTTGAAACTGCAGAGAGGAAACCCTTCCCTGCTTTTTGGGGGAAAGAGGAGGCACAGGAAAGGAAGCATGAAGAGCAGAAAGTTCGACTGAACGTTTTTTTTTTTTTTTGCGTGGTGCCCTTTAATTAGCCTGGATGCACAGCTCCCATTTTTGCCTTGTCCTTGTTATTAGCATATGCTAACACCAGGCTGATGTCTCACATAATTCAATTTAACAAACACGTTGAACACTAAACTTTATTGAAAACGCTTTAAGTTGCTTTTTTGTGCACAGCAAGAGCAGCTGACCAGCACAGCAAAGTAGGAATTCCCATTTTATGGGGGCAACCTTTAATTTGAAGTTTGGATAATTACTGTGTTTGGATGTGCTTTCTTCTTCAAACACAAGCATTCTTTTTTCTCCTTAAAACAACAGGGCCTTAGGCGCAGGTTTATTCTTCTAATTAAGGTGCTGGCTGGTCGGCCCTCTCTACAGTATATCTACACATGGCAACATGGTTAACTCTCTATTTTGCTGTAAAATAAGTTACACAATTCTTCTTTTTAATGTACTTTATAAAACAAAACTGTTTGGCTAAAGCTGTCTTAGAGTCCACATGATAAATTTGGGGGAATTTCTAGTTTTACTTTCAGCTGTTTTTTATGTTTGTGAAACAGATGAACGTCATTGCTGTCTGTGGTTAGTTTCAAACACAATTTAGCCTTTTATTCAACAGTATCATGCAGTGTGTTGTCATGAGAATTCAATAGAAATCAGTGAAAGAATCAGCTTCTCTTCTGTTGTTAGTTGCTGTCGTTAAGGTCGAAACCGTCACAAATACAAATGCAGTATCACAATGACACTGCTGAGTCATGATTATTTAGGTTAGAGAGTTGTTGGGTTGGCGCTCTGGTTGCAGCTCTGTCGGGCCACATGCTCAGGCCTCCTGCATTCGTACATATGCGCACCACATGGACAAGTCTATTCACTGAGAAGCGACCAAGCTTTTCATCATGAATCAGAGCTGTGCTGTACAATCTGTACAAGACTCATTGCTGTGGTTAATCTAGTAAGGAGACTGTTGTGTTCTGTACCTGTGACTTTCTTCTTGTGTAGGAAAGTGCATCATGGGTATATTCCTAAGATACCTTGATCTAAGTAAGGGAGAAAAAACTCACAGGACAATTTAAGTGGTGCCAGATGTCATGTTTTCTGTCTTGGTTTTTTTATGTAGTAACTCATTGAATTAATTTTGTAAATTACATAACCATGAGTGTAATCATGTTGTTGTAATTGGATGCCTTTGATTCAGATTTTACTTCTTAAATAACTCGTGAAAGAAGCTTTCCTCAAAGAAGAACTGACGTGGCTGAGGGCCAACCTGACTTTGTTTTAGACTCTGAGAATCCTGGGTGCAAGGAAAAATGCATTGTCACACGAAAACCACATAAAAAGTGATACCAGTCATTTTGAAACATCCATCCATAGGCTACTTATAGCGCTTTAAACATTGGTTATAGTTATGATATGACAGGGGTGTCGAGTCGGCTTGGAAAATGAAGGACGTGTGATATTTTAAGTTTATGAGATCGCCGTAGGAGGTACAATTATTGTCAACTGGAGTTTGACAAAGAGAGTTAAATGTGTGCTCTAAATGACAGAGCTGCAGTGGAAGTGCTGCAGACATATATAGGCACAGCACGGAGGTCTGAACCACTACTGTTTCCTCGCTCCTCTTCCGCCACTATAGCAAACCTATCTACAAATTATTCAACTTTACTGTGGCAGTCTGCCGAAACAACTTTGTTTCTTGAACATCAGATAGATTATAGCTAAACAAAGTTTGATGTACGCTATAATTATATCATCAGATCCTGATGAAATTTCCACAACTCCTCTTCACACAGAGCTCAGAATGCTCCTGTCCTTGTGTTGGCGTCTTGCTCAAGGACACGTCTGCACGATGGGTAGTTACATTTAGGTTCTCTAAGCCAAACTAGCGTTCCTCAGCACTGTATATTATCTCGTACACAGCCCTATACTGTCATGCTCTCACTGACATATGGACATCAGACTCCACCACACCGCCTACTAAATGCTGCTCTCCACCACAAACCCTAATAGAGCGTTGTGGAACTGCCCCTCCTTGCTGCACACACTGTATGATCCCTCCTCTGCAACTCTTGACTTTCCGCAGCACAGAGAGTTAAGTGAGTGAATATTAGTCCTTCACATGGCTTTTACCATGTTACTGACCGTGTGTATTTCTGATGTTCAGCACACACATGCACCATTGACATGTGACTCTCCTCAAAAGGCTTCTCATTGTGGCTGTGATCTTTTTTCACGCCTCTCTATAAGTAGCTCTCTACAGTCTTAAGTAGAAAGGCCTCTATTGTTTAGAGTAAAGTCAGGCAGGCACGGGATAGAGCCATTATGAGGGGGAAAAGACGTTTGATACTACTAATAAAATATTGCCACAAGTGACCCTTATTGGGGTCCGTGGCTAGAGGGCAAATGAGTTGGCACTGAGAGTCATAAACTTGATTTATCCATTCTGAAATGATTTCGGAAATAAGAGACTTCAGTTAAAGTCTGCTATTGAGACTGTGATGGACATATTGTCTTGAACAGCTGCACTTCATGTCTCTATCTAAAAAGCCATTGAGTGCAACCCAATATTGCAAAATTATGGGAATTTTTATAACTCTGGCCAGTGACTGAGATCTAGAACTCCAGCTGTGCGGTGTGCACAATGAAGTTGTTTGGCTGAGTTGAGTCAGCTTCGGGAGGCAAACAGTTTTGCACAAAATTCACAATTTTGGAGACTCTGTGGTTACAAATATTTGGATTATGAGGACTAAACATCTTTTTTTCTTTGGATTCTGTGGTTCAAGAAAGATCCATTACACACAGTCCACAATTTTGTCCCATATCTTGTCAGAAAGTTAGGTTAAAACCAATGTTTTGATAAATGTCTGATTGAGATGGCTTTGGGTTGAGCAGGCGATTGCTAGAGAAAGATCATGTGATGCCCTGGGAAGACAGCTTTAGAGGAGAATAGGCATGAATATGAATAAGGAGCAGTGACTTTCCAGATCAGTGCAGGGGAAAATAAGCCCTGTTGATGTTGATCCTGATCACACTTGGCCTTAAATGACACTTTAGTGCTTTAATAAGACTTGGAAAGCTGTTAATAAAGTTCTGAAGGCACCCACAATGTAATGAAGACGCACTGGGATGCAGTCGCTCAGGCCTTGTGCAAAGGCTGTCAAAGAAACATGAGTGTTGAGCATGCACAAGTCACATAGTCAACTCTGTAGTGTTCACATGTCACATTTCAGCTTTTAAAACACAGTTGATTTGCCTATGCCACACACAAGCCAGGGCTCAAGTTGAGATACCAAATATATATATAATAATAATATAATATATAATATCCATCACAACACATCCTCCGGTTTTATGGCTATATTTATTTATTTTTATTTAGACTTTTTGCTGTCAGGAAGTGTGAGCAGGGATGGATAAACCTGTATTTAAAAAATAAAACCTCTGAACAGGACTTGAAATGAGAAGAATGGGACGGATGAATGTGACAGTACATAAAGAGAATCTGAGACAAAGACATAATTAGTGCTGTTAAAACATAGTATTAAAATATAATATATATGAAACAGAATGACATAAGTATATTGAGGTTGAGATCAGTGGAGTATTGAGGTTTGATTTTAGCTGTGTGGAGCTCAGACTCAAACCCCTGCACATTCACAGTCTGGAAAAAAGAGTGAACTGACTATCATGTGCTGCTTTGTTCATTATGCAAGTTGTTAGTACACTTGGTGACACAATAGCAAGTGTTATATGCAGATTAGCCTGCGAGCCAGACAGATTACATATTGCAGGCTGCCTCTCCTGCTGTTTCCTCGGAATGACTAAAATGCTCAGGTCCAATCGTTTGCATTCTTAGCAGTGCAGAGTCCCGGGGAGCTGCCTCGTGTTTCCCACTCCCAGACTCTCAGCTGAAGCCAAGTAAATGGTGTTGAAGTGAAATGAAGTTAAAATGTTGATGATCCAGCTTTTCGTTCCTGTATCTGCTCCGTGTCACTAACGCAAGGGTCAGTTCCTGCTGAAACCTCATGTTCCACTTCCTCATCAGCTTCCTGCTGTGGAGGGGCAGGAAGCTCAGTAGCTCAAAGTCTTGCTCAGTGTGATCCACAGTGAAAACAGATGGCTGGATTGTGACGATGAGCATAAATCCATCCATGTTTATCCAGTGTTATGCTTAGCACATTATGGCCTCCATTTTAATAACCCCCTCTGTGACAGTTAGCATTATTCCCATGGTGCTTGGATGCGCTCGGATCAGTCTTTCAGCTCGTTGGTGGTGTTCAGCTTAAGGTGGTGTGATTTATAGCTGCAACTGCCGAGCCAGACCCCGGTGCATCTCACATTCTTGGTGAAGTCTTCCAAGTGAAGCTGTGAGACGGCCAAGTCATAACACTGCAGGTTTTCAGCTTCTCAGCTGGCCCCGGCCGTCAAGTTGGAGGAGCACTCGCAGAATCCTCGGCTGCGATCGTGCACGGCCACCCCTTCATTAAACACACCCAAATTAGCTATGTGGGGAACTTGTAGTCGGCCCTGCCTGTTCCTCAGCAGCTGAGCACTCAAATCTGCACTGCTCAGCCCCCCTGCAGTATTTGTTCAGGGGGAGTTTACTCTGGGGCAAGTTTTTGTTTCAGTGGCAACATGATATTCCAATAATTCATCTGCAGCTGATGCTTATTGTGTGTTAACGCACCATCCCCACTACCTCTTAAGTAAATGGGCTGTAAGTGATACCTCTGGAGGCCATTATGTGTGCTTTTTTTCTTACTGTTTAAGTACAAGTAAAGGGGTTTGACATTTTTACAGCCTTTAATGGTAAAGCGGTCATGCTGGAAAAGAAACAATCGCTCAGCTTTCTAGCCTCAATCAGTTTGTTGGTCCACCACTCTGGTCCAGACTGAAATATCTATCAGAGTTAGGCTAAAATCAATCCATGATTTTTTTTAAATTCATGATTCCCAGAGGATGAATGACTTTGATGACTCTTTGTCTGCCATCATCACAATGTTGACATTTTTGTTTTTGAGTGAAATATTTTTGGAGACATTTTTTTCATGAATTGCTCTGAAATTTGCCACAGATATTTAACCCTTTATAGGGCACTCATTGAAATACTTTGAAATTCAAAAATTCAACCGTAGTGTTATTGGAGGACATAACAAAACTTCTCTTGTAACATTTTCGTAATTTTTTCACTTTTGTAAAGTGTGCAGAAATTACCACAAGTAGTCACTTGCCTGATAAAGGGTTAAGGCCCTTAAATGACAAATTCCACTGACTTTGTTGACTCTCTGACTTCTCATCTAGCGCCATCGTCAGGCCTGTCCAATCCCTAGCTTTCTGACGAGAAACCTGAAAAACTAATGACATTCCATGAGTCTCAGTTGTACTTTGTGTTTAGTGCTTGACTTAGATGATGAACCTGGTAGATATTACTTATAGCATCATCACTGTCAAGCCACAGCCTCCTGAGCTGCTAGCCTGGCTGTATACTCTTCTTCTTGTTGACTTGTATTGAATCAGTTGCCAGGCGACTTTAGCTTGTAGAAAATTCAGCGAGGAAGCTTTGGGAGGTTTTGGGGCCCTCCAGAGAGCCCAGTCATTAAGATAGATAGTTCTGTTTCTAGTCAGGACCCCCTCCCTCCATCACTCACCAGCCCTCTGAAGGCAAATACTTGGCACCCATCTTAAAGCAAACACTCGGGATCTACCAGTTTCCTTGGTGCTCTCAGCCATCTTTATGCAGTCTTCGTTTTCGTCCGCATGGTTTCCTCTGAGTGCCACTAGAGGTCACAGCATGGGCCTCAGGGGCTTTGTTTTGCCCCATAATGGCTCTATTCTCCCACAGCAGCAAGGACTTCCAAGCCTGCTAGACACAGGAAGCCATTGTGACTCACAGACATACAGGACTGTACCTGGGTGTGAGTTTAGATCTCACTAAATTACTGTTAAAATGGTGTTGAATTATTCATTAGTTCACACTGAGTACTGACATTACTGGTAAAATGAAAAAAGTTGTTTTATCAGTTGAAATTTTACCAGTAACCAAATATGTGGCAGTGGCAGAAAGGAGGAGGACTTCATTATTTTCTATTTACACTGATGACTTATTCTCAGGGTTTAACTAAATTCAATAAGCTGACCACAAATCAGTCATTCAATGTCCCAGCTCAGTAGAAGCAACAGAGGAAGCTGCCGGTGTCCAATTACAGTAATTATGATAATGAAAGGCTACTGTGTAACGTGATGTGTCTCGATTTTATCTAACCAACATTATTTAATACAAAGCTGGATTTATATTTGACGTTCCATATGTAAAGGAAAAGACATATCAGATCACCTTTGTGTTGTATTTCTGCAGAGTATGTGTCGTTAATTCAAAAGTACATGATGTAGTGTGTTAGAGTAATGAATTATGTTACCGGAGATGAGCTTAATAACTCATTGTTATTAAAGTTTCTTGCAAACCGTAAACGGTCACAGAAGCAGGTAAATAAGGGAACGGCTTCATAGCAGAGTCAGTCACAACAAGCTCCACAAATGGCAGGAAGCCGGCTGGTGCAGGTGTTTCATATCCAAAGCCGACCAGGTGGCTTCATACTGCATTCATGGCATCTCAGACAAAGGCCGACTGAGGTAAAAGGCTCCGAGCCAAACCAACAGCAGTCAGCATCAGGTTGAACTTGTACTCTGCCAGAAGTGAATTGTTTCCACTGATGTTTGTTGCTTCACCCTTTGGAAATGCATTTACCTTTTAACAGTTTCACATTGTAATATTAATAAAACCCTGTTCTTCTCATGGGATTGAGTAAACACCAACATAGGGAGGCAGATCACAGGAACAAGAACAAAAGCCCATTATAATGATGTTCCTGTCAGTCCATTTTCTAACCTCTGATCCTGTGTGGAGGTCAAATGAGGCTGGAGTCCTCGCATATAGAGCAAGAGATGCCAAACACTCAACTTCACATCTACTAGAAATTTAAGCTGAGCCTCTGGAGATGTAGAGCTCCACACAGAAAACCCAGCAATCAAACTGCAATTTTAGGTTATCCCTCCATAGAGTTATGTGGGTCTTCATTTTAACTTGGCTGGTGTTGATGTGAAGATTCTCGTCTTGATTGTATACAGAGATTTCTCCAGCAGTGTTCAATTTGTTTGAAAAGTTAGACTTTATTTTAGTTCTGTCTCATCTTGTCCAGTTTACTTCTTGTTTCTTACCAGTCTGTAAAATGTTTCAACATGCCGTGAAACATTTTTTACATTCACTTTAGGTGGTTCTTCCAACCTTTATTTTAACTGATATGAGTATATTTTGCATGGTAGTTCATCCCGTAAGTTTGTTGCGGAGTATTAAAAATGATAAAACAATGATCACTGCAGTTTATCCTCCTAATGTAACAGCAGCGTAGTCACCAGACTTCAACTGGCCACGTATACATATTTCTCCTCAATTCTAAAGAAGAAAAGAGACTTGTTGTCACTGATGGAAAACAGAAAGTGATAGGTGCTGGACAACTCTGAGTGACTAAAGAAGAAAAGAAAACTTTCCAACGGACTCTCATTTTTTCCATGTCAAGTCATTCATAGGCAGGACAAACAAATTACACAGCCTTGTGTCTGTGAAAGGCAAAACAACTGAGGCCCATTTCAGTGAGAAAATGGATTTAAGCTGGGGAAAGTACCAGGTAAAGAAGGAGGGGTGGAGGAGAGACAGGACGGAAAGAGGGAGATCTGGCAAAGAGCAGAGACTCAAGGCAGGGCCGTCTGTTCCTGACTGCTGGCCTCAAGTCGAAAACGTGAGTTAGCTGTAATCGGATCTCAGCTTCGGTGAGATCATGCAGGAGGCCTGCCAGCAGCCTCAGAGAGAGCAGTCCACCCATAAGCCTGGAGCCCCACTGCAGCCCTCTGTGGCTCTGCAGCCTGCCAGCTGAAATATCATACACAACTTTTCAAGACTTCAAGTCTGTGCACGTCCCACAAGTAGGTGGAGGTGAAATGCTATGCATACAGTTGAATAAAAAGGTGGTCTTCTTACAATTTTAGACTGCACTTAGTATATAAGTCATTCAGTATATAGTTTTCAGTATCAGTTTTCTCCTTTATGAATTGAGAGCAGTTTTTGTACTTTTGAGATTTTTTTTTTCTTGGCTAGTAATTCTGAATATATTATGTATTATTTATCATAATAAAGTCAACAAATAAGTGTCTCTTTGTATCTTATCAATAAACAGGCTAAAAGTTTAGATTAGATTGGATTATTTTATAATTTTTCAGTGTTAAATTTTGATAAATTAAAGTCAGTTACTCAGGACAGAGGTCCTGCACCTGGACTGTAGTGAGTGAATGAGCTGCTTGTGTCTCTGCCAGATAGTGAGCGTGGATCACAGTTATATCCGTGGGTGCTGCGGATAATCCACAGATCGGCCTGTGGGTGAAATAACACATTGTTCATGAGGAAAATATTAATTGCACAATAGGCACAAATTAGCTGACCGGACTGTCACTGAGTTGCAGGGTCCAATTGCCTTAAGCATTAATAGAGACAAGAAAGATCTGAGAGAAAATTCAAAAAGGAGACTTAAAAACAATTAAAAAAAAGGAAGGACCGAAAAGTTCCCTGTGGCAGTGATTCAGTGAAACGTTCAGCCTTGAAGGGTCCAGTGCTTGTTACAGTGGCTTGCAAAAGTATTCAGCCCCCTTTTCTCTGAGTGCAACCAATTGCCTTCAGAAGTTGCCTGATGATTGCTGAATGATCGAATGTTGACCTAATGACTAATTAGAGTCCACCTGTCTGTATTCTAGTCTGAGTACAAATACAGCTGTTCTGTGACGGCCGCAGAGGTTCGTTAAGAGACTATTGGGGAACAAACAGCATCATGAAGTCCAAGAACAACTTTACCACTAGGGGTTAAATCCAAGCTGTTGAATGACTGTGTGGACATGTTATCTGGACATGTGCCCTTCCGATATCCTTACCAGTAATCAGTCATCTAGGTGGCTCACCCGCATCAACATTGGAGCTAAATGCGAGGCTGTGAACGCTGATGCCATCATTTTCCCATCAGCAAATTGTGTCAGAGCAACAAGCAACAGGCAGCTGCAGATAAGGAGGAATTATGTGCAGTCATTCAGAAAGTGATAGAAGACAGTGGGGTTGCTGCTACTGTATGTTTGCATGTTACTACATCAGTGAGAGGTGGCAGCAGTGGAATTTTACAGTCATCTCAAAAAGATCAGCGCACATGTCCATGATCAAACAACTGTTGAATTTTGAATGCCAGCAGACACAGTAGTTTTTGTCACTGAACACAGTCTTGAGACACATGTTCAGTGAGAAGAACCAGAAGGCATCAAGGATGTGGTGGAAATGTTAGCTAACAGCAATAGCTTCATAATATTTCTGAAGAGAACATGGGCTGTTGTGATTTTACTACACAATGTGACTTTATCCTGAAACAGTACAGTGACATCAGAAAGTTCTTGGAAGACAGAGACCAGCTGCATTGGATGGAGGGCTTTCTTTAAAGTGTCCATGTCCAGGAAGATGTAGTGACATTCAGAATTTTACTTTAAAAGGATTAAGAACATCAGCCTGTGTTTAGGCTGTGGACATATTTGTTGCTGTTTTCATTTTTTTCATTTTATGAAAAAAAAAATGTTTTTTTTTTTTTTTTTTTTTAAAGCCAGTCTACTTTAGTGTAATGTCACCATATGATCACACTTACATATATCCCATATCTCCCACCATGTTCCTCTACACATCCAAAGAGTCACACTCACAGTCCAGGTTCATACAGGGAAATTGCTTGGAGTAAAGCAGCCTTCCTGATCAATCCTGAGCTCCATCAGAACTGTCTAAAAAGTGTATTTCAGAAGTGTGAGTGTAATTCTGTTTCCTGTGGAGAATTTCCTTAGTCCTTTGTACAGTTTTTAGTTTGTTGCTACCTAAACGTCCCACAATATTTGCTACAGTGACATTAACATGCACATAGACCTGTTTAAAATGACTGAAAGCAGCCGTTAAAGAAGACACTCCTACATCAATAAAGACATCACCTGCAAAGCTAATTCTCCTTAATATAATTCAACAAGCAGTATGGCCCACAGGGACCAGTAGAGGTGGAGTGAATGTCCATGCAGGGAAGGGTCTCCTGGAGGAAATAATGCATTTATCTGGCTGGTGGATGAGTTATGGGCACATGTGTATCACTATCACTAATGCCCGAGCATGCAGGATTGATTGAGTTACATAACTGTTGAGCTTGTAACAGCTGCACACACACAGCCACTCAGAAGAAGTCACAGTTGACCTGAAGATTTCACACTTCACATATAACTCAGGAGAACTTGACTTTTCCAGAAAAAAAACTTTCTATTTTTACTTGACTGAGATTCGACAAGAGCTTTCCTTATTTTTCCTCCATTCCTCACCACGCTCTCTTCTCTCACAGTGATCAAACCTGCTCAGATGGACTTGAGATAACGCCACCAGAGGTCCTAACCTAGTCCCCAACTCCAGCCTCCCACATTCTCGCAGAATGGCAGATCCCACCGGGCAGAGCTCAGAAGGGGCCGGGGCAGGCATGGCCGAGGTCGACGCCTGCAGCCTGGAGATAGAGAGGAAGTATGATGTCATCCCTGCCGTCATCTGCTCCATGTGTTGCCTGTTTGGCATCATCTACTGCTTCTTTGGTGAGGATCGCTGCTGCTCTCAGACCTTGACATCAAGCGATGTTTTTGTTATGACATAACACACCATCAGAATGTCATGTGTAACTTTTGATGTTTCTGATTTCCTCTACAACCATTGACACTGTGTTTTTTTTCTTCTTCTAGGTTACCGCTGTTTCAAGGCTGTCATGTTCCTGTCTGGCCTGATGTTTGGCTCTGTCATCATCTTCCTGCTGTGCCACAAGGAGCACGTGCTGGACACCCAGCTGAGCGTGGAGGCCAGCGCAGGTATCGGCCTCGGTATCGGCCTGCTGTGCGGTCTCGTCACGATGCTGGTGCGAAGCGTCGGCCTCTTCATGACGGGCCTGCTGCTGGGCCTCCTCCTGGCCCTCGCCGCCCTGCTGGTCACTCACCAGTTCTACACTCCGACCACAGTCTGGGTGCCACTGGGTGCACTCCTGGGAACGGGCATGCTGTTTGCCGTGCTGACGCTGCAGTGGCAGAAGCTCTTCACCATGCTCTCCACGGCTGTGTTCGGGGCAGCTATCATGACAGTGTGTGCGGATTACTTTGTGGAGATGCTGGCTTTGGCCACGCATGTGTATGAGTGCTTGCGGCTCACACCCGGACCACCTCTGTGCTGGTACAGCTGGGTCATTCTGGGCATCTGGCCCGCCCTCAGCCTCATAGGAGTACTGGTCCAGTGGAAACTGACAGATGACAGCTTCTCACACACTGAGGGTAAGGAGCAAATATCAACCTTTAGGATTCTCTAAAGAGCCAATGGAGGAGTAACAGTTCTCCTCCAAGTTATTAAGTAGCTTACTTCTGCTTAAAGAAAAGTGTAGGAGTAGCATTGAAAGGAGACTCTCAAGTGATCACATGATTGGTCACATGTCTGCTCAGAGCTGGAACAGCTCATCAGAGACAAGGAGTGACCCTACTTCTGCCCCTCGGTTCATTCTTATTTAAAAAAAAAAAAAACTTTAAATGTTCACATTGATACGTTATTCTACAAAACCATTACTTGTATATTTATATTTGAACATTTTTTCTTGTTACATTTTAGTGAACTTACCAGCCACAGCATCCGAGTAAATGCAATACAATATTATAACACACCCTAATTTAAAACTTTCTAACAGATATTTATTCTTATGTCAGCAAAGGGTTTTTACTGTTATCTTTCACTTAAGTTTACTTTTGGGGGTTTGATAAATATGTTTTGAATTTGAATTTTACAAACACAGTTCATTTCTACTGTAGCTCATAGTCTGTCCAGAATGACTGTTTAATGATATTTAAAAGCTGCCTTTTAATCTCCCCTTCTCCTCTTAGTCGTTATCAGTCGGAGACAGAAGAGGGTCCAGCTGATGCGGATTCGAGAGAAGGACGCCAAGAAGCGACAGCAGGCAGGTGGGCAGGAAGGCACGTACCGCCGTAAGCCAACCCCAGTGAAACGTTACGCTGGGGATCTACTGGCACCGGTCAGTGTCACCCAACAGGGCGTGTGCTGTAGATACTGATGCCATGAAATCTTTGACACAGTTAACCCCACCATTCTTGTGCTGCTCACTGATCTTTTCCTGTGTTCTTCTCAGAGCTACCTGCAAAGTCTGCGGGACAGACAGATGGGCACAGGCACTTCCCTTAGCAGCCTGGGCACTGCCAACCACACCATGATCGACCTGGACTACGACACCGGCTCCACCGCTCCCCTGACAGCTACAACCCCAGTCGTCAGGGTCTGAACTAAACAGACGTAGAAGGGACTACTTAGCACTCTCCGGTTCTCTGACTGTGTCTTTCTAATATAGAGTAGAGCCAATGAACTGTTCCCCTCAGCCAGGGGTTGATTCTGGCCTGGAACTGATTTGGAGCTGGGATGGATTTCTTTCTATCAGCGTGCTCAGAGAAAGTGCTGCTTTTTTGGGACAAGAGGTGTCGATCTATAACCACTGCAACCACTGTGTTTCTCTGAGAAGCACTAAAAAACATTGCTAACAAAATAAGGTCCTCCATTTCCTCTCATCGTGTATTAAATACATAAAAAAAAAAAGAAGTACGAGCCTCAAACAACGGATGTGTTTCTGTTTGGATAGTGAACATGACAAAGCAATTTGTTTGACATTACATGTACTGTACTTAAAAAGTTAGTCATTGCCATGAAGTGTTGTGTTATTATCTGTTTTAACTGTGTGCTTGTAGGATTTGTGAAGGTCTATCATCCTTTCATTTTATGTATATTTTAGATGTGTGGTGAGTAAGATATGACATGTAGTTGGATACATGTATAAGAAAGTGATGCAAAAAATAACTGATGCATATAAACTACAGGTTTTTTAAAAAAAAGCTTGTTGCATGAGCTTTTAGCAGGATCTTTTCCAGCAGAACTCTTAATTCTGTGACTTTCGTGTGTTTTCAGTGTAGCTCCCGTCAGAGAACAGTAGGTGAAGACTATAGACTGTTGTGTATGTTCGAGGAGTCAACTTTTTATAATTTAATTTATATAATGACTAAGTACATGGTAGTGTTGAAAAAAGGACAAAAAAACAAAGCATGTTTGTTAATTTGTAGATTTTTTAAAAATTACCCTTTTTTTTGGTTTGAATTTTGCAGGGACAGTGCACTTGTTACCTGAATCTGTACATACCTGTTGATAGAAATGTCAAAGATAAATAAATGTGTTTGATACAAAAACAGTTTTTGAACATTGGATAATTTGCACTGTTTGGCTCTTTGGGTTCTTAGCAACACTGGCAGCATTACTCACCAGATTTTTCATGGCCAAAAAAGAGGTCATAGGGAGGATTTCCTATTCTGGAGTTACCATGGTGCCTCCAAGTTGTTGTTTTTTTGCAGACGACACAATGCAGCACAGAATGGCCTTTCATCATCGCAAACATTAAACATTGGCATATTCTTGTTGTGGGGATGCTGAGCCACTTTTCTGGTGAAATTGAATTGTTTAATTGTACAAAATGCCACATATTCAGGACACAGATCTTTGTCACATGATTTCTCAGACCAGTGTGATTCATCAGATAATGGAAGTGTTTAGTAGCATTTAAGAGCACACTTGAAAAGCTCACTGAACAAAATGTCTGAGCGCTCACTCCCATCATCATATTACATCTCACTGAAAATATTAAGACGCATAATCTGACACATATGTTGGAGAGAAAAAACAGAAGGCTTCCCTTGATTTCTCCCTGAGATCATGCAAAAGCTTACATAATTCTCACTGTCGCAAAAACACAAGTTTGTGCTCAAGAGTTAAGCCTGGCAAACAGCAGCCTGCTGCAGACGGCAGGATTAGTTCGCTTCAAATCAGATCCAGTGATAAAAAATCAAGTCCCACACGTTTTTTAACATGGTAGATAATAGTTCACAATCAGCCACTGCTGTTGAGGTTGTCTGGTTTTCAATGCCCCTGGAGTGGAACCAGCTCCCCTTGCCGACCTGCTGGTACCTGCTGCCCCCTCGTGGTCAACCCCAACATCGCATCCAGCGCTCCTTCTTGCTCAGTGGGTATCCTCTGTCCACTTTCAGCTGTTCACTCACGCGCCAGTAACTGTCTCCCTTAAAGAAGAAGATCTTGTTGTTGGTCCAGGTGAAGGCTGCATCCACGCTGGACGGGACCCCGGAGAAGAGGGACGACAGAGGTTTGGGGTAGACGGATAGGTCTGTGTACTTCAGCTCATCCCACTGCCAGTGCTCTGAACCCTGCACAGCAAACAGAGGGGAGGAAAAGTGAGGACTCCTGCTAGAGGAATGATCAATATGGAGAGTGCTATTTTGATGATACATACCTTGATGAAGACCAGCTTCTTGTTCTTCTCCAGGTACAAGGCTGCGTCGATATTCCCAGGGATCCGTTTGACCTCCTTCGGGTACCCGCTGTCCAGCAGGAACCCGGTGTATCTCCACACTTTATTGCCTGTGAGCAGACACAGGACAGACACTTAGCTCTGGACAAACAGAGGTAAACACATGACAGAGGTGCAGGACAACAGCTGTACCTTTAAAGAAGTAGGTCTTGTCTGTTCTCTGCGAGTGCACAGCAGCATTCAGGCCTCCCGGGAGTCCACTCCACAGCTTGTCGATCTTCATCGGCGTGTTGTGTCCCATGTCAGAGATGGTCCACACGTAGTCACCGCTGAAGGCAAAGGTCTTCTTCCATGGACCTGGTCACAGAAACAGTGAGCTAATAAAGGCTTTGTGACACAGTTTGCAGTTTGATACAAATATTGATAACAAACATCAACACATTCAGGAGATGGAGAAAAATACAACTATCGTACAAATAGACAAATCACTGTTCCTCTCAACTAATTAATTGATTTTGGGTTTTTTCTTTGACGGATGCATCAGTTTCATATGATTTGACCTCTGTGGAGTGTTGTGGTCATCCTTCACAGTGAATCTATCGCTCACCTAATATGATGGCGTCCAGTTTGGCCGTGCAGGGGTTGGGGGCGCTCGCAGTACCACGGCCGCTGTCTGTGGTCGACAGACCGTCCGAGGGTGTTGTACCTCCTGAACTGCTGCTGACACGTTTGCCTATAGAACAGAGAAGCTGCAGGTATTATTGCAATGCTTGAGTTAAAAGTTACATGAAATGATGGA
Organism: Centropyge bicolor; assembly: GCA_037975185.1. NCBI lineage: Eukaryota > Metazoa > Chordata > Actinopteri > Pomacanthidae > Centropyge > Centropyge bicolor. Next base: position 11,586,444 of record JBBMOC010000012.1, on the reverse strand, counting down.
CAGTGATGATGAATTACAGAACAATAGGAACTTAATCATATAAAAACACGTCTTGTTGACCAGCAGACCTGTTGAGAAACATCATACCTATGTTTACCTTATTATAAAATGGGTAAACAAACAGCAGAGCATCAAACATTATTGTTGTCAATTAATAATATACAATAATAATAATGGAAAGAGGAAATGTTTTATCAACACACTGTGTAATGACATCATTGTTTATATCTTATTTTCATAATACACATTCATACATCAGTGAGATAAAAAATATTGGGCCCAAGATTTATCTGGCCAGTTTTAATCACAATCCACAAACAGGACCGGTATCGATCCCTTACAAACTCTCTGCAGAGAACATTCAAGCTCTTGTGTTTCTACTGTGGCAACAAGACTAAAGCCTCATGATGAGGTTCACAGAACATCTGTTATTATATCTGCAGGTCAACAGTTACATGAAGGGAGCACATGACACAATCAACACCACAGTGACAGAGGTGATCCGGCTCGCTGGGCCTCCTCGATGCACTCACCATATAACGCCTGGATGCCTCTGATGTCGTCTGAGTGCAGCCTGAAGTTGGAGCGGTAGCCAGCGTAGAGCGGAGCCATCAGAGCGTTCCTGAACTCCGAGTGACCCAGGCCCAGAGCGTGGCCGATTTCATGGGCAGCCACAATACGCAGATTAGTACCATAAGCTGTGCCCTCGGTCCAGATCTCATCCTCATCGAAATGGACAATACCAGCCTCTGGCGACTCAGCGTGGGCCAGCACGTGACCTGCAGGAGGCGAAAACAAACAGTGTGAGCTGGTGTTTCAGAGCACGAGTGTGTGTTTCAACATGTTTCAAGAAAAACAACTAACCACGTCCATCAAATGGGGTCGAGCAGGTGCGATCTTTAGCATGGAAGGAGATCTTAATGTCTGCTCTGCCGCTCTCGACCTCTCTGAAGGTCAGAGCAGTCACGTCGCTCCAGTACTTGAAGGCCGACTGGATGGCCGTCTTGACGCTGGTCTTCTTCATGTCAGGTGTGTAGTTGTAGATGCGGTAGGTCAGACTCTTCTTTCTCCAACGACCTGGAGGAGAAAGCTCCATTTTTTAAGACTCACTAAAAGCCTCATATTTGCTTTTGTTAAAGTTGTACACAGAGTGAGGACTGTGGGTTTTGTTCCCCCATCAACTACTGTATGAACAATATTCATCTGACGATTTGTCTGAAGACCTGAATTTTGCCATTGGCAACCTTTAAAAAAAAACACATCCAAAACTGAAAAATTAAGAATTCAGTCAGTCAGCCGAGAAAAGAAAGACCATTATGGATTTGATCTCATTCTTATGTTGTTTTGAGCTAAAACCCAGGTGTTGAAAGCTGCTGCTTTTAGAGATCCAATGATTTCTTTCCTGACTCTGGACTCACCATTCACTCTGTATTTGTGATGCCTCTTGTTGAAGGGGTCCTCCATGCCACAGCGCGGCCTCCTCATCATCCCCAGAGTGACTTCATCCAACTCTCCAGTAGGTGGCAGATTGTTCACCTTCTGGAAAACCCTGGAGACACAACATACAGCTGCAGACTGATCTGACAACAGAGGGAGGGGGGGAGGGGGGGGAGGGGGCTGCTCACAGTCTCTATCATTCCAACAGACCATCATATAGATCCAACAGATGCTATGACTTTAACTTAGAATTTAACTGTGTTTCCCCTTAAAACCACAATGATCTATTTTACCTGAGAGCTTCAATCAGCTCCTCCAGGTAATGAGGGTCCTGAGGGTCAGTGGGTTCATTCAGGTATCCAAACTGCTTCAGATAGGCCTGTGAATGCAGAGGCAGATGTTAAACCTCTCATGCACTTATAGCAATACTGTTAACTTATTTAGCATATCCACTGTATATACTCACTGAAATAAGCATCTTGTGAATGTATGTTAAGACAAACTGTCTTACCTGTGCTTCCTCTAATTCTGCCCATTGCACCGGTGCAGACGTTGCCCCCCTGAGGTTCAGCACCACCACCAGCACCACCACCAGCAGCAGCAGTCTTGTGTACTCCATATTCAAGTGTTCTTCAAAGGCTTCTTGTCCCAAATATCCCGGACTGATGCTCCAGTTGCCTGAAGTTCCCGGCGCAGTCCCACAGCAGACTCTTTGTTCTCTGAGCGCTGCAGCAGTTTTTAAAGCAGCCCGGCGCATGAGTCAGCCCTGTGGCTACGATGATCCACCTCTGAAGAATGAGGATTACAACAGCAGCCAGCTGACCTCAAACCAACACGTCTGCTGCTCGGAGAGGATGAGCAGCTCCGGCAGTGGTCTTCACACTCCACTCATTTACTGGGTCAAGCTCATTTTGAACCATCTGAGAAGAGTTTGTTTTAGGTGAAGAAAACGTATCACTATAACATTCTCATATGATCCCCTCAGGGTCAGCCGGCTGATCCCCCGGTGTTACCATAATACTATAGGTCCGATGTTTCATAGTTCAATTATGAGCCCAGACCACAGAAGCTGTCGTTGCAATCCGTCTCCACATTCCTGTCACATCCACACCCACTCCCATCTACACAAATATTTATGTTTACTACTCCAACATTATCCATCGCTGGACCCATCTGTGCTGCCAGGTAACAACGGCTACATCAGGATGGATGTCATTCTGTGTGAACAAATATGATCTGAGGCCAAGGTCAAATACAAACCAAGCCCCTACACTGATGGACAGGAGAAAACAACTAAGAACTGTTATTGTTTTCTGACTTATAACAGCAAAACATGATAATAAAGTTAACTAGCTCATAAACAAAAACTCATTTTTCATCATTACAGCTGCACGAATCAATATTTTATCCATTAACATCCACTCAAATCACTATGCAGAATAGTCAACGATGATAAGAGTCGCTCTCAGGGAAGCGAAAGAGAATCGTGACCAGACTCTTTTACCTCAGCGTTTTGGTTTTACAGGCCGCAAATTTGCATACAGATTCAGTCCCACCGCTCTGAGCAACCAGCAACAACAAAGCATGACTTGCCCATGTAAATAACATGGAGACTGTTGCCATCATGTCAGCTTATTGGAGTTCTTAACTAACTAGTGGCCAAATTAATTAAGTCACATTCTTGAGTCATAAATATAATTAATATGGTCACAAAAAACTGAACAATAATCCTAGTGGGGCCATGCTTTTAATCTAAGTGTGTATAAAACACTTCCGTCAAAGAGGAAAAGAGGAATAACATCTGATGCATTTTGTCTATATTTGGAAGAGTTTGGGTGTCAAATGAGTTGATCACTTACCGACTGTTACCGAGAAATCTGATAACTATTTCTGTTTCTTGCCTTGTCAGCACAATCTAATTCCTGCTTGTTTCGCTTCATCTGACATGAGTAGCAACAGCATCATACTTGATAAATTTAGATTTTAGTTGCATCATTTTTATAGAAACCTTGGCAACAGAATTCTGGATGTTGATATTATTTAATTCTTACACATTTGAATGGTATCTGTAGAATCACAGCACAGTGTTGTGAATGGAATCTGGCGTCGCCGTCAAAACAGCTGGTCTCAAGATGTGAGCATGGTCTGCAAGGCACCTTAAGGACTTAAACCTGAGACAACACGCTAACACTGCAGATTTGTCTTTGTGTGCCAACAGCGTCTGACGGGCTGTCGACAGAATCCCAGCTACAGTCGGTCTTAGCATGAAGCCAAGAATTACTCATATCATTAGGTAAGGCTTGCTCCTGTGTATTCCTCTGACAGGAAGTCCTCTACCAGATACTAGACCGGTCCACATGCTGCACATTCCTCGTCACCACACAGAGAAATTAAACCAAAGCTTTTGTGCACAGGTTTGCATCTGCCACCAATCTGACAAAAGTCTCTCTGTGCTGACCTGGAGAGGACGAACGCTCGTCAGCTTCCTCTGCTTCCCTCAGTGTCATTATTGTGACAGAATCATCAGGAAGAAACGAATGAAGAAACAATGAAAATCAAGGAACCGAAACAAGGAACAAGAAAGAATATGGAGTACGATGTTGCCTATTTTGGACGCGGCTGCTTTTGATGATGATATTTGTCACTTCTTTTTTGCTGACTTTGCTTTCCTTCCTTCGCTTGTGAGTAGTGTGTGGTTAAACTGCACTGCACACGTGCTCACAGCCGCGTCTGTCAAACGTCTGGAAATAACAGAACACATCAGTTCTTACAGTCTGGGTCAACTGCAGAGCCGTAAAAATATTTTCTTTATCTCTTCGGACGCAATTCTGCTCACCACAATTTTAGTCATTAATGACTCAGAGACAGATCATAATGAAAAGTTTACAACGATCACGATTGCCAAACAAGCTCCTCTCTGGGTCAGCAGCTCCATGGACCAGTAAACAAATCCCATGGTATGAATTCTGCACGCAGACTCACGGAATATATCTGCTTCTATCATAGAAAACATCTGTCTACCTCGGTCTCAAAAACAGCGTGCAGGAGAACATCTTTATCTGTTTAATCCTTCTCAAGGAACGAGGCCACTTGTCATGATGACAACACCATGACTCCTGGTTCATATGTTCTGTAAGAAATCACACACATGAAGGATTAAAGGATGAGAATGCAGTTTCGGTCGAAAAACTGCTCAAATTACTGAGGATTAAAATGTCAGTTTTATCTTATTATATCTCCAGTTATTCTTTGCCTTGACACCTCGTCTTGTCTTTTACACTAACTTTCCCTCCTGTTCACCTTCACACCAGCTGCGGCGTCGTACTACAGGATGCTGTCTGAGTCACTTCATATCCTGTTTCCTCTGTTACCACATTTAGGAACCACTTAATAAAAGCAACAGGAAACCTTCAGACACGCTTTGCAACTTGAATAAACTTTGGTGCTGAGGCCAGAAACTGCAGCAGTAAACCAACTGTTTGAAGTGTAAATGATCAATTTTGGACAGAATGCATCTAATATGGTAACAGCTATCTTACATTAAGTTGTTTGAGATCTTGCATCCTGTTATTGACATCTCTTAAATTTTAGCAGAACCAACAAAATATATCACCCTCATGTGAGAATAATGTCATCTTTTAGGTTACCTCATTTATACTGTGTGGGTTTTGAAGTGTGACACACCCAGAGTCTCCGATGAGCAAACAAGAACAGTGTGTAGTTTCTAGTCTGTACCATAAACATGCACACTGTAGCTAATGGTTTAAAAATGTCAGTGACTACACAGTGATTGAAATAGCTACATGTACAACCCCAATTCCAAAAAAGTTGGGACGCTGTGTAAAATGTTAAAACAGAATTTGATTTTGAGTGACTTTTTTGGAATTGGGGTTGTACATGATTTCACTCTTGAAAATAAATAGTCAGTCACATTCAAAAAAGAAGATAGATAAGATATGATTTAGACATTTAAACTTAAAGTAGTTTTACATTACTATTATTTACAGTGGCTTGCAAAAGTATTCATCCCCCTTAAACCACAAACATAAATATATTTTATTGGAATTTTATGTGAAAGACCAACACAAAGTGACATGCAATTATGAAGTGCAAAGAAAATTATACATGATTTTAAATTTTTTTTAAAAAGTAAAAAGCTGAAAAGTGCAGTGTGCAAAGTATTCAGCCCCCTTTTCTCTGAGTGCAACCAATTGCCTTCAGAAGTTGCCTGATGATTGCTGAATGATCGAATGTTGACCTAATGACTAAATAGAGTCCACCTGTGTGTGCTCTAGTCTGAGTTCAAATACAGGTGTTCTGTGACGGCCGCAGAGGTTCGTTAAGAGACTATTGGGGAACAAACAGCATCATGAAGTCCAAGCAACACACCAGACTGGTCAGGGATAAGGTTGTGGAGAAGTTTAAAGCAGGGTTAGGCTGTAAAAAGATCATTTCCATCCATCAACTGCAAACCTACCAAGACACAGCTGTCCACCTAAACTAACAGGCCAAACAAGCAGAGCACTGGTCAGAGATGCAGCCAAGAGGCCCATGGTGACTCTGGACCAACTGCAGGGATCCACAGCTCAGCTGGGGGAATCTGTCCACAAGACAACTATTGGGCATGCTCTGCACAGATCTGGCCTTTATGGAAGAGTGGCAGGTAGAAAGCCATTGTTAAAAGAAAAGCATAAGAAGTTCACCAGAAGCCATGTGGGACACAGCAAACATGTGGAAGAAGGTGCACTGCACATGACTGTGAACACACCATCCCCACTGTCAAACATGGTGGTGGCAGCATCGTGCTCTGGGGGGGCTTCTCTTCAGCAGGGACAGGGAACATGGTCAGAGCTTATGGGAAGATGGATGGAGCTAAATACAGGGCAGTCTTGGAAGGAAACCTGTTGGAGTCTGCCAAAGACTTGAGACTGTGGCGGAGGTTCACCTTCCAGCAGGACAGAGACCCTAAACATAAAGCCAGGGCTGCAGTGGGATGATTTAATACAAAACATATTCATGTGTTAGAATGGCCCAGTCAAAGTCCAGACCTGAATCCAATTAAGAATCTGTGGCAAGATCTGAAAACTGCTGTTCGCAACCGCTCTCCATCCAATCTGACTGAGCTTGAGCTGTTTTGCAAAGAAGAATGGGCAAAAATTTCAGTCTGTAGATGAGCAAAGGTGGTAGAGACAGACCCCAAAAGACCTGCAGCTGTAACTGCAGCAAAAGGCAGTTCCACACAGTATTGACTCAGGGGGGTGAATACTTTTACACACTGCACTTTTCAGTTTTTTATTTTTAAAAAAAATAAATAAATCATGTATAATTTTCTTTGCAATTCACAATTGTGTGTCACTTTGTGTTGGTCTTTCACATAAAATTCCAATAAAATATATTTATGTTTGTGGTCGTATCGTGACAAAATGTGGAAAAGTTCAAGGGGGATGAAAACTTTTGCAAGCCACTGTAAAATATTTTTTTCTTATTGAAATGACCTTAGCAGAAAGATTATGGTGAAATCTGTCTAATGTGTCTAGGATCTACAGTTAACTACAGTTAACCTTATTATGTCACCATATCTAATCACACTGAGTGGAAACTGCATTGTAATGAATTGTAAGCAAATCTCTATAAGATAAGAATTTAAATGTTCTATTCTTCATTTCAGCAACAGAATCCGCAGAATTATTTCAGTGTAAAATTAGAGCTTTTTATTCATCATCTTCAACGATAACGTACATTTTACACAATACATAGTGTGACTCCAATCACAGTACTGCAGGACAGGGATTGAGCAGCTTTGACAGACTCAGCCGTCAGTTTGACTTCAACATGAACATTAACATTAATATTCCTTCCATGATTCTGAGACGCAGGTTTTCTCTCAGAGAAGCTGTGCAGTCACTCATTCAAGTTCAAACAAGTTCGAAAAAGAGGAAGATATTTAGGTTAACACATCATTTTCTCTCTCTGTCCTCACGAGGAGTCAGCACCATCTTTCTCTAAATCCTAAATCCTCCTGACACTCACCTGTACGCAAGAGCACAAAGACGTCTGGAACACGTCGGGTGAAAACTGTGGTCGAGAGCAGCCCACATCTCTGTAATGTCATGTAGTATTGCGGCATAAACACAGCTAACTTTAGGTCTCCACAGTGAGGCGTGGTAACTTCATACACACTCTCAAACAGTTGGGAAGAGGCAGACAGAGGGTCACAGTTCACCTCTTGTTTGCAGACTAAAAACAAGCAGTGCAGATCTGAGCGGCTCACATCTGCTCCTGCTCACTCTCTATTAAAAATGCATGAGAATCGTCCACTTGGCAAAGATCACTCCAAACAAACAGGGGGCAGTGTATCGCCAGAGGAACTCAGCTTCACACACTGTTAATTCAATTTTTGAATTTTTGAATGCACCTTTAATCTGCTTGTTTTTATCTACTTCTTATCTACAAAGGTTACTAATCAGCAAAGCCACAGCTGCAGATACTGAAACGCTCCCAGCGTTTTCAAACTTCAAAGTTGATTCCAGTCTTGGTAAAGTCGAGTTGTCCTCTCTAAAATAAAGCCAACAACTCTAGTAGCCTTCATCAATAATAAACTCTACACTACCCTACATTAGACTACAAATAAACTTCATAACAATATTTAAAATTAGGTTTTTAAATTATGATCCATGTTGAGTAATACAAGTCTTTTCATACACTGTGCGTACGTCTTTGTCATTGAGAACGTAAAAATGATTACAAAAATAAATGTTTTCTTTTCTACAGAATTACCGGAATCACGTGTTCACTTCAGAGCAGATAGATAAAACTGGACATGTTTTGGTTTGTTCGTAGCCTTTAGCTTTGTTCATGTGATGTAGTGTTGAAAATCTTTCAAATCTCACAGGCAACATGATTCATGAATCCTTCAAGGCTGAAAAAAGAAAAAAGCAGCTGTTTGTGTTGTGCTCGTCATGAAACTGTTTCAACTGACAGATTTAAGTCCACTCTTGGGTCACTCTGTTTCAGGCGTCAACCGTTTGGATTGTGCCTGTGGATCAAAGCACTGAGTCTATTCCTCTCTGATCTTCACCGTCACTCTGTGCCAGGCATTACTCAGCACGCCCCTCAGGTTCCAGATGGGAGGAACTGAGTCCGGCTGCATGTTGTAACTGTTGTCAACCGCCTTGCAAACAATCTCCAGCTCATGAGCCCCGGGAGGAAGAGGAGCCGTCACCTCCCACAGCTTCCACGCCCAGGCCCGTCCCGGCGGGGGCGAAGGCTCGGGCGCCTGCTCGTCCTCGCCGCTCCTCAGCTTGGCCACCTGCCACGTCTTTCCTCCGTCCAGCGAGACGTCTACACGCACCACCTCCCTGCCCCCCCCGCTCCAGGCGTAACCCTTCACGGTCATCTCTTCGAGGCTGCGATCGAGCACCGTGCCGTCCGCCGGCGAGGTGATGGCCGACTGAATGGGCAGCTCCTGGATGGCCGGAGCAGACTTGAAGTCCACCGTGTCCCAGTCCGTCCCGGGGGAGAAGCCCTTGTAGTCGTTCTGCTGCCAGTGGCTGCTGCTCTCATCTGCACTCACTATAATCTTCCCCAGCCATTTAACATTGCGGGCACCCACTACCCCCGGGACCACAGCGCGGACTGGGAAGCCGTGGTCGGCGGGGATATCCTCGCCATTCATCTGATACGCCAGCAGCACATCGCCCTCCTCACTCAGTGCCTTGTTTAAGGGGATGGAAGCACCGTAGGTCGTCCCCGTCACGTCTTTGTCCAGTCCTTCAAACTGAACATGGCGAGCCCACTTGGCCACATCGGGGCCGTACCCAGCAGCCAGCAGCACGTCCCGCAGCCTCGCCCCGCTCCAGGTGGCGTTACTGATGGCAGCGATGCCCCAGTTCAGTCCTTTCACCTGCTTGACCTTGTTCATCTCGGAGCGGCGGTTGCCGGCACACTGCAGCGTGGCGGTGACGGTGTGTTTAGGGAACCGAGTCTTCAGCTCTTCCAAAGACAGCGTCAGCACCCCCCCAGGCAGCCCCTCCACCTGCAGCTCATAAGAGGCCGGGTCCACCTGAGGAACCGGGAGGTGGTTTCTTTTGAAGAAGATGGCAGACGGGGTGATGTAGCTGTCAGAGAGGATCTCAGGAGGCGGCTCGGCGTTGAACGGCTTCAGGCTGTTGATGCGCAGGACCGGGTGCCGCTTAGGGTCCGAGGAGTAGGGGTCAGCTGACTGAACGGTCTGCTGCTGCTTCTTCAGATCTTCAGGACTCAGCTCACCAATCTTTTATTAACCACAGACACAAATGTTTTATTAGACCACATGGGACTAACTCAACACCAAGAGCTTTCACTTGTCTACAGCTCAAAGTTTCTGTTCATCTCAAGCAAATAACAAAGGCAAAGAAAGATGATGAAAGATGAAACAAAGCATTTTTCTCACTGACCACTTGAGGGAGTGCCAGGTTTGGCCGACAGCTGTCAAGTTTTTCTTTCATATCCATTACACAGGATAAGAGTCCCACAAAGGGGAGATTTACAGTGATCTTCAGTGATCAAGTCCAAGATCAACAAAAGTAAAAGACAATTTCATTTAAGCATAAATTCACCTGACAATTTGAGCTAAACAGCTGCCACAAGCACACATTCATCTTCATATTTTTTAATGGACTAAACAGATGCTTAAGGGGGAGTTATTGTAATGTCTGCACAGCAAGCAAGTTGAAGCACTTTAAGGCAATTATGGTTTAATTATAACTTAGGTTATATTTCTGTAGCTGAGGCAATGGGTTTTTATCAGTCACGTTGTATTTGTGTGCACTAAAGCAGCTCTGCAATCACAGTGACATTACTAAAATTAGATCCAGTGTGTGTAAATCTACAGCAAGTACGGCAGATCAAAGTTGAACCAGGGACTCTGTGACATGTGATGCATGTTTACAACAGACAGACTGAGCAATGTTTTTACCTCCAAGTAAGCTTGGAGGATTTCTACTCTACTATTTTGGTTGTATTTTCCAGCCAGAGGTGTAACTCAAATATGTGCACACAGGCTTACAAACATTGGCTGCAGTGTTTGTTGCTCACAGCCAGTTCCTGCCTCAGATTCTCGTTGAACATGGAAGTTTTTCCACCCTGTTCGATCTTTTTTCCCCTTGATGTACTCCATAGTTAATATTCTACCTACAGTTCATTGGTTTCATAGTAAATCTTTATATCTGTGTCGGCACAAGACAATAGTAACAGTAATACACCTATTAACAAACTTTATGTTCCTTTAGTCACTAGAAATTTTATTACTTTATTTTTTTCCTTTTGAGGACAAACAGTGTGTGTTTTTGAAATTTAGTTTAAACACAAACAACATGAAGCTCATCCTCACATTTGTCTTTCATTGTAATTATTGACGTAGCCCACCTTATACTCAGAGAGGATTTCCATCACGTGTTCCTGGTTGTGCACAGCATACAGCGCCCAGAAGGGTTCCAGGTCTCCACCTGCCGCCAACATGATCTTATCCCCACCAGGATGCATGGCCACGAAGTCAGTGATGTTATAGACTGCACCTTTGTATGTGACCCACACGCCAGCTTCCAGCGAGCGGTGGCTGGTGACCTCTTCCTGGGTGAAGATGGGGGCAGCTGAGGTCTTCTCTATGGGCTTCACTCTGATGGTTTCTGCCTGCTCAGCCTGCGCCGGAGATCAGAGAGGAGACGTCTGTTTTCTGAACCATCATAAGAGACATTTAAAAGATATAAGGACCAAAACCAGGAGGCCAGACTGGAAGACAGTTATTTACCTTGAAAACAGTATTTAGCTTTATACAACTGTGACTGAAAGGTCAATTGGATTCTTCGAAGAAAAAAAATAGAATAACACATTTTACACATATTAGAGTGATTTTAGAAATGACAAAGTAATAGCAGTTGAAATGTTGTTTATCATTTTAAGTCAGGAGGCCTACTCAGTACTAGACCTACATACTGCCTACACTATGAATGCAGTCCTTTATTATTTGCTGCATTCAGGCAGAGAAATGTAACAAAGAAAAACACTAAACCTTAAGATACATGTTCCAGTCTTTCCACCAGCTCATTCCGCCATAACAAACTGCTGTGAGTGTTCATTGTGCCAAACAACACGTTAGTCAACACAGATGGCTTCTGTTTGTCAAGCAGCAGCAACATGTGACCTGTTTCCATTACTTGAGATATACACGTACAAGTACTACTCCAAAACTAGTAGTACTACTATTGTCAATAAAAGCAGCTATGAAGTCTTGAAACAGGCATTGTGTCCATTCCAACATTTACAATGCTTGAGTAACATTGAATAACAAGTTTTCGTTATACTGATCTTTAAGAAATTAATTTGTCCATGGCTTTGAGGTGCAACTCCACAGTTAAAATCTGGTATTTAAAGTCCCCTCATAAAACAAAACAACAAGACAATAAACAAAAAGTAGGTGTCAAAATATGTTCATGAATTTCTCGTGAACTTCCTGCTTCTGCTTCCTTCCTGAACGCTTCAGCTCAGGTCAAGATGTGGGAGTGAAACTGACAAATGAGCTGACATTGCACAGTGTCACTGCCCTTACTGTAAATAGCAGAAGACCATAAAAGGGCGTGAATGAGAACACAAATTATAGAATTGTTTATATAATACGATACTTATCAATAGGATTCTAACATACACTGTGCATTCAGCACTTGCATTTTGACCTCCCAAATAAAGCACCTGGCAAAGGAGTGCTGCTGCGCTGCTGCTACATTTTGATCTAAAAGAATCTACTGATTATTGATTTCTTAATTGTAAACTCAATAAGATGTAAACAAAAATGCCCATCACAACTTATCACAATCAAAGTCTTGTCATGTTGTTCTTTTGTTGGACAACGGTTAAAAAAAAACACGCTTAATTGGCATAATTCAGTCTTGGCACAACAAACGCCAATTAAACATTGACCGTCTTTACAGATCTTATCTCCTCCTCACCTTGTGCTTATGAAGGCCATAAGCCAGCACAGCCCCGGTACCAACCAGCAGTCCTGCCAGGCCATGTCTCCAGCGCTGGTCCCAACTCTGCTCCTCACTGCTGCCGCTGCTGCTGCAGAGACGAACTGCACACGATGCCACGACAGGCGCCACTTGATGCCTATAGAAGGAAAAAAATATTAAATGTAAATGTATACACATCAGGCCCAGCTCATTAGGTCTGAGGAAACCTGTAGGAAAGAAAGACTACACAACTCTGGTGTATTTACAAAGAGTGAAAGGAAAGATCAAAAGGGACTGAACAGCACAAGTCATGAGATAAGATAAGATAAGATCACTTTATTGATTCCCTCAGGGGAAATTCATTTGTTACAGCAGCTTGCAGAACAGGCAAACTGAAATATAGTTCTCAGTAAAAAATAAAAATAAAGAATAAAGAATGAAAAATAATATTATGATATTGCACAGAATTGCTATGATATTGCACAGACAATGGGGAAATTTCCTACATATTGCACAGTGAGAAAACTGTTACATGTTATGTTTTTCATATGTTTTTTTTTTTTAAAAATCAAATGAACTTGCTAAAACACAGTTTGAGTTGTTTTAGCAAGTTCATTAAACTGAGATATTTGACTGTGTGGAGCTCAGATGAGACAAACTTCTCTACTCTGTCAGTGGCAGTGCATGAAAAGCCCGGATCAATACATGAGACAAATTTCATTTCAGTACTGTACCTCTGAGTGTTGACAGGGCCAAATCGAGTCAGGCTGTGGCAGCGTCTGAGAAGCAGCATTGCACTGATGTTCTGGGAAGAAAAGTAAATTCATAGTAAAACAACATATAACATCTTGCAAAGAAAGTTCTTTCATTTTGAAGTATTAGCGAAAACCCTGAGTGAAATACAACCTGCAGACTTCAAATTATTGCGTCGTTCTTTTGCCCAGCAGACTTTGAATGAACATAATTCTGAATTGCCGATGATGGAAAGTTAAAGGCTGCACACACCCACAGTATATGACATACTTCAAAACCCCAGCATTCACTGATTTCTGTGTGAGCTCGACATTTCCTCCCAGCCAGCCTGGATTTGATAATAAAAGTGCCTGGTTTATCTCGAGCAGCCATTCACAAATTCTTTGGCTTGTGACCCCTTAAATGAGACCATGTGTACATGTGAGATTACACTGAGGTTGAACTTACAGCAGGTCTGATTAGACATATGCAAATAGGGAGCAAATTATGAATAGCTTGCAAAGACTAATATAGTTTGTCGGCCACCAAACTGCTCCGTCTTTACAGGCAACATGTCTTCCTGTTAAAATGACCAAGTAAATCTGTGAACTCTTCAACTCCTACTGAACTGGCCAACCAGGAGTTATGTCAACCTTCAAAAGGAGCCAACCAGCTCAGGGGGAGTGAACAGAGGAGAAGAGGAGGAGGAGGAAGCTTCAGCTCTCTCTTACCTAACCACATATATGTAGTTCATATTCAGTTCTAGTAAACAGAGTCAGTCTGTCCAGCATTAAGACACATGACAAGCCCATTGAGTCCAGAATCAAACTGAAACTGCTCATTAGAAAATGTAATTTAACAGGACTTTGTCTTCTTCTGTTGACAATACCTTGACATTTTTACAATATAATGACTTAATAATGAGTCCAGCCTGAAAGAACGGAGACAAATGTCTCTAACCTTTAGGAGACATTTAAGGGTAGGGCTGCTTTCTGAGGAGAGGCCTGTGACTAACTGAGGAGGTGGACAGATCACACTGGAACATCTGACCACAAAAAAAAACACAAACATTTCTTGGGAGAAGAAAATTCATTTCAGGGTTGTAAAAAGACTTGCTTGCAGGTCATCCATAAAAAGACAGATAGTATGTGGAGGAGCACTAATTTATCAATCAATTACACCTGTGTTATCCCTATCAGCAGTCGTCATTTAGATTACTGTGGGTTATCTTTAACCGACTTTCACTGCAGGCCGACCAGCAGACAGAGGTGCGTTACTTCAACTCTGAGGAGGTACAGGGTGAAACAGTTATCTCCTACTGTCTGAAAGGAATGATAATGTAGTGCCATGGAGCCATATGTTACCAGGAACAAATTAAAATAACACAATGACTTGAAGTTGTCTGGCTGAAGGAAAAAAATCTACAAAAAAGTCATGTTAATATCTAATGGGGGTCTACATAGTTGGCAATGTGTATTTGAGGGTTTTAAACATGCAAATACCAGATAGAGTGAATTGTAATACCAATGTCACAACTAGAGCTGAAAGATGATTTAGAAAAAGAATCATATTGCAATTGTTTTTACAGATATTACAATTAGTCATTTTCACTGAAAAAAAACAACATAATGATATGATATTTGTAGGAGTTTGTACCAGATGTTTTCTCTAATTGTATTGAACAGTGTGTTTGTAGAACACTCACAGAGCTGCAAGATTTAATATGTTCATAAGATGTGCAGCCTCTTGAATCTGACTCCTGCTGTCTGTTTATGTTGCCTTTGTTTACGTTCATGAAATTGAAGAAGCTATCTGAGTGCGGATAAAGAGTCGAAAAGTCTGGAAAATAACTTTGCTACTTAGTAATAAAAGCACATTGTGTTAGTTGCCATTGTCCCATCTGTAACATTAGAAATACTTTGGCCATAAGTGGACACATATTTAATGGACCAGCTACACAGTTTATATGCTCTAGTTAACTGTATTTGTCCTGTAGTGTCTGTGAACTCTTGCCCATTAAAATACTGAGACGTCAGCTAAAACAGACTCATGAGGGAAAAGGTTATTATGGAAATGTGATTTTTTTCCTCTTTTTATGTTAGCTTAAGTGACAGTGAAGGCAGCACCAAGGTAAACACATCCAAGATGGTTAACTTTAAATAGGATAAGCTCTTGTGTCTGAGGAAATGAACTTTGATAACTAAGCTTAAATGTGACACTGAAGCTTCATCACCATCATCATCATGGCTAACTGAGCTAACACTGAACTTAGCCACTGAGCCTGTCCGGCCTCAGCCACTCGTTCACATGCGACCACAAACAGAAGAAATGTGCATGCTACTGTCTGTTTCTTCACCTGAACAAAAAGAAAACTACTCACTCGTCTCGTATCTGTTGGGACTCTTCACGATGTTCAGCTGAGACGAACGACGCTGCGCAGCCTCTGCAACACAAACACACCGAGCGAGCTGCGTTCAAGAGCACCAGTGTTCATTTATCAGCATGTGGCAGCACAAAGCCAGTCTGCAGGCGAGGCACTAAATAAACAGGTGAAGGGACTCTAACACTGTGAAAACAACAGTATGAATCAGTTGTAATTAATGGATGTTAAATTTGAGAGCAACGTTTGGGTTGCCAGGTTGTGAAAATCCCCTTTGACTAACTGGACCACTTACCTTCAAGAAAAGGCTGCAAAATGTATATGAAACATAATCCATTTATTTATAATCAAGATTTATAACTGATGAAACATAAACACTTTTTTGCAACCTGACTAGCAGCCAAGAATTTGTTCGTATTTGTTTTTCTATTTGTTCTCATTGCTCATGATGAAATTAATGAGGATTTACTAATCGACTTGTTAACTATCAATAAGGCCATCACCTTCAATAAAGATGGCTTATTAGAAAGTAGTACCAGTGTATCTAAAAGTGAGTCATGTGCTGCTTTGATTTAATTTGTTTGATATATGCACCAAAAGATGTGCCACAGTATATTTTTTGCTCCAGCAAGTTAATACACACACAAAAAGCTAATTTATGAAGCTGTCTGTCTGATTTCTGAGCAAACCCTGAATGCACCTGGTAAATATGCAGAGGGTTCAGTGCACCAGAGGTTTGAATAAAAACTGTCATGAGATGAGGCAATATTGTTGTGTATAAAAGACAGTCCCAACAGGAACATCTGGTCTGGACACTGTGGCGTGGAGCATAACCGTCACACATAAATCTGACAACAACCTGGTGATGCCAGACAGACCACAAAGTACACAAATACAAAAATATCACTCAGACGAAAAATATAAATAAAAAAAGACATAGTGAGTCTTCTCATCTGAGGAAACATCAGTTGATTCTCCTTTACTTTATTGAAGTCAAAGTAGAGCGTCGGTCCTCTCCCTCTCCTCGCTGGCTGGCATTGATTGTCAGCAGGAGTCAATGAGGAAGTCTTTATCAGGAGACTTTATGACTCCAGCAGATGCACTAAAGTAGACAGGTGCGTGGAAACACTACAATTTCACCAGAGATACAGAGCATTTCCTGCTGCGGTGATGCAGAAGTGGAGAAGATGAAAAAGGGTTCAACAATAATGTTGTTCAGCAATAAAGACATGTTGCATGCAGCAATAGTTAGATCACCATAATTGTGTTGTGTTACATAACCACAATAGTCTACACATCATCAGTTGGGTTGCATTGGGAAAATAAAATAAAAATAAGCAAATGGTTTAATGATTAATAGACACTTTTCTCCTTTCTCACTTTTCTCAAAATTAAGACCACGTTTCCCATAAAACCCATTGCTCTGTGTCAAGTATTGCCACTCTCAGAAATGATGAGAGACTGTAATTATTTGCCCCATTTTCTTTCTCCACACAAACACACACACACCTATTAATGATGCAAATAGTTGAAGCTAATGCTGCTCTTTTGTGGAGTTTATAGTAAATATAGTCTCAGAACTCCAGCTCCCATGATTCCCCTGTCCCTCTGTGTGTGACGCCAACATACCAGAGACCAGGACAACAGACAGGACATTCACAGGGCGACTGCAAATTCACTACAAACATGTCGTCCCATTAAACCAGCTGCACCACCGTCCTTCACTTTCATTTTCAGGCATTGGTGGAATGTAACCAAGTATGTTTACTCAAGTAAGAGCTTATGCCACTTTCTGTTTCTACTGCTCTATAATTTCAAGGGGAAATATTGTACTTGTCACTCCACTACATTTACCTGACAGCTTTTTTTTTTTACATTCCAGGTCAAGATTTCACATAAAAAAAACACATGATCAGCTTCTGCAATAACATGTTGAAGATTAAACCTGTGCTTCCAAACCACCGCTTTTGTTGTCAGCAGTTCTTTGAAAGGAACTATAAACTTTTCATTTCATCTAAATAGCTGTTTATCTGTTGACCCTTGGGGCCCATAGGTCAGGAACCACTGGCCGAAACTAGCTCAGTGTATATATACTGTAGCTCCACCTCATTGCAGTAAAATGCAATGGAATATTAGGCACAGGAGACATTTCACTGTGAAACAAGTACTTTTACTTTTGATATTTTAAGTAGATTTAGCCAATAATTAAATAGGATTTTTAATGCAGGATTTTTACTTGTGATTGAGTACTATGTGTAAAGGAACTGAATACTTCCTCCACTGGGTTTTACAGCTGGAAATCCACACATAAGCAGAATATTACAGAAGTGTCATGTTTGGATTTGACCACTGTTGTGTATAATGTGGCTTGAGCTTTGTCTGTTTCCCTTGTTTAAACTGTCTGTGTGAGCAATGTCATGTCTGGGGAATCCAGTCAAAACACAAGCTGTGGCTCATGCTGAGTTTATATGACAGCAACAGAATTAATGCACAGGGCCGTCTGTGCTGTGATGACATTATTTACAACATCCTTGGTATTTCTTACACATGCTATCATAAATCTTAAAAAGCAGTCGTCCAGCGTCCTGACTGTCCTCTGACACCTTCACGTGACCAGATCATCCTGTTGATCTTTGAAACACTACACAGACAAAACTGTTGCTTAAGCTCACAGGTAAAGGACAGACATAAGATTTCAACATGTAAAGACAGCAACATCCGGGCGTCAAACCCACCTTTAATACATATTTACAGTGAGTGGTGCAGCTGGGTGCAGTCTGTTAATGGAGCTGATTAGAGCTGCAAAAGTCACTTTTGTTAAAAATGTCATAAAGATAGACTTATTGTAAGATGTGGAGTTTAAGAGTTTGATGCAATTCATTTTGGATGATGTGTAGTTTGTGCATCTTATATGGATTTTTGCATGTGTTCAGTAGTTTTTAATGTGTGTGAGAAAGGTGATCCAGTATTTCAGCCTGACCACAGCAGCTGATTAAAGCAAGACAAAGAGGTGACAGTCCTCTGCACAATATGTTAAATATTTGCTATGTTCACTTACATGTGCACAGTAAAACCTGGAATATTACCCTCATTGTCTGCCACTACCGGGCTCTCTAGCACCACCTGTTGGCGAAGTGGACATAATCAACACTGCAGCAATAATCGTTTAAGATCTTTTAACAGTTGTCTTTGATTTAAATATTAAATGTTAATTCCAATTATTTTCAAACCTTTTGTTTGCTTGAAAGACACTTTTTGACCCTGGTTTAAAAAGGGTGCTATGAAGAATAAGTTTTATGTATTACTAAAAATTCCTTCACATAAGTAATTCTGCTCAAACCTTGTCATATGCTACAGGGCATTCTGAACATTTTAACCTCGTGTGATATTGCTTGAATGAAAAACATATTACAGACAAACCAGAAATAGTCTTAAATTTGCATGCTTCCTCCATCTAGAGCACAAAGTGGCCTATTTATGCCAAACTGCTCTCGTTCAGTGAAATCTTTTCAAAACAATGTAAACCTGACATCAATAAGAGATGATTTACCTGCTTGTTTTAAGTCCTGAAAGTAGCTCTGTGATCAAGATACAAAAACAAAAACCGCACTCGCTGAGTGCAGATTATTGAGTGTATTTAAAGCCCCTTGTGAACTGTGAATTGTGGTATTGTGCAAGGTGAACAAAACTGACTTGACTTGTGTTTCATATTTCTTCTACCTTTCAACAGCAGAGTAGAAACCTTCCCAAACACAGGCTATGATAGTTCTCACAATACATCTTTTTGTCAATATCAACAGTAGATTGGACGGTAAAGAGAACTTCAGACCATCGTGTATACAAGTTTAATATTCTGAAAAAGCTTTACTACAGAATTTAAATACAATATTCTGAAAAAATTGGAAAAACAAAGCTCTACCATGAGAGTATCTACATTACAACATGGAAAATGTCCAAACAAGAAAAACCTGTTAGTATATTGTTCCAGGAGTTAGCTGTAGTCTGTTTAAAATTCACATTTCAGGTTAACATGGCTGTCTGATTGGTGGCAGCACTGCTGTGCTGGATGAGAAAACTGTTAACCACTGTTGGTCTGTCCTGTGTGTCCACTCTCTGCTGCATGGATGACATTCACTGCTGTGTCATCTTGGCTGCTTCAGCTTTTATTAGTGAGATGAGTTCCAGGTTAATTAGAAATACAAAGCGAAGACCTGCAATCTGAAGAGACAAATACGCTATGTTAGTGTGTTTCACTCAATATCACTTAAATATATCAATATGGTTCATTTGAATCATATCAAGTTGGATGACACCCTCCACACACCTCCACCACTGAGTTGTTGTTAAGTTTCCACTTGTTGCCCGACAGGACCGGTCTGCCATCTATGTAGATGGGTCGTCTGCCCTCATTGGCGATGAAGAAGTCTCCATTATTCTTCAGTTTAATAATTCCTGCAGGCATCAAAATGTGATCAAAATCTCTGATTTACCTGACAGCAAAATTCACTTTTGAAAATACATCAGTTGTGGTAATGATTAGACTAAATTTTCCCATTATCAAAAAACACTGTAAATACATTATATAAACAAAATTTGTACAAACACTCCAATAATTTAAATTGTGGGAATGTTTCACTGGTTTCTGTTGTTCTCTTCCTGTTCTCCCAGCTGCCAGTACACAATGATATGTTCTATATATAGAGATTATTTACCTTGTTTTCTTGATATTTTCCAGGCAGGTCCCTCTAGTGACAGATCTACATCTATGGGTTTGTCCTTGGTCGCCCTGCCCAACGTAATCTGTGTGAACATGAATAAAAATATGAGTATCGCAGTGAAAACACATCTTCACAGAAAAGACACTGCTGTCACAGTTTCCTTCCATTTTCTTTGCACAAACATGATACCTCAGCATTTTAGTTGTCGAAAGATTACTTACCTCTCGTGACCTCATGAGGTAGCGTACCATTCGTCCTCGTAGTGCAGCCAGTGTCTGGTTGTCAAAGTCAGGCATGCTCATCCCTGGTGACCGAACACACACGAAGACCAATGAGTTCTACCGCACCAGATTCCTCAGAATCACAATCAATGTACCTATATATCTGCTTGTGCATGGTGAGTGAGGGCTTACATACCTGTGATACTGTCCACAAGGACCTGCCAGCGAGGCAGCTCCTGCTCCAACTGTCTGATCTCCCTTTTCTGGTGACGATCAGAAATCATCAGCTCTGAAAGGGAAGACGAAGGTAAAGGGGGTGAGGAAGTTTATGTAACCAACATCATGATGTACAAAGGTTTACATCCATTATACAGACAACAAATCCATGAGGACCAATTTCTTACCATGCTCCAACACCTCATCTCTGCTCTCCCTGTGTGAAAAGACACAAAACATTATCAGTGTTGAACATTTGATTGCATACAAACTGAAGGGAGAATATGGAAAATACATAGTTATCGGTCACAAAAACATGACACTGATACTATAAAATGAAAAACTGCCTTACTTTAACTTTACATCATCTACCATCTGCTCAGCATCAGAGAAGTTGAGGACCTGGTCACCTTTAGGAAGAGGCTGGACTGCAACACACAATCAAAGCCAACATGACAATTACATACAAAACTGGTACACTCAACACTTTAAGAAAACAAGGCCCATGTCTTCCTGATGGAGAGTGTGTTATTTTCTGTAATTCACTTGTACTGATGTTCATTCTGGCTAAGTACACATTCTAAAGAGTCTTGTCCTCTGGGATTTCCAAGCACAAGCTATTGTTGATTATCAGATGTCAAAACATCTCTTTAGAGGAAAATAGTGTTTAGTAGTTAAGTATCCTGTCAATAATTTTGACCATATTCTGCGCACAAGAAAAGGCATCTTGCAGTTTGCTTGGAGGATGACAAAAAAGACTCGCAATATTATAGATAATTTGATGTGAATCCAAGCACAACAGACGTTCAAACACTTTGCCTAAAGAAACCAAAATAAATGACTAAATTCCATGAAGTTGTTTGGCACAAATGTGTAGAAAACTGAACTTACCGCTCTGGTCATCCAGTAGGTAGTATTGCTTAAGCAGCTGCCAGTGCACCAGCAGGCTCTTGGGGGTGCGAGATGGGTGAAAGACCCCGGGGTGTTTGCTCAGGAGCTCCTGGAACACGTCCAGTTTGGGCTGACTTGTCTATTCAACAACAAATGTAACACAAAACCACTTGTGAATACAGCTGATTGTTGTTTTGCTTGTCGAATTAAACTGATGGGATTTTTACACTGATTATTTTTACTACAACTGTGTAATGTTCCTGAAGTAACAGTTTCACTTACTGAACCAATCTTAGCCAGCAGTGCTTCCTCAGGCTGACTGAAGAGAGCTTTGCTTTGGATTGCTGCAATGGCTTCTGGGTGAAGCTGACGCATGGCCTGCCATGCCAGCCTGCACAGAGAAACAACAGAGTGAAATGAAATACCTCTGAACAGTTACTACTAATATAGAAACTTGGAGGGGAAAAGTAAGGCTGGTGCAGGCTAAGTCTCTTACTTTGAGATGACCGGATCGTAAAGGAGAGCATACCATCTCTCTTTTATTTCCCGCAACGTGAAACGACAGCTGAACTTGACCCCCAAATGAACCGAGGTTAGATCTGTGGTCTAGAGACAAATACAGACTCATTAGACAAAAAAAAACAATGACATTAATTCATAAACATTATCCATCGGTTTGGAAAATGGCTTCAACTTTTATGCTACTCACCTGCAACACTGCATTTATAAGTAGCAGGTCGTCAGTGGGCTTCCATCGTCCCAAGTCTTTAGTAATATGTAGAGGCTGCTTGCTTTTCTTTACTCTTTTAGTGATGGGTGCAGGGTTTATTACCATGGTGAGAGGTGGCGTGAGAGCAGTTCCTGATTTTGTCACCTGACAGAGTTTCACAAAGGCACAAAAAGGTATTCATTAAACCTATGTAAGCTTATCATCCTTGTCTGTGACCCTCCAAGAATGTGTGAATTTTGTGGTCTTATGTACCTTCTTTTTCTCACTAGATGAAGGTTCGCTGCCTGAACAGCGGACAGGCTCTATGACAGGAGGCCCTTTGACTCGACTGGACGACTTCACGAGACTGCTCTCGACCAGCTCGTCGTCAAACTTCTTCCTCTTTATTGACCTAAAGATAGTATACAGCAATTCTTGAAATATTTGTAAACGTACCATGACAACCAAAGAATGATTATTCTAGTATACAGCTGAAATAATGTAACATACAAGCAGATAATTCAAACCTGGAGGAACTTCTGCGCTTGGGAACACCACTACCAAACGCTTGCGTTGCCGTCCTTTTCACATCTTTTACTCCAAGTGACTCTTCGTCCTCCGACCGACTCTGAGCACCAGCTACTGCCATCGGTGCACCAACCACAGGGTCACCAGCTTGCATCTGTTCAGCCACAACATGAAACACATAAGGAAATTATACACATTTCTCAGATCAGAGTAGCAGAACTCAAGACATGGTGAGACTAGACATCCTTTCTGTGCTCATGTTAGAGATCTTTCGCAGAGTCCATGGAGCTTTAGTCCATCCCAGGTTGCACACAATTTTGGTTCAAGAAGAGTGTCATATTTTTGAAAGTGCACCTGGCTGCAAATGTTAGGTTAATTATGAGATGAGCAAGTGTGTGAGTCAGGGCATCTTGCTTTGACTAAATGTTTTTTTGGGGTTCTAATGGGTAAATAAATTAGACATATGTCGGCTTGCTTTCATCTACTTTTAACAATTCATTTGGACCCTTGACAGTACATAGTAATAACACTGTATGACAACATACTGCAGCTGTACGTTAGCTAAATTGGGGACATAACGCCACATTTATAACAAACGTTATAACCAGAAGGAGGGATGACGCCTCAGATTCAAGTAATTTATTTACGGTGTTACTCTACTACTATGTGTGAAGTATGTTAGCTATGTTTGGTTTGCTTAGAGTCAGACTGGCTAATCAACTTAGCATTGCCTTTGTTTACATGTAACGTTAGCTATCGATCCTCTCCTGTTGCCTTCAATACATCACATTTAGCATGAAATTAATAGCTGTGGCAAGCAAGACATTCACCCAAGCTAATATTACACTACAGTCTGTTTGGTTATCGAACATGATTTGATCAAAATAATGCTGGTCTATGTTGGCTAGTTAGCATTAGCTTAGCTAACACAATGTTCTAACGGCAACGTTAGCTCATTAGCAAGCTAATACAGTTAGCTACGCTGTCTTGTGACTCACGTTTTCTCGTTATTTTCCTTCGTTGAGGTATCTGGTCCGTGAATGGGAGTCTTTATAGTCTGTTTATGATTTTTATAAACACGTCGTTAGCCAGCTACATGGCTAACTGACTACATGAATTCGCCGTATGCTTGTTAGCATTAGCTGCTCTGTCAGTGTGTTTTCTTCGCGGTTGGCAAACAGCTTTGTGGCTCGTTACCGCCGCCTTGTGGACATTATATGCAGTCTGTTGGAAATTTTACATCCATCCAAAGATTTTACAGCAGTTTCTCCTCAATATTTCAAACTAATGTTGTCCGGTTTTGGGAGGAGGTTTTCAATGTTTCTTTATTTTCTGGGCTGAGTTTTTGTGACAATGAACCAGTACTATTCAATTATTTTACAGTATTCACATAATATTATCATCATGCTATAATAACTTCCTTCCTGCCCCTGGTAATACTACTACTACTACTACTATCACTACTGCTAGCATTACCACGACTAGTACTGGTCCCAGTTCAAAGGTCAGGAACTGTGAAGACCACCTCTATTTGAAATCCTTTTAAATGTATCCAGATATGTTTACCCAGTATAGAAAAACAGCATTTCTCTCAACTCTGATGGTTTTTGTTTCATGTTACATCTCTCACTGTTAAATATTGATCTTATACGGTCTTTAGCTTCACGGTCCTTCTGTATCAAACATCTCTTAAGTGCAATACATATGTGTGAATGGTAGGAGTCCATTTATATTATCACTTATAACTTGGATTGTAGCTTTTAGAGCTGATGTCACGTATAAAACTATTTTAGTTAAATAACATGATTTTAGTTTTGAGTCTGCTCTTTAGTTTTAGGTGAAACATCCTTCCTCATCCTGGGGGACAGGTAACCCTGTCGTGCATGACAGTGGAGGGATTTGGTCCAAATTATCGACCTGCAGCTGCTGCACCACGGCTCACACTGCACAGTCCACATGGCCATGTCACACAGGAACTTTGATTCTCAGCGTTGTATTTCTTAGAAATTACTGCCTACGTGCCTGGTGGTTGTTCACTGGCGTCAAACTAATGACACTTGGAAACATGTTTGACAGGTTGGACGGACGTCACCCACTGCAGCTGATGGTATTAACGCTTAAAGCAAATGCTGAATCGTGACAGTTTAGATTATTTTTTCATAACAAGACCAGTGTTTATCTCATTAACACAAAATGAACAGGTTATATTATTGATATAAACTACATTCTGTTGCAGTTCTGCAGTCAGGGTTCTGTTTAGACTTTGTTTTTGTTCAGCCTTTGTTTTACTGTCACGTTCCTGCCGGCCATCATTCTGCTTTTGTTCTCAGTTTAGTCTCGTTTCTGCCACAGTCCTGTTCATGTCATTGTTTCTGTGGAGTCCTGTCATGTCGTTGTCCTGTCCTGCCTTTACCCACCCTTGTCACATGTATTGTTTAGTTCTGTCTGTTCTAGTTCTATGTTCTGGTTTCTGTTCTGTTTGTCATATTCTATATCCATGTCTCGTCTCTCACCCAGTCCCTGTATCATGTCACTGACCAGCCACACCCACCTCATCAAGTCACCTGTGTTTTCCGTTGAAGTTAATTACCACCACTCACTATTTAAGTCAGTTGTTTTTTTTGTTCGCATTGGTCGGATCGTACTGTCAAGGCGGGCGGGTGAGGACTCAAGCGCATCACACAATCGCTGATTCAACGAAAGTCTTTAATGAAAATAAAACGAAGTCTCAACAAAACTCACAGAAAGACTTGGCAACACATGGGCATCGACGTGGACGTGAACGTGAACATGAACACTTCACGTCACGTTTCATGTTCATGTCTTCGCCTTGTCTTCACTTCACGTTACGCTTCATGTTCATGTTGACACATTCTCATTGCTTTGGCCAAATAAAATCAACATACAGGCAGAAATCAAACTTAAAACCTTTTAATGGCGTTTACAGTAACAGTTTCTCAATGTGTTATATTAGAATAGATACAGAGTTCAGATACTGAAGCTTATTATATTTACAAAATGGTGGTATATCACTCATAGTAGGTTTAAATGTAAAAAAAAAAAAAAATTAAAGACATAAACTTGCATTGTGCTGCACTGGTGAATTGTAGCAGACATTTACATTTTAAAGACGCAACAGTTTTACACAAACTACATTTGGGGTTTTAAACTGTGACACCATGCATTCCTACACAGGCAAAAATTTCAGCTGCCATTTTGTTTTTTTTTAATGGAACACATCACTAAAAGCTTTTCACCATAAGCACCATAAAATACACTTTAGTCATTATACTGAACATCACAGAAAACTCTCACAGTAACTCAATAAGAGCTGAGGATATTAGAAACAGTGTGTCCATGTACCAGTCTGAGACTCTACTAATGCTCTTGTATAATTTAAAGACTGTGTATCTCAGACTTAGAGAAACATGTAATGTGCTTCTTAGTATACCCAAATAACAAATGCAGAAACACTCTGGAAATGAAATATTTGCACAACCGGGACACACAGGAAATTGCTGATGTTGCTGTATTTAGTTGAGAATGCGGATCACAGTTCAGATTTAGATTAAGATTTAGATGAACCAGATTCAGAAAAAAAAACACATCAGCAACATGTTGTGAAGTCCATGAAATGCAACACAGTCTGACTGACTTTGAGGATAAAAGGAAAGTGTGAAGAAAATGTTGATCTGACTGAAGGAGATCACTGGCTTGCTCTTGGCCTCTGTGCAAATAAGTGCTCGATGACGATTTTATTAAAAAAGAAAAACAGTATTAAATTTGGAGTTACACCGCTCCCAGTAGAGAGCCTCACCGATGAGTTTCCACTGCTCATCATTCTTTCATTTGTCCTCCTCCACATGTCAGCCTCCGCACACTAGGTGACAGGTACGGAGGGCTTTGGCCTTGGCCGTGTCGAAGGTATAAGGTCCACTCGAGCATGTTCCTGTGAAAACTCCGCCGGCTGGCGCTCTCTACCGCGGAGAGCCTCACGTTCTAGTTCACATAACAGGAGAGGAGAGCGGGTCATCGTTCAATAAACTGCAGGTTAATGACATTTTCAGGGACTAAAAGCGTCCGTGTCTTGGGCTTCACGGAAACCCCTTCTGGGTCCGGCTTCACGTCGAACTCCACGAGGATCTGATGAGAGCAGAAACAGAGAAAAACAGATTTAATACTAGTGAAATGAAAAAAAAGAAAAAAATCAAGTGCTCATCATGTGCTACAGCAAGTGTTGGGCTGTGACTCTTAACTGAAATCCCTGGATTAAGTAATCAAATTAATTCATTAGGAACAGGATTTGCACAATGTTTTAAATCCCCTTCTTTTAGTTTCTGACACTATTCCAAGAAAAAAATGCTGCAAGAGGATTTGTGGGAAACACTGCGCTGTTTCTAAAAAAACTGTATTTAATCATAAACAATCTGAATTAGTTGTTACATAATTGGAATAATCTGTGTACAAGCAGCATGCAACAGAAAGCCTGTATTGAACTTCCCCCAATATATATATGTTTTATGTTACACCTGATTTGACTGTAATGTAAATGTATACACTTTTCAGTTTATCAATCTAACAGGTTAATAAGTGGTTTTCTACTTGTGTACCTTATTCCTTTGTCCACTAAACTGACCACTATTGATTCAACCTGGATTACGACCAGATTTAATATTTTTCCAACTTTTCCAGGTCATACAACTAACTCACAATCTATATCAAAGTCTTATGACATGAGATCTAGTCCAGCCAACTCACCCTGGAAAGAGCAAGGTAGAGCTCCAGCTCAGCAATGCGGCGACCTATGCAGCTGCGTTTTCCCACCCCGAAGGGGACGGAGGCGTACGGGTGATGGGCCTGGTCCCTGTTCAGCCATCGAAGGGGCTGGAATTCATCGGGATTCTGAAACACTGCCGGATCCCGCGACGTTGCGAAGTGGCACAGGGTGATCAAAGTCTGGATGGAAAGATTTCACTGTCACTTATGTGTTGCATTGACACAACATTCACATTTAGGACAGATTTTAATGAGTAATCACAGAGGATGAAGGTTTCAAAGTGCACGAATTCACTCATCACACTCACATTTTTAGGGATGACGTAGCCTCCAACCTGGATGTCTCGCTCTGTAATGACTCTTGCATTGGCAGGAACAACAGGGTATAACCTGAAAAACAAAAGTTCCATAATTAAGTGTCATTAAGTAATCATCACATCAAGCATCATTCACATCATTAAGTAAAACCTTCGGAGTGATACCTCAGCACTTCTTTGACTGTGGCCTTCAGGAGAGGCATGCGGGCCACGTCTGCTGCCGTCGGTATGCTTCGACCCCCCAGCACGCTCAGCACCTCGTCCCGGAGCGAGGCCTGCACCTCGGGGTGCCGGGACAGCTCGTACAGTGACCAGGACATGGTGCTGGAGATCTGAACAGACGGAGGTTACAGAGAGAGGTTAATAAAGCTGAAGGACTGACGGGAGAGTCGAGCAAAGACGAGGGACAGAGCGATCGTTCTTACTGTGTCGACTCCTGCCAGCAGCAGCTCCGTCACGTTGCTGTAGACGGTCTTCATGGGCAGCCCGGTCTGCGACAGGAAGTAAGTGAGATACCGTCCTTCTACTTTCTCTCCGCGGTTGATCTTCTCTGCTTCAGCTGTCAGACGCTGGTCAATGTGACCTTTAGCTGGAGGCACAGAGATTACAGGCCGTTATGAAAGTGAAGGTACAGAATGTGAGACACAGCAGCACTGAAAGCAATGCATCAAATCTCCAGTGTTATGAAGTCAAACTTAAAATCTGTTTTCTTAAATTGGGGGAAAGACAACAGTTTGTTCATCGTGACTGATGCTCGAGACGTCTCAGATGATCTTGTAGTGCGTGAGGGTTAAGGACTTTAATCTCCTGCTTCCTGATCCAGTTCGCATCAGCGTGATTATTTTAAACATGTTCGATTTCCACGTCTCAGATCTGGATAAGTCTTAATGTACTCGGTGCTGAGTGGAAACCAGCAGTAGCCAGTAAGAAGTGAGAAGGGCTGGAGGGGAAATTATTACATGAAGAGTGGAAAGACATGCAGATGTTCCACCTCCATGCTTGTTTTGCTTCCACATTGGAGTGAAATGCCAGCTTGTGTTGTACATCTCCAACTTGATTATTGACGAAGCTTCCTGATAATATCATATTGAGTTTACTGAATGTTCCGGCTCATACATCTATTTGAAAATACATTTGATATTCTATTTATGTTTATGCATTTTTGTAAATATTTTTCGTTATATCTTCATATTTATTATATTATAATTATAATATAAAAATTATATATTATTTATATTATAAGTAATATTATATTTATTTATTATAACGTGCATTTATCTCTTACTTGATATTTACAAGCTACACCAAACTAAAATGTTTCGGACAAATGACCTACCAAAGTCAAACATGTAGTCCCAGCACTGACAGAAGATGTTCCAGGGTTTGGGGAACAGCAGGTGCAACCAACTTGGCATGGCCATGGTAGGAAGCGTCTTGACAAACATGGTGTTGATGGACTGAATGAAACGCTCCGTCTCTTCGGGAACCACTGGATCCAGGCAACCAATTCTGGATTCAAACAACACAGAGGAGATGCCTGTCAAAAAAAAATAAGAAGAAAGGAAAAAGGGTAAATGAGGAGGTGAGAAAGACATGGCACAAGGGCTGACAGATGAATAAAGTAACCACAGCAATAAACCACTTCTAAAGCAGTTTTTCAAGTTGTCAGCTGCTTCATCATGATAATGACACACATAAAAACACTGTGGTGAAATTAAGCAATTATAATTTAACCAAGAGGAACAATCTCAAAATAGAGGGATGAAAAGAGGCAATAAATCACAGTCTGTACCCAGGTTCCATTCACCAACATGAACATTTTGGCGAGGGCAGAGCTGATGTTTGAGAACTGTGCGTGTGACCACACAGTCACTGGGTTGAAACTGTGTTTAGTCTGGCAAAATCTGGAGGAGGAACATGAATGAATGTAGCCTCGCTTCCTGCAACAATAACTGCTGAGGAGCCTTGAGGCAGGAAACATATTCAGTTTTTCATTATGATGTTTGCTTTTAAACATGAGCTGTAAAATGAGTTGAGCTGTCTTCAGTAAGCAGAGGTTAATATGTATGTATATTAATATTAAGTATAAATCTAGAAAAACATTGTTATTCTGTCACTTCTATACTACTTACTATTTTGAGGTACTTGTATTAACCAGAGGATTTACATTTTATTTTATACTTCCCTTCCACTACATTTTAAATATTGTACTTTTCTGGTGCTGCAGATTAAGATTTTACATACAAAACATTTTATCATAGAATATGATGCAGTTTTATAGATTAAAGTTTTATAGCTTATGTAAAGCAGTTTAAACTAACTTCACCTTGACAAAATACAACATTAAAAGCTGCTTACACAGTAATGCATCAGTAACAACTGTCCAATATATATAATATATACACTGTATAACATAACACTCTGAAATAGGCCATTCTGCTTTATGAGTACTTTTACTTTTGATTTCTTTAAGTATATTTTCCTTTACATCTAAATAACTATGAACGACTATGAACGACTTAAGTAAAGGACCTGAATAGTTTTTCCACCAATGGAAAGGTGATACAAACCTTCCTTGAAATTATTTGGGAATGTCAGACTTTGACAGGCATGTATGTTTAAAATGTCAGCGTTATCACATGATATTGCCTCCTGCATGTGGCTGGTCCTCATTACCACTGTTTACATGATGTGCTACACTGTGTAGTGACGCGTGATATTTCCACTACGTGAAACCTTACCCTCGAGGCCGAAGCGATAGAACTCGCTGGCAACGTCGGTGACGAGGCCTTGGGAACGTCTGCGAAGGCGAAGTTTGGCAATGAGGTCACCGACCACGCTGTTGAGGGTTTTATCGTAAGCCTCGACCGCCTTTGGACGCAGCATGTGCTTCCCCAGGAGACTCCTCACTGACTGCCACTCCTCCCCCTCGCTGGGAACACACACAGAGCCAAAATGAATGAATACTAGTGTTAGTGTAGTATCTGCGCACATGATTACGCTGTACTACTTTCACGAGTATTTCACTGTTGTACTAATACTTTACTTGAGCCAGAATCAGCAAAGAACATGAGGTAAATAAGAAGGTAAATAAGGTTACTGAACTCTCATGTTTAATTTCCATTGGTAAAGTGTCTCTTGATTTTCAGTCAGCTACTTTATTACTATTCATCTTATGAGTATAAAGTATAATCAATAAGAGTGAATTATGAATCATCCAAGTCTACATTCAGTTTGACTTTGCCTTGTGATTTGGGGCTTCTAATGAGAACAAAGAGGAAAAGTCTGAATGAAACTCACGATGTCAGGAGTCCATAGTCATGTCCTCTGAGCTTCCTGTAGTCTTTCCAGGAGGACAGGTCCGAGCGCATGGGGTGCTGACCCTCCTGCCTCAGAACCTGCTCAATGAGCGCTGGGTCTGCCACATGAACCGTCAGTATGGGACCGAAGCTCGCCTTCCACATGGGCCCGTACCGCTGCACTCCTTTCAGCTGGGACAAGAGAGGGAACCGTTCAAGATAAGATCATCTTCACTGAAGATAAACAAATTTATAGGCTGAGTGTAAATCCTCCCAGCTCATTTTAACAGTACAGCAGAGGAACAGTCACAGAAATTCTTAGGTATATTGTAAAGATAAATCAGTGGATAGACAGAAGAACTCAATCCCATTATTTCTCAAAAGTTAAATCTAATCTTAAAGTCACCCTCCACTCAAAAAAGTGTTTGATTATTTTTACTTGAGTTAGATGTTTGACATTTACTGTACAGAATGATTTTATGTGCAGACTCTGACACTGAAAGGATCTTTTCACACTCATCTGCTGAAGGGGAAATTTTCTCTGTGCTCATCATAAATCAGAGTTTAAGGCGTGCACAACATGTGATTTTGTCTCATCTAGTTTGAATCCTGGTCCAGTTTGCAACCAAGTGTGAAACCTCCAGTGCACAAACTAAGAATGAGCAGTGGAGACACCATGTGTAATTTTCATATTCTGCGTGTTTCAGTGCAGATAAAGCAGACTCTGCAGGAAATTCAGCATTTTACAGAAAAGCACCATTTTACAGAAAAACAACAAAGCATCACTTTTTCTTTTAAGCATCTGTATTCTCTTCGAATGGAACCAGTTGCTTTTGCAGACATGCTTTCATTTCGTCCTCCAGTGCATCAATATTTTCCATCATAATCCAAACACACTTCATGCATTCACATTAAATATGCAGGTGCAGTAATGTGCATGTGTTCCCCACTGTTTCTCCCCCCTGCTGAACTTCACCTCACCTGTAACTCGTGCAGCCGGGACAGCCCCCGCTTGGCGAGCAGGTCCCAGGCGAAGCCGGCGACCGTCGGTCCGGGCATGTGCTTCAGGCTCCGGGCGGCCCCGCTGCGCGCCTCCTCCGGGCCGGCGGACGCGCCCACGGCCCACCTGTCCATCCACTTGAGCAAGGGCGAGGCGCCCCGGCCGGACACTCTGAGAACCTGCTGCAGCATCCTTCTCACCGAGAACATGAAGCGGGGGCCGGACGTGGCTCTCCTGGAGGTCGCTGCTCGTTTCCATCTCCCCGACCGGAGGCTGTATTTATAACCCGCGACCTGCTGCTCGAACCCGCCGAGATAAAGCAGTAAATTTCAGCACCGCGGGCCAATCATGGGTGCAAATAGAGCGCTGGCCCCGCCCCCTCCTGGATGGACGGATGATGGATGGAGGCGTGAGGAGACGGGAAGGTGTGTCCAATCAGAGGGCTGATCTCAGACCGGCCCAGAGCCACAGCACGTGGAGCTCCTGGATAAATAATACATGACTCCTGTGCGAGAGCTCAGGCTTATCTCACCCCTCCCTCCCTCCCTCCCTCCCTCCTCACCCCCTCACCTCCTCCCTCCTCACCTCCTCCCTGATAAAGCAGCAGACTGCTGAGAGGGATCGCTTGTGTGTTTTAATGATCACTCAAGGCCAATGTTGTCCCCTGTCAATGGATGTCCCCTATATGTAGGCCAGCAAGCAGCACAAACATCTGATCAATGGCCAAGTTGTGATTCTCACTGTGCATTACAAATGATTACACTGGAGGACAAAAGTGCAGAGAGCCTCTATTAACACATGCATTCTTATGTTAACTTATGGAAAAATTGGTTGTGCCTTTGTTTACCCAGATATGACCAATTATTTTTGCTGACTTGGTAGGTTTCCTGGCGAGGGAGAAAATCCTGACCTGGTTCCATTTGAACTGGAATTTGTCCAACGCACCATGATGGTGAAGTAACAACCCCGGGGCTGTACTCAGAATCTGCTTTGACATTTACTCCTGTATTTCGTATGCTCTAACTAGAAATCTTAGATCACCCGGTTTCACAGAAACACAGAGGATTGGCACCCAGTCTCAGCGCTACACTAATGAGGCCTGGTGGAAGAACTTTGTGC
This sequence comes from Centropyge bicolor, assembly GCA_037975185.1. Lineage (NCBI taxonomy): Eukaryota > Metazoa > Chordata > Actinopteri > Pomacanthidae > Centropyge > Centropyge bicolor. The sequence goes on along the minus strand of JBBMOC010000012.1, from coordinate 11,553,116 downwards.
TGGACTTACATCCCAACACTGAATTTACACTCGACTGAGTATGGTGCATTTAAACATATGCAGTGTTTACAGAGATGCATCATCTTGTTGTCAAGAAGCTCCTCTTAAGTTTAAAACATGCACAGAAATACTGACTATATATTTAAGAAATCATGACAAATATTAGAAGCAAGAGCAACTTGAATAAGAACAAAGGCTAATTTTGATCAGTTAATGTGTGACAGTAAGTTATTCCAATTAAAAGGATCCATAAAAGGAAATGCCTTATTTATTCTGCAGAGCCAGAGAGGACAGTGAGCGGCTCAGTGTTTTCACAAATACATTGGCTTTACAATCTGTGCATACATTACATTTGATAATCATATATGATTATAGTTTTTGATCATGAATAATCTCTATAAACAGATACCTGCGTATGAATGTCGAATTTATAATAAACATCAGAATAATCCAAAATAGATGGCAAGTTCTTCCTGACATTAAAAGAAGGATCATGTTCGGACCTGTAGAGATTGCACAGACCTTGGTTTACTTTTCCCCCCATGTAGAGCTGTGAATCAATAATAACACCAAGGTAAGGCTGATAAGAAAGACTCCTCGCTGCATGGAATTGAAAGTACATTTTAGGATCGTTTGCCAAGAAAAATACACGATGACTCAAACATTACTGTTGGTTTTATGCTGTAGGTTTCTGTGACATTTGAGTGTAATCCCTCTGAAATGCATGATTAACAATCATTCTTTAAGCCACCTATCCAGTCTTACCCATATTAAATCATAAGCAATGACAGCCAGTGCTCAGGATAAATACCACTTAAACCAATGAAACGGACGAATATCACAATGTTATAGATGTGTATTTCAATGTGAGCAGCTTGAAAGAGAAGTAAATAAGGATTCAATGATGACAGCAGCCTCCAAAAGGTCATTCAAAAAATGACATATTAGTCTTTTTTCTTTATACTTACAATGAAGCTTAGCAGCGGTTCAGTGTATATATTTAGACCTTCTACAAACAGATGATGTTTTTGCTGAGTCAAACAGTGATTAAAGGAAATGTATTCCCACTGTATCATCACATGTGAGAGGGTGAGAGGGTCACGTCTGACATGTTACATGACATTTTGATTTTTAGCATCTGTTTTCTGGGCCAATCTCATGTGTGTGTGGGCAAGGTCAAGTAAAGTGAGTATGATTTATTTGTCTGTGGGCTGCAGGAGAATTCAGTCTCCTCTGTGTGGCCTGCTACTGTTTATGTAGTCTGGAGGTGATGAAATCAAAATGTCATGTGCTAAACTAATGAATGAAAAATGAGCAGTCCAGTGAAGTGTTTCTGGGCTGGTGTAGAGATTTACACACATCTTATTGTTGGCATTTTCTGTTTTATTATGAAAGTGACAGCTGGAGGGAGAGCATACAGCAAAGGGATATGATCTTATATATCCCATATATTTCAATAAACAGGAGGTCCATTGCTCAAAAGCAGGTGCAAGAAAACCAAATAGACGAAAGAAGCATATATAACTGTGACATAACAAAGTCAGATTAGGTTTCATAATGATCATAGACAGTGAAGTCGATGAAGATGGATCGCAACAGCTCCAACTGTATTGAATGAAGCCTCTATAGGGAAAATAAAGAGGGTAATATTGGAAGACTTTTTCCAAGCACTGTAGCAATCACCACACATCTGACCTCACTATTTACAGTACCTGACCCAAACATGTGAATCGGACTTGTGCTTCTGAAGACAAACTTCGATGCTGAGTTATGAGGATGAAACATGGAGCAAAGATCAAAAACGTCTATACACGAGACAAGCACACGAGACTTCCTGAGTGGAGGATGGAGAGTTATCTTCAAGGGTGAAAGATTAACACAGCGACCTCTGAATTTTACATGAACACATAAACAACTTTTAAACAAGGTCACCAGTGTCTTGATGAGTCTCGCTCTTGTGCAACATACTGCAAACAGCGATCAAAGATCTGTTGAGGGAATTGATTTCTTTTGACGTCTGCCTGTTTTACAACTGCATCTATGTCTCCGCAATGAAAAACTGGATCATTTTAGCATTTGATCTTCACGGGTTTCCGTAAAATGACGCATGCTCGTATCCTCACATTTTAGCTCAGATGCTCATCTTCATGTTTCTCGTTCCGCCGGCTGCTAATTTAAGACCGCACAAGAAGCTGACAAATTAAACTCTCCACAAAACCAGACATTGGTAATTAATCTTGCCTTGCGTGAGTAATGGAGGATTTATATTGATTATGAAAAACATAATAAGAAATCCTGTGGAAGAATGGCTTCTTTGTGCCGTCGTGCGCTGCGACCTGATGTGGTCCACTTGTAGATCATGCTATAGAGCGCAGCAGGGATAGCCGGAGAGGTGCGCGGTATTTCCCCCTACTGTTTTGGCCCAGTGCCCAGAAGGGAGGCTGCTATATTCCCAGACTAGTGTGTTAAAGTTCATGGCTGCAGTCTGCCTGTCTGGGTGGTATCAGAAGAGTGTGCGTGGCCCAGAGGTGCAGATGAATGAGTGTGTGTCCGGCGGTCGTGTTAGCGGACGGTGTATTTATAGTATAGTGTTGTATATGGTGGCTCCCATTCACCTAATGCACACAGGGGTAGCTTGATGTTATTGATGTTATTTAAGCATATTTTTTCTTATATAAAAATTGATATTACTACTGCCAAATACCACTTGGAGTGCCGGAACCTGAACCAAATACCAATACTTTTAAAGAACTTTTTAAACAGTTTATCTGTTGCTCACTACTTCAACTGTTTATTATATTGCTACCATGCATTCAAACACCCAAACATGGACCCTACACTTTCATGCACGTGCACATGTATGCACTTATGCATGCATCACGGGTGTATTCATCTGAATGTGGACATTTCTTAGCACCTTTCAACACCACGGACGGCATTTTACTATACAGAGGAAGGAGTAAGCCTCCCGGAGCTCCTAGAAAAGACTCTCTCTTTGACATGACAGGTGCTCTTTAGCCCACTGACAGCCTCTGTGAGAAGCTCATGACTCACTGGCCAGTACCTAATTGATTGATTGACAGCCACACAGACAAATCAGTGTTGAATTCAGACATGTAGTGCATTATGTTTTTAGATTGCATCAGGTAATTATTAGTGAGGCAGAACATGATAAATATCTGTGAAACGTCTGAAAACGTGTGATAATATAATTATTGCTTGAATTGTGGTGAAAAGCGGGACAATTTGGCGGTGAATGTTTGACAGACATTTTGTTTGAGAGTCGTTTGTCAGGACAGCTTGAAATGGGACAACGAACCTCAACATCTGTTCACCCTGGTTTATCCATTGCTTTCAGCCAGTTACTTCAGCTGTTTATGTGTTACTCCATAACTATTGCTACTGTGCTTGCTGACAAATTAGTTTTCATGCACGTTAAATTACAACACATGGCATTAATGTGTTACAACTTACTCATGTTGGTGGACAGCTCACGGCATCACAGCAATTTGTAATCTACGATTTCTTAATCATTATTTAGTTGAGTTAATTGAGTTTTCACCTGACAGCTGCAGGTGTGTGTATCTATCTATCTCACCCATTTCTATGTTAGGTGAGATTGGCTCAAAGTATTATCACTATTCACATTTATACATGCCTGTTCTTCAGGTTGCTCTTCACCGTTTCTTGAAAATGTTTTATAATATATATAATATTCAGGATGCGTTCAAGATGCTTTAGACGAGTTCAGACACAAGATATTATCTGTATGACAATAAACCGAAGAGTCGAGGTGATGTGCACGGAGTTACAAACAACATTCGCCAAATGTCCAACAGCTGCTCGTGAGCACACAGGATATGAGGATGTGGTCATGAAGAATGAAAATAGAGCAATAAAATTACTGAATAATGATTTTTATTGCCATACATGCGGTAATTGATTAAGATTGTGCAGTTTTTTACACGTTCCTGTCATGGATATAAAATAGGTGTTAAAGGTGTGATGGAGGGCATCTGTTAGATTAAGAGTGCACATGGACGCCAGATGTGCTCCGACATATGAAGAAGACTTCATTCTGGCTGTAGATGATGGATGTCCACCACAAAGCTCTGTGTAAGCAAAGGGGTTCGATGATGAGCTGTCGTCCACAAACATAAATCTAGAAATATTGTACAGTTATGCTTGTTTACATTTTAAAGATTTACTCCTGTTAGTATAGCAGTTGACCCTAATACTGTTATAAAAGCCTGATTATATTCTTTTTTTCTTGATTATTCTTCCCACTTAAGCAGCATCTCTGAATACTTGACCTTGTAGTTGCATTCTTTATCAGGCAGCGTATCTAAAGGTGTTTACAAGATGGATGGAAGATGATACCAGATCATATGTATCTAGTTCTTTTTGTTGTACTATAAACGTTTGACAGTATATATAATCTAATTTTTTTGGTAAGCATTGTTTGCTGTATTGTTACAAAGCAGTTTCCATTCTTGTAATTATTAGTTTCAACAAAAGTAAGTAGCAGCTAGAGGCCGTGATTGTTCCAGAAAATCATCTGAGAAAATGTCAGATGAAAGAAGCAACAACAATGATTTCGCTATTTGGGTGGTAATGGTGAAAATCCATTGGATCATTAACATCCAGTGTCGTAGCCCTTTGGGAACATAAATGAGTTAACTTTTTTTTTCTTTTTAATTTCATGTCTGTCTGGTAAATATGAAGCTACCGCCAGCAGCCAGTTATCCCAACTTAGCTCAGAGACTGTGAGGGGGGAAAAGATGAGCTTAGCCCTGTCGGTGTAACACTCCATTACTCTGTGCATTTGGCATTTCCTGTTTCATTTTGCCGACTAACATCTCCTGTCTTTTCAGTTCCTGCCCGAGTGTTTCAAACTCTCCTAAAGACAACAGACTTACTGTTATAGTTAGGCCAGTTTGGCCGTTGTTTAGTTTCAGTTTTTTGTCCAGCTCTAGTTTTTTTCCCTGCCTTCCTGCACATTTGTCTCAGTTCCAGTCTGTCCTGTCTTAGTCCCCTGTTTTGCCTTGTCTAGTTCACGTCTTGTATTTGTCTTGCTGTGTTTTGTCTTAGTTTTATGTCTTGGTTCTGTGTCTTAGTTCTGTCTTAGTCGTCTGCCTTAGTTTCAGTCTCTGTTATAGTTCGATCTCTTTGGTACTGTTCATGTCCTTATTCTTCCAGTCTTGTCATGTTGTAGTCTTGTCATGTTGTAGTCTTGTTTTGTTGTAGTCTTGTCCTGTCATGTTGTAGTCTTGTTTTGTCATGTTGTAGTCTTGTTTTGTCATGTTGTAGTCTTGTCATGTTGTAGTCTTGTCATGTTGTAGTCTTGTTTTGTCATGTTGTAGTCTTGTCATGTTGTAGTCTTGCTTTGTCATGTTGTAGTCTTGTCTTGTCATGTTGTAGTCTTGTCATGTTGTAGTCTTGCTTTGTCATGTTGTAGTCTTGTTTTGTCATGTTGTAGTCTTGCTTTGTCATGTTGTAGTCTTGTCATGTTGTAGTCTTGCTTTGTCATGTTGTAGTCTTGTCATGTTGTAGTCTTGTCTTGTCATTTTGTAGTCTTGTTTTGTCATGTTGTAGTCTTGTCATGTTTAAGTTCTGTCACTATTCACCTGCCATAGTGTTTCACCTCAGGTCTCTGTATGTGTCCACTGACCCCGCCTCTGCCTCACCTCTCCTACCAGACCCTCCCATCTCATCTCATCACCTGTGTTCCCAGCTGCAGTCTATCACCCATTAGGACTCTTTAAAAGCCAGTTCATTTCAGTTTGCCCTTGCCGGATTGTTGTTGGTTCATCGTTGTACTTGTTCCAGTCTGTCGTCTTCGTGCTCCTCGTCGTCTTGTCTTTTTTTGGATTTTGGCTTTATTTCTAAAATGCACTTGTTATTATTTAATGAATTCATTGGGAACATATAATATCCAAAGCAAAATGCAATGGAATTTGGCATTTGCTTCTGCAGAAATCTGGTCCTGGACCAAACGGATGGAAACCAAATGACATCACTGACCTACTGTGCCGATCAACACACGGTCCATCCAGAGCTGTAGAAGAGACTGAACTGCTCCGAAGACAGACCGTGCTGCAAACCCACCAACATGTTGCCTATTAAAAAAAATGGACAAAGTACAGATTCAGCCTGAACTATAGCCAGCATGCATCAGTCTAGACATGACTGGCGACCACTTGGCACTGTGTCATATTTTGGCCATCTGATGCAGGCCTGAATAATGAAGCAGTGATGATGTTATGAGCAGCAGGTGTAGACAGTTAGAGAGCTGCAGCTGCTCTCCACCAAAATAATTACTGGTGTCCATCAGAGACGAGGCTTAATGTGAAAAGTTTGGACAGATTGGCTTTTCCTAATATTTATCACTTACATGTGTTGGTGAGACAAACATGGACTTGAGCTGGAGACAGCTGTATTGTTTCCATATTTGGTACAACCGTACTGTCTCTTACAGTTGAATAGTTCAGGCCAGGAACATGTTCTCTTTATGGAGATTATCATTATTTTGGAGGGGCCATGTCAGAAAATGGTGAAAATTGGGCATGGTGCACAGGCTCCATAGCACCCCCAAATGTAAGCCAGGGTTGTGATAAAGTGGCTTCGATGTTTACAAAAGTTGGTGGGATCATCGCCTTCATCATTCATCAATTTGCAGGAAGTCAGCTATAGTAATTTTCTAAATGTGTTTGAAGTCATTAGGATGCTCAAAAAATAATTGTCAGCTCTATCGACCCCCAATGAGTTTAACCCTTTATTGGGCACTCATTGAAAAACTCAAAAATTCAGAGTGTTATTGAAGGACTAGCAAAACTTTATTTCTGTTCTAAAATTTTCACAATTTTTCACTTTTGTAAATTGTGAAATGACCAAAAACAGTCACTTGCCTGATGAAGGGTTAAGCCTTCATTGATGAACGTGCAGAGTCTGACACTAAAGTCTTCTTTTTCACATTCATCGGCTGAAGCAGGAAAGTTTCTCTCTTCACCTGAACGGAAGAGGAGAAAGGTTTGGAAAATGTGATTTGAGGTGAAAAGAGTGATGGGAGTTATTTTTGGAGAGACGAGTTTGCAACAAGACAGAACGATTGGGTGTGACTCTCGAAAAGTCATTTCGGTCTGAGGGGGTGTCGATGATGGTTTGGGTGGAGGAATGAAGGACGGGAATAAAAGCTCAAACAAAATGGGATATTTTTTTTCCCTTGAACAGTCACAGGCAGTCAGGCAGGACGGTGGTGAACACAGGGAGACAAAGAGAACAGTTTTCCTCTGTTGAGCCGAGTGTCCTGAAACGATTAGGTCGGAAAGTCAGGTCACCAGAGGACTCCCATTAGTCCAGACCTGAGCGTCCCGAGTGAGGGAGGATTTGATGTGAGCCTGCAGGATGACAGATCTGCTGTGATGTGGTTGTGTAGGATCTCAACATCACTGTTAACGCTGTGGGAACAAAAACAAGTCAGGATTTAGTGTGAAAGTACAGGAGCTCAGATGGGTTTAGGCTGAGCTGGAGGTGTCAGGCAGACATCCAGCCGGGGAGATGCACGCCTCAACCTGAGCGCCAGGAAGGAACGGAGAGCGCTGCTGAGACTTGGCAAGAAGAGGGAAATGTTGTGTGATGCGATTATGAACGTAGAGAGAAGATCAGATCAGAGAAGTTCATCACAATGGATGATGAGTTCAGTGGGACACGGAGACAATGGGTGCTCACATCCAGAGATCCTCCTGTAGGCGTGTGATGGAGTCTGATGGGTGACACAATTAAAGGCTTTTAACAAGTTTGGGAGAAGAAGTTTAACATTTCATGACATTAACTCATTGGCTTCACTCCTGCTGAGAGTTAGATGAGAAGATCAATGTCACTCATATTAGAACGGTTATTATAAGGCTACAGCTGGATGAACCTACCGGCACCTTTAAGTTCAATAATTAACATGTTAAATCTCAAAAATGTTAAAAACAAAAACTCATTTGTTTAATCAGTACAAAACCAAAGTACAAAAATAAGAAATTGTTCTCTTAAGCTGTGGTTATTTGTCAGACTATTTCTTGGCTGGGGGGAGTAACCTCCTGTAGGCTCCAGAATTCAGTAACTTTGAGACTTTAAGAAGATACTGGATCCAACCAAGAATTAGGACAAAGGTAAAACTGCAGGTAGGTGCATTTTGTTACGTTGCTGGCTACTCTGTGCCAAAATAAGCAAACTGGCTTTAGCTTCACATTTACTGTTCAGACAAGAGAGTGGTGTCAAACTTCTCTAATTCTTGGCCAGAGAGCAAATATTTCTCAAAATCCAACTACATTAATTTAACTGTGTGAACTGACAGACAAATCATTTGCACTTGGCTTACACTGATGACACTGACAGACTTAAGTTTTAACACATTCTGAGTTATATCAATGGACAGCTGCCTCTGTACACACTGTCAGAGGGGGATTAACCTTTGACCTCAATAACTGATGTCCAGATGTAAGAAATTCTTTGGGTATGAAGCAAAGGCAACGTCCACATTTCTTTACTCGTGTTGCCAAATGCTATATCGTTAAGTTTCCCTTTCTTTGATTCCCCCGCAGCACATTTAATTAAAGTCTCGTTTGATGACCTGATGGTACTAAAATGTTAAATGATGTACTTTGGCTAACTCAGTTGTTTTTTTTCTGCCACATGGCAATAATCAGTGATAACAGAACAACATCACAGATTTGATGGACTCGACTGAGTAACAATTTCACACCATTAAAAATTCTGTGAACATTTCCTGCATTCATCGAACCACATGTAGACTTGAGGAAACAGGCCAGAGATTTGAGTTTAAAGGCTCATTCCTGACCTGAGAAACACCGGTTTGGCAAATAATTCTCAGCACATGGTCCATTTACTCTTCGAGGCTTTCAGCCACATTACAGGGACTTCCTCAGCAGGTGGATTTGTTCAGCTGTCATGGACGACCATGAGATGTGGCTGAAAGCTCCAGAAAATTCAAGCAGGTGAACCTGGAGTCAGAGACCACTTTTTTTTAAAGAGCAATTAAATATTTAATGTAAGAGATTTTCAGTAACCTACACACCACTGTATCAACAAAATTATAATCTCTGACAAAAATGAAATATACATCATACGAAGCTTGACAATGTGCCATGAAGCAAATACATGAGACTTCTTTCTTTCTTACCATTTCTCATTTCATGATTTATACTGTACAGGAAACACTCATATCTTCATGATAAAAGTGCTGATTAAGCAATTGATTGTTCGAGTGAAGGATAGTCTCATTTGTCAGATTATCCAAGAAGAGGAAATTCTATTTACAGTATTTAAGAATAAATCACTGACTATACATCTATGACTCTGCTTTTCAAGGGGCAGATACCCAGAGAAAGATCACTTTACTATTAGAAGCTTTTCATCATAACATAGTGTCGTTCGGCTCGGAGTACAAAGTGTCAAGGGTCTGAGCAAATACTACTGTATGAGAGTGGGCATGTATTTTACATGTTCATCATCTGTTCACAAATGGACTTTAGTCCTCAGACACATGGTAAATATGTACATTTAGTAATGTGCAGCAAAATTAAACAGACTGCTGTTCACACATGCTGTTTCAAGATCAGTTTTTTTCTGAATATTGGAAGCAATCCATACATTCAAATACTGCGTGAAGCAGAAGTTGAATAAAAAGAACAAAATGCTCCGAGGTTGATTTACACTGTGTTATGATCTGGAAACAGAAGCATTACTGTCAAATACGGCAGAGTAATGACAGAATACCAATAAACTCAGCAAAGAATACAGAAGTCCAAAGTTGTCTAATATTAATAGTATGACTTTTACTATGACTTGTACTTTGAGTGCTTCAATCACTGTGTGATTATCTAAAGTTTTCCAGTGTCTGGGTTCCTATCACTGAGGCATGTGCTGTCCTGTTCTTAATCACCACCCCCTGCAGCAGCAAAAGGCCCCGTTTCCAAACCCCTGACAGACAAAAATACCAACCTGTAATATACAGCGAAAATTATGAAATGAGCACAGAAGACCACTGTTTCTGTGACAGACTCCTTTGATTTGGGCTTCACAAAGATCCACAGCAGACATGTCTAGTAATAATATAATGGCTCTTTTTTTGGATGCATGTAGCAACAACAGATGTGGTCAAATTATGGTTATGAATAAATGAGTTTAATTTAAATTGCACTACAGCGCAAACAAAGTGTAAAAGGCAGAAATGTTGTGTCACAGTCATTACTTTGAACACTATGTGCGGCATTCACTTCTTACAGAACGTGCGTGCTGCGACATGCAGGTTTATTTTTAAACCAGACAATGACCCATAGCAAACAAGCTGGATGTACACTGTTGGCAAACATCTCATTCTAATCCATCTGAGATTCAGCCACTAATACTGCGAAATACCACCATGAAGGAAAGTTATATCATTGGATAGAAAGGTCTGTCATTTCAACAGGTTTTCAAACGAACACCAAACACAGAGGCCCTGCCGCATGAAGCAGGATTAGAAAAGATGGCTGAAACTGTGCTCAGTAAATCCTTAATTGCTCTTCAGTTCAAGTCACAGGACACAGAGTGAAGTTGGGATTTTTCCGACCTCAAATGACTGCAACACAAAACAAAAACACAGAATCTACGATGAACCAAACAAACGCCGGCTTTTTGTTTTACTAAAAGAATTTACATCTTTACAAGGAGTCGAAAAGCAGCACTTTGGCGTTTAGCAAAAAAAAAAAGAAGAACAAGATTAAAAACGTATTCTTAAAAAAAAGCAAAGCAAAACAATTCTCTGGTCTAAACAGAAGTATTTTTATGATTTACTTCCCTCGTGCCGTCTTTCGTGAGCTGAGGAATGAAAAACTCAAATTTCTGTATCAGGTGATGATTTACAGTAAATGCTTGTCCATTAATAGCAGAGAATCTCTTCATCTCCTGGGGGACACAGCCCCCAGCTCCACAGAGCAGCTGTACTCTCCGTGGACCATTAGTTCAGTTTACTGCATGGTCAAACTGTCTTAGTTTGGATCCTCAATCCTCCGAAACACTGCGAGGAAATTCTTCCCTCCGTTCCTCTGGACTTTCTTTCCTTCCTCTGTACACGTCCCCAGTCGACTTATAATGACGTCACCAACCTGTGAAAATCAGTATTCAACACAATTGCATTATGGGAGGCAGAGGCAGATAAACTCACTTTAATTTGCACTATTCATTAACTTCACCTCATCATCATCAGCATAGTGTTATTATTGTATGCAAAGTATGTTAACTGTAACAAAAGTAAACTAAATTGAACTAACTTGTACATAAGTAGCTTATTTAACTTAGGAAGCAAAGAAGTGTCATCCCTAAATATTGGACTATTCCACTTCAAGGATGAACAGTAAAGGTTGTGATGACCTGCAAACACTGTAACGTACCAGCTCTTCTTCAGGGACACGTGTAAACAGTGGATGTTCGGTGAAGTGCTTCACCATCCAGACGTGCACTTCCTCCACATCTGTCATGGTATACACCAAACCCTGACATGGCCACACAAACACGGAGGGGGGGGGGGGGTCATTAACAGAGTTCTGGGAAAGTAAGTTAACAAAGCTTCAGTGGTGGCTAAATAAACTCGTGCTACAAACTCATTTTTCAGCTTCAGCAGAGTTAAGCTGTTTCAACTGTGGGGAGCAACGCTACTCCCTAAAAAGATAAAAATAACCTACAGACAACACAGAGGTTAATCACCTATGTTACTGTAGTTTGCTTTGGAGGCTGGACAGATAACATTTCTAGAACATGGATTTCTTAGAAAAATCAGCAATGGCACAGATTTCCCCACCAGCGCACGTCAGCACACCAGGGCTGTATTTCAGAGAAGCAGGATGTCATCTGCACACACTCATGTTAATCACACCTACTTACTCCTTCAGGTGTAGTCTGATTCAAGAGATAATTGCTAATGAACAATACACTCGAGTTAATTATTTGGGTACGAGCTGTCTTTGTAAATGAGCCTTTGCCTGAGAACCTCCCTGCCCACCAGCGCAGTCATGGCTGCGTGCCAACGCTGAAGGCCCTGGTAGAGCTTACACACACACACACGCACACGCGCACACACACACACACACACACACACACACACACGCACACACGCACGCACGCACGCACGCACACACGCGCGCACACACACACACACACACACACACACACACACACACACACACACACACACAAATGCATCATTGCACACACTAGAGGGGGGAAAGAAAAAGCGATAAAGCCAAATTTAGACACAAGCCCTCTATTGTTCCCAACAACCTTCATTAGTGCTCGCGCCTTGTTCAAGTGTCCCACTGCCTGCTCTGACAGCTGTGACAGGCAGGAGCAGGGCGTGTGCACGAGTCGGCCAGCGGCGGGCCGCGTCAGTTGCCCAATTTTATTTCACTGAATTCCTGGATTTCTGCAAACTGCAATCGATTGATAAAATGATGAGGAGAGCGCCAGTTTGTTGTGCAACCATTAGTTGGTTTTATAATTTTATGAATGCAACCGAACTCTACTTCACTCTGTTGGGCTGGGAAAAGCTTTCGCTGCAGATGTGCAAAAATACAATAAATTTTTTAAAAAAAAACCTGAGACTAAAGGATCTTAAAGCATTTTTCTAGCGACAGAATATAAACTCTAGTTTTTCTGTGTTGCCTAATATTATTTATCTGTACCATAGAGCTCAGTTCAAACACATACATGAGTCCCACTGTTGCACATACTGATATGTTCCCTCATTTCAGAGTTTGCTGCTGTACTCACCAGCACAATGAAAGTGTATTAGTCTATAGTCTCCATCAAACAGGGACTATACACTGCTGTATGAGTAATGTTTCCTAAAAACCACAGTGCCCAGTTGTTTTCTCTGCAGATACAGACACCCACACATCAGTGATGATGGAGAGGGATTATTTTTGTATGAGTCTATACATTGTTTATTTAGGAAAATCCTACTCATTCTGCCATGAACGGATTAGATTTGAAATGTCAGAAACTTTTCAGAGCTCAAAGTCAAATCTTCAAATCTCTTGTTTTGAACCTGAGGGCGTTGTCATGATTGAGAAGATGAAACAAGTGAATGTTTCAATATTCCTTGATAAATGACTTCAAGATAAATTTCAATATTATTGCCAATGAAATATGCAATGACGGACTAGCGAGGCTTACTTATGTACATACCCCGACTCTCAGCGTGTAGGCATACTCTGCCAGCAGTGTGGGACTGATGATCCTCCATTTGTGCTTGGTCTTCTTGAAGTGAGGGTCCGGGAAGAGGAAGAACATCTTACTGAGCTGGAAGACAAACAGAAAAGTGTCAGAAAGAGTAAAGTTTTAAAAACAGTTATTTTAAACTCAGTCATTACTTGGCGTCATTCCCACACTAACTTTCTATTTTTATCTCCTCTGATTCTGTGGTTAAACTATATGAATGCCATCACTTAAATGTGGCCCCATTATATTTTGTGGGTTGTTTTTTTTTAAACACCGCAGATTGCAAAACTGGAATTTCCCTCCTCGATTTTTTTTTTCCTTTCCATGTCTCTGTCTTTGACAAGCTTACAAGTGAAGGCTCCACTGATATTAGTCTGGCTGAAAAATTAAAAACCATTCCAGTGACTTTTTATTAGTTAAAATAAATAATGTCAGGTATAGACAGAAGGACGTGGGGATAATCACTGGGGACTGCTGCTGCCTCAGGGGCCTCTTCACTGCTGATGGAAGATGGAAAAACCTTAACACGCCGAATAACTTCTGGGTTACAAAACACACTGAGAAGAAGGGGGGGGGGGGAGAAAGGTATTTCAGGTCTTTGGAATATGCCGTTTCCACACTTGAAAAACATCATGCATGTGAGAAGGATTTTGAGACCTCGTCTGGGTGGTCGTTCATTTCTTCTGGGTAGTTTTATTCTGAGCATGAGCGAGGAAGATACCTTCTGCTAAAGCGAGCTGTGGCCGGAGAAATGTTCATTCGAGGTAAATGAATACAAGTCAAGAGATGCAGCTGAGGAACGAGTTTCAGGGAGTGGCGCTGTCTGAAAAATGAGGCGGCTTAATGCAAAGTCAAATGCTCCTTTCATCTTAAACATTTCCAATCTCAGCTTGGCAAGAAGCCTTAACTCAGGATGTACAAATAAAAGGCATAGCACTTAAAATGATGGGGATTAAAATATTTTTTTTTTAAATTACATCAATCTATGTGTTTTTACATGAAACACCTGCGTCCATGAATGTGTCATTGTTGGAGCCGTTACCCTCCTCTGTTCATTTCTTCGTTTATGCTCACTCGGGGCATTCGAGGTGAACTTTCTTATCCAGGGTACCCAAATTAACCCTGGTACACTAAGCCCACTGTGTAATCTAATGCGAGTTTCAACAAGTCATAGATTACCGCAGCTAACAGGAACGGATGAATGGCGTCTTGCACTGCTCCATGCTCAGCTGATGCGATGCCTTGCGTGTCAGTCAATGACCCCATTGTTGTGAAATCCTGGATTTATTGAGCAATCCGTATAAATTAATTCAGTCCATATGTTAAACATCAGGGAGTAATTATTTAAAGTCAGAAACGTTTGGCCCTACGTGTTGCCTTGGCAGTGCCAGGACAGACTGTCAGCTTTCATTTAAGGTCATTACAGGCCCGGCCGGATGAGCTATTACAGAACTGCAGGCCTTTTGTGCATGAGCTCCAATTCAGCTCCAGTTAACATCACATGTGTTATTTCGACATATATTAAGCGTAAATGGTCGATCCACCGAGTTTACAAAAAAAACATACTCCAGTTAAATCCAGCCATGCAAATATAGTTTGTAAAAATGTGCCACTACACTGTTACTATATATCATGTTGACACATTATCAGGGCACCATGAACACACCGTCTTCATTAGCAGTATTATTGTGATCAGTCAAACAGACACAGCAGGACCAGGGAAGATGGTGCTACAGTGAGAGGCCATTATTACTGAGCTGTGGTCCAGCTTATGTTACAGCCTTCTGCCTTTTAAGCGTCAGTACTCAGCAGGTAACACTGTTGGTTTGGATCATAAAATGTGACAGAACCAAAAAAATCTTTCAACCTAAAATTCAACTCATGAATTCAAACTTACGAAGATCTGAAGACTGAAATGATGACTACAATGATCAACACTGTGCAGGACTTTCTTTGTGCTGCATAGAAAGACTTCTGCTGTATTACACTTTCAACAATCAACCAACCTATGTTTCTGGCGTTTTTAGTGTATTTGATTAGTTTTGATCTTAGTGTGAAGTAATACCATATGTTGTGATATTGAGATATGAGGTATAGGAAATTAGTCTGTGATGCTTCCAGGACTGACAATTTTAAAATGTCAGCAGTTGAACACTTTTCCAGTGAAAACTGTTCACAGCAATGTTGATTATCCAGAGTAATGACCTTGGCTGATTCTTGAAAGAGATGTTACCAGAACATAATGTTGCAATTTGAAAGGATCAAACCTTTCACCTAGATTTGTCCCACAGTTGCTCCATGAGTCAGACCAGCATGTACTGTATATCAGACCAGCTTATCATGGGAAGAGAGTGTTTGCCTACTTTATTACTTTCACATATTAAAAGCAAACACACACACACTTCTGAGCAATATAAAGAATTACAGCACACGACAACTAAACAATAACATATGTAACATAATCAGGTGAGATAAGTTTAAAAATCTCTCCACCATTAGTTACACTCACACTCCTACAGTCCTACAAATGTGTAGACTGTGTGCTGGTCTTCTTGATTCGGATTGGCTGGAAGGTGCTGATTAATGTGCCACTATTGAGCTGTAGCTTAAGACAGACACATGCCTTTACTTAATTGAGGAGATTCAAAGAGAACAGAGACTTTAAATTGTGTTGGACCAAGGTCATTTTGAGCTGGGTGCTATTTGTGGAGCAAGAAAAGTCAAATATGTCCTCTGATTACAAAAGGAGCAAAAAATTTATAGGAGAACAATTTTGAAACAAATTTACCAACAAATACTTTCTAATGTCAAATGTGGTTAAAATAATTTTTCCCATTATTTCCACAATTTCTATCTTCAGTGACAAACATCAGCTCTGCTATAATATGTTTTCATGACTGAATGTGAAGTTTCTCAGGCGACGCACAGTTCCAATAGAATTACGGGCATGTTTGAAAATTGAAAAGTCAGTTAGAAAAACAATTACAAACAGCTAATATTATTGAAAAGACTTCATCAAAATGCATTGAAACCCACTGAAACTAATGGACAATGGCTCCTCAAGCAAATGTGTTCAGGTGCTGTTAATAATAATAATCCATACACTGTTATTGCTTATTCTAGGGGATTTTATACCATTAAAAAAACAGGAGTCCCATGTGCCCAAAGGCTAAAAAAACATTGATTTTCTGCCAAGCAGGTTGACAGATTTTGAGAATGTATTGAGATTTGTGCTTTGACAAGCCCAGAGGACATTTCCAAAGAAAACTAAAAATTTCCGTCGCCGGCAAAGACGAGTTAATATCTTAATTCAAACTCTATTCACACACAGATGGGCTGAAAATAATGCTTTAAACTGGAGGACAAAACTACAACCTTTCAAAAGTGAATTAAGCATTGCAGCAACCAATCAGGAGCAAGAGACACTCCTATCTGTTCTGTCTTTAACACATGTGCAAACCCACCTGTCCTTTGGAGAAGAAGTTGGGGAGGTACTTCATGGCATTGCTTCGCAGGCAGGCGATGTTCTGGTATCTTCCTGGTTCTGAGGCCCTCAGCGACTGGATACGATCCCGAACATAATCGGACACTTTGACTCGGATCTCCAGGCCCAGGATGAGCCGGTCTGGGAAAAGTGGAGATAACTCCACTGGAAGGAAAGACACACAACAACAAAGTGGACATGAGGACCGAGCAGACGTGTGACCTGTGTGAAGCGTAGGAGGTGAGATCAGCAGCACATGTACCTAACAGCCCCCCGTATCCACAGCCAATGTCTGCAAACTCAACTCGAGGGGTCTCTCTCTCAGAGGGGCTGCCAGTGAAGACGTCTGGATACAGCTGGGACCAGTCCATCTCCTCTGGACACACAGGGCTGAGGAGGAAGAGCAGGGTTTCAGTGGGAGACTTTACAATGAAGACACATGTCAACTGTTGTCATTTACAAAGCTTGACATGAGTTTCCAATCACTGTGAGCACCCA
This sequence comes from Centropyge bicolor, assembly GCA_037975185.1. Taxonomy (NCBI): domain Eukaryota; kingdom Metazoa; phylum Chordata; class Actinopteri; family Pomacanthidae; genus Centropyge; species Centropyge bicolor. The sequence goes on along the minus strand of JBBMOC010000012.1, from coordinate 11,535,868 downwards.
CATAGAATCAGGCAGAGGAGGCTATAAACTTTTTACATGGCTCCATTTCAGCAGCAGCTACTTGACTTTCTACAACGTCTACATTCATAAACTCGCAGCTGGGACTGACAGTGTGAGCACTGACAGACAGACAGTGCGGTGCAAGTGTTAGACTCATGGACACATGGACTCACTAATCAAACGTGTGGTAAGCCATCGGGTTTGAATGGGCTCGCTGTCTGTAGTAACGCTTCTGCGGCATCGACAAACTCATGTTGAACTTTTCACTCCCACAAAATATCCACTCCGTCAAATAACTACCGAATAAAGTCAGGTATCTCAATCCCAACTTCGACTTTCAGACAGTCACGCTTGTTTCTGGTTAGTTTACAAGCGCCTGCGAGACGCGGCGTTTTGACGTCATCAGCAAGCGCCTCCGCGGTTGCCAGGTTTGATGAAAGATACATACTAGAGGACAGAAGCTCTTCTATCTATCTATCTATCTATCTATCTAGTTGAGTTGTAGTAGAGATCTCAATAAGTAACAATTACACAATATTTTATTTAATTAAAGCATACATTTTGAAAAATAAAATACATTTTGAGGAGCAGAATTTAACTTCTTTTTCTTTAAACTTGTTTCTGACTCTAATAGTCACTGTTGTATGCGGTCAAATTTTAAACAGCCTAATGTCATTAGGTAGTTTAATTCAAATGGAGCAAACTTTATCCCCAAACATTTAGTTTAATCTAAAACTCTTCAAAAGTAGGCATAGTGGAGAAAATACATAATTTGCCTCTTTAATGAGCAGAAGCATAACATAGAATAAAATGGAAATAGTCAAAAAGAAATAAATCAAAAGTGTAGTTAAGTCAAATGCTTACACTGATGCTGTGTAATAAAGCTTTACACATTGTGTGTATTTACATAGATGCAAGTCCGCATATTATATTGGTCTGATGCAGAGTATTGTTTTATTATTTAATGTGGGAGAATCTGTGAACCCCAATAGTGCAATATTATGAGTGTTGTACTAGTTTGCTGCTAATAAAATAAAATAGAAACTGTAGCCCAGCCACCATTAAACATCAAGGATACAGAGTTTGGGGAATATAGCAAAAAATAAGCCAAGGGTTTTTAATACTTTCTTTTTGTTCTTGTCCTGAAAATGTTCGAAATCTTCCCCAGTGGATCATATAGCAGCACAACCTCAAAGCTGCAGCCAGGTTTGTTTTGCTCTCTGCAGGATGAAACTTCACCTCATGATATTAGTGTCCAAACAGCCACACATAATAATTTTCACTGTGTTGTCTATTAAATGGAAATGCTGCAGTTCCCTCTGGGTGTCTTCTGAGTCAACTCTAATTTTCTTCTCAGCTCACTCCGTCGACAACATGGTGACACATTACAGTCCCTCCTGGTGTAAGACTTTATGAGAGACTCGTTTATGTCCATAGATGCACAGAAGACTGTCTGCTGTAAAATGAGCTGTCTCTCTTTGTCTCTCTCTAACCTTAATACATTTTTGACATAGAGTTTTGTAAATATATTATAGACTAATGGGATATGAATAGATTTCCATTGACGATGCAAAGAGACAGAGGGAAATGACATGTGACAAGGTTCTTTGGATATTTAACTCAGGATTTGTGTTATTTGATTTTGCCAGCAGAAATCTGACTGGGTGCTGGTTCGTGCAAATAACTTGTTCAAAGATACATAAATCCCTGCAGAGATATAATCATCATCATACATAATAAAGAAAAACAACAGTAGAATGGCATTAATATTTTTATTTGAAGTTTTACTTCACTATTCTTTTTGATAAACATAAAAGGCCCCTTTGTCTCTATCATCTGTCAGTCCTTTTCACTTTACTTGTCCATATTCAAGTATACGTTTTACAGCTGTTACTGTTACCTTTATTTACTAATCACCAGTAATACTGAACATATGTGTGTTAACATCACATGCTCATGTTAAAATGGGATGAGTGATGTTAGTCTGAGGGTAGAGATTTTAACTGAAATGCAAAAAACTGCAGCAATATTCATAATAACATTTCTTAATTCAAATAAGAATATGTATTCATTGGGAATTATGTTGAGTATCCTAATAATGACATCTTAGGAGCATAGAGGAAATTTGGATAAATAAAAAATAAAACATTTATCTGCCACTGAGATCAGATGTTTGACCATGTGAGATGAATGGGTTTTTTAAATCAATATTTGTACATCATCACATTAATTTATCTGACTTGTGAAAATTTTTTAATCTCAACAGAAAAAAATCCAATCCACATATATATATATAGAGAGTGTGATATTTGCTTTCAACATTTGTTCTCTAAGGTCCATCAAATATCCAACAAAACACACATTTTCCCTTTGAGATCAACAAAGTCTTTATTACAAAACATGAATTGTTCTTTAAGAGTGTACTTTAAGGAATTGTGTCATTTCTCAAAGTTTTATTGGACTTCTTAATATCTGATCCATCAATGCTGCTTCAAGTGAAAATCTACCAGATCGTGGTGGACCCTCGGGAATACGTCGAATAAATCAGGGGAGCTGTCACATGAACAGGAGCACAATCATTTTCACCATCAAACTGTCTATTACAGAGTCAAATCCAAATCAAACTTAATAACAGAATTTTTATTTTTTTCTTTAGAAAGCAAAAACAGTTCAATAACATTTTGTAACATTGATCATGGTGGTAAAAAATGGTTACTAGCTTTAAGAATCAAAGCTTTTTGTTTTTCAAAATGTTTGTATTTTTTCTTGTTCATCATATTATCACAGTCTTTGTCTTTAAAGATAAAACTGCAACGATCTCCCTTTGCCCAAATCTGAGAAACATTTCTCATTGTCCACTTTGAGCTCAGGGAGAATCAGGGAGCAACATATGAGTTAACGGCAGTGTTAATGTGGCAGATTGGGATTTTATTTTTCTTATTAAATCCCAGTCTGCCCTCTGATCTCCTCTTTAAACGTCAGTGTTTTTGTCTGTGTAGCCCAGCCTCATACAGTGGTCACCCTCATGACCACCTCTTGGTTGGCACGGTGCAGGTTGTTGGGTCTTAACTGGCTGAGGATGTGCAAAATAGTATAGCCACAGTGGTGGTTGAGGATAGTCCTGACATGTCGGTTTGCCCTCCGCCCGCTGTCGCTGACGCTGTGAGCAGAGTCCCTCTCTACACGACCTTTATTGCTGGAGCTGATGGGGTCACCTAAGTCCTTCGCTTTCTCATAATTCAGCACTTTCCACTGCTGGTTCACTGCCTGCCATCGCTTAAAGATCCGGTAAACAGATGATCCTTCGTGGATTATAAGGCCTGGGCATAAAGGACAAAGGGTGGGGGGAGGTCGGGTACAGGAAACAGGGTTACATATAGACAAGCAGTTGTTTGTTCCAGGAGAATCAGGAAGTACTAAAAGGAACAGAAGGTACAGAGTTTATAAGAACTATACGTTCTCAGAAATAAAACGATTAAATATGCCGGACTTGCGTGTGAGTTTTTTAGTCTGGTGTGAGGTAAGAAACACATGATGGTGAAAATCCCTTCACAAGAAAAAAGAGAAAAAAAAACACAACAAAAATACAAATGCAACATAAATTATTTTTTTTTTTATTTGTGTCCACGCTCTTAGAATAAATAAATACATACATGGATGGATTCATCAAATACTGTATGTGTAAACTACCTCCTATATGCTTTGCAGTCAGCCACTGTTACAAATACAAAAGTAAGAGATCATATTACTGATGAGAGGTTAACTAAGTATCTCTAGCCGATGAGTCTGATATCAGTGTTGGTCCCTCTTTTGGTTGGTCGTCCACTTCGAAACATCTCAATAACTACAGGTATGAGACTGACTGCATGAAATTTTGTACAGCCGTTCATGGTTCCCAGAGGACGAATCCGACAGATTGTGTTTTCAACCTGACTTTTCTTCTATACCACTGCCAGTATATTGACATTTTCAGCTTAGAGTGAAAATTGATAAGTTGATGCTCAGGATGAAGCCTACTAAATTTGGTGACTTTTCCTCTGGCGCCACCATGAGGTACAAATCTTTGGTCATCTCTCTCAGGATGAATTATTATAAATATAGATCACATGACTTTTCATGTAGCGCCATCATCAGGACAAAGTGTCCCTTTTTCAAATGCTTTGATTGACCGATGATCTGCAGAACTGATATTCCCATCAGCTTCAGCTGTACTTAGTATTAACATGTGCTAACATGATAAACTAGTATGTGAATGTTCAAAGCATTGCTGTGTCTGTTTACAGCCACTAGAGTATCTGTAGACAGTTAGTCTTTAGTTAATAAGGTGAGTAATAGATGTGCTAATTGAAGTCAAATTGGTGACACTGTATTCACGTGCTGTCTAATTTCCTCCTCTGTAATTTCCTGGGAAAAAAACGTAATTTGGTGCTAATTATAGGAAATGAACAACTCTATTAATCCAAGTGTATATTAATTCATTATTAATTTACTATTGATATATTCTTCGTATATGTTTAATTGTATTATCTATTAGTTAAGTGATGTGAACCATAAGCAAACCATTAAACACTGTCTCTCCATTCCTGATAAACATAAATTACTTTTATTATTAGAAAATGATCAAACTTGTAAATATTCACCACAAGCACCTGTAAAATATCTTACCTATACAAACTATGTCCATGAAGCCATACATGCCGTAGCATATCTGGAAGAGAAGGTCCTGCCGCTGCCACTTGGCTGACGGGCTGAGCGAGGACCACACCAGCCAGGAGATACTGGCGATGAGGAACAAAGAGCCCAGGATAATGGCTGCAATCTGCACCCTCTCAATCACAGTCAGAGAGATGGCCTGCCACTAGAAAAGATAGAGTGAGACACAGAAATGGACTGAAACCCTGCAGGTGTGAATTGCACAATGCTTCTTGATTATGTGAGATGCTTGTCTCTTTTTGGGTTCAGACAAGGCCTTTGTAAATCGAGTTGCTGCACAAAAATGTACCTCTGAAGAGCACTGTGCATTCAAATAGCCATGTTTCATCTCAACACATATTTCCCAAAGGTCTTCTGTAGCTTCAGAGTGTGATCAGAGGGCTTCACAGGGAATGACAGTATTCTGGTTATGCTGCTTTGAAAGTGAACTGAGAATAGTCGATGATGATCTTTGGCTTGCTTATCGCTAGCAAATTGAATAAACATGTCTATCTTAAGTTTTTCCTTTTTATTTATTTTCTTAACAACTAACAAGTGATGCATGCGGCCACTGATTTGAGAAGATTTTAAGTTTCACATCGAGTGGTTTCTAGACATATAATATAAATCTATCATGAAATAAAGTTCAAGTAATGCTTGAACAAGAAGCTTGTTCAGATAAATGAAACTAAGAATTCACATTACGCAGATAATAATGACCTATAATGAATAAATTAAAGAGTCCTTAAATTAATTAAGCCGTTTCACCAATAGAAAATCACACCAATTCTCCAGAAATCTTCTATTCACAGTGTTCATTCAGAGATGCAGTGATTGCCGTGCAGACAATGGAACAAGCTTTTCATGTGATCATATCTCTGTTCCAGCACTGAGAGGCTGAAATAATTTAGTGAAACTGTCTGTTCGTCCATCGTCCATGTGCCACACACTTTGGTTAAATCATGTGCCAACTTTTTGAAATGTGCAGAATTGTCTTCTTGGCATCTTCTATAAGTCCTCACTACTTTTTTCTTCTTCTCCATTTGTCCGTAAAACACAGTATTATAAATAGTTCTGTGGAAACTGAGACTGGCTGCTTGTTTTTTTATCTGCCAGCAGCAATGTGGAAGTAATGAGCTTCTTATTGGGAATTAGTGCATGTAGACTGGACAAATCAGTCCCAAATGCCTCTGTGGTGGAGGTAATGTAAACACTGCCTGACCTCCACTGCATGTCATTCATCTTATGCTAAAGTTTGTGCATGGCTTTCTGCCCCGTATCCTGGCAGACCAGTAACAAGGACTTCATTCATTATACCCCTGTGCTGTACCTGCAGTGGGTTTTTGGTGCTGATGGCCAGGACCTGGTACTTGAAGTAGCAGAGCTCACAGCTCCAGGAGCCTCTCTCACTGATCCAGCGGATAAGGCAGGACTGGTGGGTACAGCGCACAGAGCCGTCACAGCGACAGGGGCTCAACAGCTCCCCCTGCAGGACACAACAAGCAACTGCATGAGACACACAGCAATCACAGAATTTGCCTGTTATAGGATTTGATTTGGTGAAGATGACAGTAAATAATAAAGATTAGGATCTTCATCATGATTAGCTCAATTTGGAAATCCCCAGCCCTGACAAAGCACATTTTATTTACTGGAGGTATGGTGTCGACTCGTTTGAGAGTATTGTATTCGCTGTTGTCTGTAGTGAAGCTGAGGAGGTATTAAAAAAAGATAAAAACTATACTATAGTTTAACTACTATATTGCATGTACGCAAAATAGATATGTTTAGAAAGGACGACATCATTGCGGCAAAGTAAAAATTTGACAAAAAAAGCTACATTCAAAAAGCTCAATTTGATTCAACACAACACATCAACACATTTTGGGTGTGGCTGAATATGACATTAGGCTATTTTTGGATTCATTGACAGTCAGTGTGTTATCATGTTGATTATCTATATTTGTCAGAGAGAGAAAGGGTTTCAAAGTGAAATTTGTATTGATGTGTAAAATACTAATGACAAACTGCAAATAACGATGAAAGTGTCACGAGTGTAACAATATTTCACAGTGGTTTTTATCACTTTTTCACTCAGTAGCTTTCTCGTAACACAATTCACTTTCAGTGCCAATCGACTGCTATTTTTAGAGCTCCTTTGAGTTCAATGGAACAAACCAGCTGCACTTTTTTTTTTACCATAATTGTTCTGAGATTGTGTGACGTTGGTCTGTTTAATAGGGGATATTTAATATAGTCAATTATGTGACAGAATTAACTCTTAAAATGCACTAATATGGAACTTGTACGATCAAAAGATCCTTTTTTTAGTTTCAATTCTATCCTTTGCACTTGCTTCATGGCAGCAACGAAGAAAGTTTTTCACAATCGCAACGACTCTAAAGGACAATGAATCCATCTGATTGCACTTGACTCCAGCAGAACATTTGGGATGAGATTTTTGGAGCAATCATTCGCTCCCAACTCGTCACACTTGCAGAAATAAGTGGAATCAATGCAGAGCAGAATTCCTGGGAAAAGCACTCAATGCCCCCATTTATTATTTTACTAGAGCTAATTTGGGTTTAACTTCAGTGCATCTCATTACAATGAATATGTGTCAGGCATCATGTTCTCTCAATATGTAGTTGTGAGACTTGAAAGGAAGATTTGATATGTGTGCACATCCAGTCAAAGGATGCACATGCCTTTATTCCTTGAGCTGCAGCCATTCAAAACATGAATCAAAATGTAATAAAGGCAGATTATGTGATATCCGTGTTTCGATACATCTCACTATCTGCCACTTAACGCCTTCATCTGGGTAAAGTTTGTTCCTCTCGTGTCACTTTCCTGCAGCCTCAAAAGAAATCACAGGACATCTGGCGCAGGTTTTTCGTTGTCAGAGCGAGAGTCCCCAAGGCCCTCGGACTGACAACGCTCCTGCACGTCTCACTTTATTTTCTGTCTGACTCTAGGTGATGTGCTTGGTCTTTAATTAGTTGGATATCTGGAGGGGAAACTGAAAAACTTTCCGAGACCTCTGGCGAAGTCTGTCTCTTCAAGGTTGATTTCATCGGCGAGATTTGACGCGCTCGGACGTCTCGGACTGAAGTCTGACGTAAACATTTTTAAAAACATTTTGCTTTCTGTTCCTTCCGCTCTTTGTTCTCCCTCATGTGGGAGATATTTAAGCTGTATTTTATGTGACCTTCCTGTAGCCGGAAGGAATGATCAAAGGTTTGATCCCTGTATTAATGGTTCCTACTGAAGAGTCCCTCAGCAAGTTATTGAACTCCTGCTGCCTCCCTAACTCAAATCCCTCAGAATAATAATGAGTATAAATGTCTTTTATGTCGAGGAATTGTTCCCAGAGACTTTTCTTCATTGCTTTTTGAAAATAACCTAATTTTGTGCATCAGATGCTGAATCTATTACAGCAAAGGACGCCGCTGGTTCACATGGTAAACACAAAGCCCCCCCTGCTTCTCTCCAGCCTATTCTTAACTGATGCCCTTCGTCTGCCCACTGCTATTTTCAGATCCCTGTTGATAGATTGATGCCTTTTTTTAGTTGAAGTCATTCTGCATTTTTTTACTTTGCATCTGAGCAGGCTTGATGCACCCTTACAGAGATTTGAAACACTTTGCTACTGATGTATAATGACTCATGTCCTCATCACCAGTTTTCAAAACTGAATTTGTTTGCACCATTAAATGGCTTAAAGGGCCACTCCAATTATCCGTTTGCTTGTTATGAGGAGGACCCAGTCCGTGGAGCTGGATAATGTCTGGTGTGTAACCCTGGTGATTTCATGGTGATGTCATCAGGGTCATTCCAGTTTGACATCAGAGACACAGTGATAAAAGAAAACCTGCTCTTTCAGATGGACAAAGACGTGGACAAGGACAAAGCTGGGAAAGTCTCACAAAAAGATGCTATTGAGTTGCATTATGGGAAATGTAGGATCTTGGGTGTTTTGGAACTAAAAATCAGGATATCTCAGACTGTACTACTTCAGCTGTGATGGTTCTTTGTAAAATCTGTCTTCCTGGAAGAACAAAACTACATTTACTAAATAGTTGGAAGATCCCTTTCATACTGAACACTGATTCTAAAAAGCACCAAGCCTTCATCTGTGGATATAATGTACAAATATTGCAGGAAATATTCTTAAATGGATAAACTTCTCAACAAAGAGCATCTCAATGTGCTTTTCTGAGTGTTGCCTACTGAGTTTCTCATTTTAATTTAAGGTTCCTGACTGAAGGCTTCTGGCTCTCAGACAGCAGAGGAGGAGTGAACCTGCCTGCTGACCTGCTTCACTTCCCTCCAGGTGAGCACCACGTGGTCTGAGGCCCCGTGAACCAGAGGACACCTGGGCTGCTGCTCAGGTATGTGTCTGCAGGCTCCAGGAAGCCGGACACCTGAGCAGCTCTTTGTTAAAGGATTAGTGAAGCTTACCTTCTCCGGGCCCTGGAAACAGATCCGGCACTGCGGGGACCGGGTCCCGCTCTCGGACAGACTGGGCAGGGAGGCAGCATCCAGGCCTCCTCCCTTGGGTTTGGCTCCATCCTCGCTGTCCTCAAACGCCAGGCTGCGTGGTCGTGGGTCGGAGCCGTAATATTCCTCGTCGTCGTCCCGGTGAGAGCAGCTGAGCGGCGGCCAGCCACAGCCCCCTATGGCGAGCCCCCGCATCCTGGAGCGGGGGTCCGGTTCTGTGTCGGTCCCCCTGCTGGATCCAGAGCGCATCAGGAGCAACACTTTGAGTTCATTGAAAAACATCCGGATACGATACTTAAACATCCTTCAGCAGCTTCACTACACAGACACCAAGCAGCCTTCAGCTCCACTGTGGCAGCTCCATCATCATCATCATCATCATCATTATTATTATTGCATCTGAACCATGTGATTCAAGTGGACACTTCACATCCTATTCAGCAACATGAAATCCACATCTCGGTCATACAAGCATACAGACAACATGATAGGCTCTTAGATCAGCCCATAGCTCTTTGCATATCCTGTTGTTATAGCATGTGCACCGCAATCCAGCCAATGGGGAGGGATTATTTTTCATGGGTAGAGGCGTTTTCTGTCGGGATTCAATGGAGGCTGAGAGCCACCAAGTGTGAGCCAGCAGCAGCATCAGAGTCTCAGGGCTCCGGCAGCATCCTCCCATGCCTGCATGCTCACATTGTCGAGCAGTATCCGGTTCTTTGAACGACTCCTCTCGGTGCTTTGAAGCTGCAGGAGATGTGCAACAAAATGTTCTTTTCTGCAAAAAATAAAAGCGGCGAGGAGGGAGGGAGGCTTGATATCAGGCTCAATCCTGTTAAAAGTTAAAGATGCATGTGTGAGTTTTTCCTGCAGGGGAGGCGACAGTCGTGCATCCTTTGTTGTCTCGCAGTTGCATCCATCAATCCACCAGTTTCCTCCTCTTCCATCGAGCCTGCCCTTTATTTATTTATTTACGGTTTTTTGGCTGCTGGATCGAGTCGCTTTCGTCCCACACCTGACCCCCTCCCTCCCTCCTCTTCAAGCAAGGTCCGACGACCCACTTACAAAGTTGCAATCCTGCAGCGATGCATTTCAGAAAAAAGGATCAGATGAGCAATAAGAAATAATCCATTTCGCGACAAGTTGCGCTGGCAGTTTCTCCGCTTTTCCTCCTCCATCTCTGCGCCACAGATCAGGAGGAGCCAGAGGATGATAGAGATGGATTCCTCCTGCACACACACACACACACACACACACACACACACACAAATAAGCTGACGGCAGAGCGACTGCAACCGGCCCTTCCGGGTTGTTACAAACAAATGCACATCATCATCATCATCATCATCATCATCATCATACCTTCATCGAATGAGATCAAGGCCTGCGTGAGTCAATAAAAAGCCTCCTGACATAGAGGATGGAGCGATCAGTCCACGAGCTCCACGATGCTCAGACTGGATTTTCAGGAGGTGTGCGAAAACACAAACTTCTTCATCTGTGCAGTTTTCCATTGAAAGCCTCCTCCTCCTCCTCCTCCTCCTCCTCCTCCTCCTCTCTCTGTGTGTGTGTGTGTGCAGCAGGGATGAAGCTCCGTCCACAGCACATAGAGGACTGAGTGTCAGGAGCTGCTGTCCAGGGTGCTGACATGTGACAGGGAGGTGCAGATGATGATAGAGGCAAGACAAATCTGTGTCTGTGTAATCAGATTACCTTCCTCATAGGGACGGAACAAGTCCCCATATTGTCAATAATAAAATTTTAGGGTGATGACTTGGGTTATGGTTATGATAAGTCATTAGGAAATTAATGTCAGTCAGTGTTAGTCATCTGATGTGATTGTGACTGTGACTAACTCTGTGTGTGTGTATGTGCTTGTATTTGTCATATTGTGGGGACATAAATCTGATGACACACTCACTTTGTGGGGACTTGCATTCCTTTTGGGGACGAAATGCAAGTCCCCATAACATGAATCATTAAATTTTAAGACTTAAGGTTAAAAGTTAGACTCAGGTTATGGTTGAGGTTAAGTCTCCAGGAAATGAATGTAAGTCAATATAATGTCCTCTGATGTGATAGTAATGCAACTCTGTGTGTGTGTGTGTGTGTGTGTGTGTGTGTGTGTCCAGCTCATGCATGGTGTCATAAGACTGTAATGAAACGGGACCAGGACAGTGGGGGCACAATAAATTGACTAGTTCCACCATTCACAGACTCAAAACACTATCTGTCACATTATTGTTCTGATTGTCTACTACCTGTTACTGGATAAACAGGCGTCTGTTCCACCATCACAAAGAGAAGCGTTATTTGCTGAGTTGCACTAATCAGCTGTTTCTAAACAATCATGACATTTCATATCTGAAGTGAAACATGTTGTTCATGATATCTATGTGATTTCTTGTGCATGATTTATAGGAACAGTACACTCTCTTTACCTCACACATTATCCTGCTCCTTCGGTACAAGTCTGCAGCCAGTGATGCAGAAATTCTCTTGTTTGAATGTATTAAAATCCAATAAGCAATGAGGACCTGCAGGAGAGGTGAGCCGGCGACTTTGTTAAATCCTTGGAGCAATTGCTGTTTCCAGTTTAAGCAAAATGCTGATGTTTAATTTAAGTCTTTCCCAGAGTAATCCAGACATGTCTGATCTGTGAATATTGATCTCATTGTCTGATTAGCTGATCTAACAGGTCGTCATATGTGTTACAGGCACAATGAGACGATGGTGAGTGGTAATAAATATACATATACTTTCCAAAAAGTGCTTTAAAACATAGCTACAAAGCAAGGTCATAAAGAATCTGAAATCAAATAAAGAGGTATTCAAGCCAAATATGTTTGCTGATAGATTATTGTTTTGTTTCTTGCAGGAATATAAATAAAATCATTGGAATAGTTCAGAGTGAAAAAGGAGGAAAAACTACTTAAAGCATAAAGTACTCAATGTCCTCTATGTCTGTACTATTGCATATTATATCATTAGATTATTATTACTCATACATTGATATACAAGTAGGATTTTACTGTTTTAGTTGGTTGGGCCAGAGCTCATTTTGAACTATGTTGCACAGGACTGCGACTCATGACCATTTTCTTGATTCAGTGATTGATGTCATACAGTTACCCAGAGCCCAGAGTGACCGTGGAGTGAAGTGAAGTCAGCTGTGCTACAGGAGAGAGTTTATAGTTGATAGATAGATAGATTTTTATATAGTGGTACAGTTAAAGATAGTTACCACAGCAGAGTATGAATACTGATCTCAGAACAGCACTGTGCAGCGTACACTGTGTCATCACCTGTGTGATAATGGAGGGTCTGAGGATATCACTGCGTTGAGGTGAGTGTTATTAAAGAACCAGAGGCATATTTATTTCCCTTGTGAAATCCCTTAATGATACCATTAGACCAAATAGGAAAGTAAACAAACACAATAAACACAGTAATGATCATAGATTTATGATATAAAAAAATTGGTTATGCCACTTATCATGATGACTGTCGTCATTTCACCTTCAGTCACAACTGTAACTGACTAATGTAGACTCTCATCTGCTCTATGGAAAAAGATTTTCACCAACATTAATCGACAACTGTTGTTTGACAAAAGTGGCCAAATGTTTGAGGCATCTGGGAAACAACTCCTACAACTCTCTAACCTGCCTGAAACAAATCTCACATTAAATGATCTAATATTTTGTGGTGGGAAAAAAAAGTGAGATAATTATTCAGATAATCAGTTATTATTGTATTTGCAACCTGAAAATATAAATAATGGATATATATGAAGCAGCTAATTGAATAAAAGAACATGAAATGAAATTAATCACAACAGCAAACTTTAACAAATTTAAGAGAGGACTCATACATAATTGGGGAGATAAATTATTTTTGAATACATTTATTATAATTTTAAATATGTCCTTTTTTATTCAATTTATTTTTTGTAGATATTTTCCATTACTGTCTTCTTCTTCTTCCTCCACCTTCTCTCAGAAATGTCTCATTCAGAAATGAATAGAACTTTGTGTGTAGGTTGTTCTTCTGCAACTGAGCATTTTTACAGAAGCAATGTCTTGTTTTAGACTTTATTCCCAGCCACTGAGATCGTCTGCCAATGTCAAGGCACTACATCCTCATTTCAGGCCACAAGTGCAGATACTGGCAGCTTCTACTTCCTTCTCCTCCAGCGTGCAGCAGGAACACAAACGTAACACAAATGGATCGGCTGACACCAGAGCACATTAACTGACAAACTGCCATTCATGTTTTTTATCATCACATGCTGTTTTCAATGCAGACAGACCTTGTGCTGGTTGCTTGTAACCAATGAGCATCCATAGAGAAATAGAAATTAACATTGAATGAATTCCATTGCACTTTTATTACACAATACTAGTAGAGATCCATTTGTCCACCTGTTCCATCCAGATGCCTTATTAGCCTCTAATGCAAAAAAAAAAACACAGGCTGGATGTAGATTAGATTTGGTTTTTGTAGTTTGTTATAAAGTAAAAAAAAAAAAAAAGGTGATGTTCTGAGATTTATGTATTTATGTATTTTTTTTAAATTTCAATAACTGATTTACTAATGAAACATGAATCAAAGTACATGAGTTCTTGTTTCCACATCCCAGACTTCCAACACAGCAAACTCTGCCCGAACTCATTAATCCAAAATGAGAGAAGAAGAGAGACAAAGACAGCGTCCACACGGGCGCACCACATGGTTCAGTCAAACACTTAACATCCCATCATGCTCTGTGTTGTGTGTGAACATGCTGAGCAGCCAACATGGCAAGAGGAAAAGATCCAAAGTGGCACGAGGGGCTTCAGTTACAGTGACTGTTCGACTGGCTGTGTTTCAGCAGGAACAGTGAGTGACATCCGTGTTTAGACGTATGGAAAGATGAAAGACATCCGTAAACAGGGTCGATGCACATTTGATGACTGTGGAGCTCGTGCATTAGTGCCACATGAAAGGAAAAACAGAACTCTCAGCGCAGGCTCAGGATCCGACTGTCACCATGAGCAGTCCATCAACAACTACACATGGATGGAGAGCAGGGTGGCAGTGCATAAAACCCTCATTGCAAAGATGGATGTACATTTACTACAGTGGTATGAAAACCAAAAGTGGAAGTAGAAAAAAGTGATTCTGTCAGATAGATCATCCCCTGCACGAGAGAAAGCCACAGACCTGAATGCTGGATCCTGACAGTGATGGGAGGGGTCACTGATCACCTTCATGCCAGATGAAACATTTTTCCTTTCCCTCATCTTTTCCTTTTATTTTGTCACCTGTCTGTATCTGCGTTCTGAGAAGATGAAGGAGAGGATGGTCTTCATTTGTTCACTTTATACTTTATTTCAACATATTTTTTGCACTATTATATATTACTTTTAAAAAAGCAATGGATGAATTTAATGTTACTTGTAGATGGCATAGTTGTGTGTGTGTGTAAATGTTTGGACATGCAGGATAATCCATCCACTCACACTGTATATGTATATTGTGTTCATAAGTATGCACTTATACAGGTTGTTCTTGTTTTCTTTCATTCATTTCTTTCAACATTTTCATTGTTGGAACTAGAGTTTTCAGCCAAACCACTGCCATTTTGTAAACCATGGCCTTCTTTCTCCCAGCAGTTTTCTGATTTATGTCGGATTCATTTATTTGGTGTATTATTGGCACATACAGATAATCTATTAATTTTCCTTAGTTTTCTATTTTCTTCTGCATGTTGTGTTAATTTACTGATACTTTTCATTTATAAACTTTGTATTTAAATGTTTGCTTACTTGAGTGAGCAAATACTGAACAGTTCATGTAATAGATTACAAACAACAAGGATGATCCTTGCATTTTAAAAACTGTTTGTATTTAAACTTATTGTTGTTGTTGTTGTTTATTTCTAATCTGTAGCTACATGTGAATGTTTTGGTGTCACAGGATTGTTGTTGTTTTCTTTCTCTGCAGCACAAACGTCATCTCTCTCTGCACATACAACACATGCATCTGACAACAGTGTGACGGTGGATGATGGATTATATGATCATTGTCACATGCAGCTCAGCTCTCAGGTCTTCACGCATGACACATGCTGTGAGGCTGTTTCGCTCCGCCTCTTTCAGGAGTTGCACAGGAAGCGACAAACCCAAAAAAAAGGAAAAAAAAAAAGCAGAGAGCAAGCCTGGAGAAAGAAGAAGAAGAAAACATCGAGGAGGCCCAGATCGTATATGTTTGGCCTCTCCTCCTCAGATCCAGTGAGAAAAGCTCGATCCCGAACCCGAGCTGAACCCTGTGACCCGGTTCTGTCTCAGTCCTACGTGGCACATTAACCAGCATGTCCTGCTCCTGAAGCTGATCTGAGCTCTGCTACCTGCCTCACGGGGGGAAACAGACGAGGTGAGTCCGACTGTCTCACGTGTCGCTTTCATAAAAACTTGTGATCCGTGTGTTTGCGGCGGATATATTGATAATGTAGCACAGATGTGGAAGTTGGTGATCCGCCTCATCCGCTCTACTTTTTCTCGCTGTTTTCTTCCTCCGCCACGTCAGAGATCATGCATATGAGTTGGTGGGGGGAGGGAAAAAGTCATTGTGGCCTGTGGTGGCTTCACTTTGTTTTAAAGGCAGGTTAAAAAACAAAGGGGCGCTATGGAGGAGCACCACGTGTCGGCAGAGGGCTCTCACTGTGGCCCGGCCTGCTCCTCTCTGCCTCCGCCCACTGCTCCTGTGTCCGGCATCATGTGCACGCGTGAGTGACTGAGTGATCCATACTGACAGGCTCCTGCTCACTGATCAGTAGTCCTGCAGGTGAATGACGTCAGAGGTGTGTGAACCCTCCAGGTGTCCCCCCTCTCTCTCTGTATGTGTGTCACTGGAGAGGAAATGTTTTTAAGCTGACCAGTCATTCACATCCAGACCACTTCCTGTGGGACCAAAGGAGGGTTAGACATGAAGATCACATCAGGCCTGATCAGTCAGGATTAGAGTTTCGACAGGATCATGCTGTAATGTATTGGTTTCCCTTTGAATCACACCATTTTGCTTAGTTCCTGTTAGGGAAATGAAGGTGGACAAAAGTTAAAGCCTGACAAGAAAACACAGTCAAAGATTTGTTATTGCTGGTTTACAACATATATAACATATATTATGTAGCTTGTCATCCAGACAGCCCTGGCAGAGTTTATATTTTGACCCATGCAGTGATATTTAGGTCATAATTAAAAAGTTTTATGCACTGCTAAAGGAAATATTCAGATCTTTTCCTCAAATGCCACTCAACCCCAACACCTCAGTTACAAGTAAAAGTCCTGCTATTAAATGTTATTTAAGTAAAAGTATGTGAGCATAATCAGGAAAGTGTACTTAAAATATTAAAAGTAAAAGTATTTAATGTATGACTGTTATATTATTATACATTTAATTATTGTTACTATGGCATTAATATAAAAGTAACATTTTACTGTTGTGTTTGGTTGAGGGGGAGCTCATTTTCAACTTTAATTATTTTGGACTGCAGTTAAACATTATTTTCATTATGGATTAATTGATTTTTCATTCAATATTTTTTCATGAAAATTGACTTAAACGATAATCAAAGTCGTTGGCAAGTAATTTTCTGGCAGTCAAACAACTAAATATTTGTCTCAATTGTTGGGTTGTTTATATCAAAACATTATATATTATAAGCTTGTTGTATTTTTTGTAATTAAAAAAATCTTATTCAAAAGTAACTAGTAACTAAAAGCTGACAGATACGTTAATTAAAAAGTACATTATTTCCCTCTAGAAATATGAAGTAGCATGAAATGAAAATACTCAAGTAAACCTTTACAAGTAAATGTACTTAGTTACATTTCCTAACTGGTTCTAATGTTATGCAGATAAGTTTAAAAATGAAATCTGCTCAAATATTTTCACACTGGAGTGTCAAACTGTAAAATGTCCATTTCTGTATCAGCCTTGAAAATGGAGTGTTGGTTGAACTCTATTAGGAGTAAAGAAGTGGCTTTCTGCAGGTTGACATTTGACTGTTCAGGCCTGGATCTTCAGCCTCCTCCACAGGCCTCTCTCTGGATTTCCTGGATTTCTCAGCCAGCGGTTGCCACACAGTCTGCCTACAGTGGAAAGTTTCACAATGAGCTGTCGGCGTTGGATGATAAACATCTCAAATCTCATTAATTACTTTTATGAGACATCCGACATCTGGGCGATCTGTGAACTCATAATATGTGAACTACATATACATCATAGTTGTATGGGCTGAAATGGAAACTAATGAGATTAGAAATAGCCTTTGGATGACAGTAACATCACACCAAGAAGGTCACCAAAGTTTATAGACATCAAATGGAAAAAGTGGAGCCTTTTATAGGCCAAAAAAAAATGCAGTCAAACTGTTATTAAGGTAGTTATTCATCTCTGGTTTTAATTGTTTACCTGAGGCAGACTTTGTGTTTTCTTATTGTAATTGGTTGCTCAGTGTTTGGCCAGTTGTCATTTTCATAGTTGTCAGAAAATTGTGACTCAATTGAGGCACATTTGGTTCCACACAAATACTATATATTGTGAACATTAGTTTTGAACTATATTTATATTGATGTATTATACAAAAAGTAAAGCAATGATAGTCAGAATCATTAGTGTGACCTACTAATGACAGCTGAGAAAGCAGAATAATGTGAGACATTGTTTGAGGAAATCTAATAGTTATTTTGTCAATGAAACAGTATTTTGAATAATTTAAAATATGATTTAATGATTAAATAGGATTTAATGAACTTGGTTGCAGGGTTGTAGTAGAAGCTTAATAAATGTCTCTGCCTGTATGTAGAAAATGGATCAAGGTTGTTGTGAAGAGTAAACCTGAAATATGTGCATTTTGAAGTTCTTATGTTACATTTTAGAAGCAGCTACAAATCTTTATGAAAGAAACTAAATTGGAGTTTTCGATATAAGCATCATAAAAGTGAAATCTGAAAATTCGTTATAGAGTTTTGTTGCTGGTATTTTTATATTTCTCCAAACTGCTGAATGAGGCCAGTCTCATGTTGCAGGAAAGATTAGAATTTTTTTTTAATGCAGTTTATTTTCCAGTTCAGTTGTGACCTGAATAATGTCGACAGGAATTTGTATTTCTTGCACACACACAGGAATGTGGGCAGATTGTTGTCCGCAGACGCTCTGACTCAACTTTCTTTGCATAAGGGGAGGAAATGTGGTTGTTAGTCAGGAATGACACAGCGTCTCTTCCTCTTATTAACTGCACTTTATATTGACCACTTCAATAATTGTGAGTTGCAACATGTGTGAATATTCAAACCCTCGACTGTAACATTATAATAACCTCTTGTTCACTTTCACCACTGTGTGATCCAGTGCTTTAACTCAGTGTTGATGCAACAGAGCCCAACTTCACACCAAACCTAGAGATGTACAAGCAGTTCCAAAAGAGTTGGCTGAGATGATGTGTAAAACATAGATAAAACAGAATGTGATAATTTGCTAATCCATCATGACAGATGCTCAATTGGAAACAGTACAGACAATGTATTTAATGTTTGACCTCATCAGCTTCATTGATTTTTGTAAATATCTGCTTATTCTGAATTTGATGGCAGCAACAAAAGACTGTGAAAATTACTGCACTTTGTTTTTATTTTTGCTTTAAACAGAGTCCCAACTTTTTTGGAATCAGGACTGTAATTAACCCGACTGTGTCTGTAAATGCTGGACTGTAACAGAAAAGCTGAATGCAGCTCTGTTAAGATTTTACTACAGATCCAAAAGGCTCTGAATGTTATTTATGAAATCATCTGAATCTTAAAAATCAGCCCAACAAGGCGCCTGTTTTGCTGCTTTCAGCTCTGACTCATTTATCTATTTTCATCTCTGGGCTCATGAAGCAGCCATGTTTACAAAGTTAGAGTCCAAACATTCTGTCTCCTGCTGTCAGCACAAAGACTGACGGTCAATTAGATTGTTCGATTTTTTTGGAAAACCACGACTTGTGCTACAGACCATGGCCATCTCTCTCCTCCGTCTCCAAGTGTTTGACTTTCAGCTGGATTGTGTTTCTGCCCTTTTGTTGCTGTATTTTTCTCCTCTGCAGATACAATTTCATCAGCTTCATCTCTTTCACACTTTGTCTGCACCGACACGTCCTCTGTGATCAATACAGCAACATCATACAGTACACACAGTCTGACAGACTGAAAAGTTTTCTATTGACAGCTAACTATTTTATTGATGTGATTAATATTAATAATTTGACACATTTTTTGGCTGAAGGAGAGAACAGTCGTTTTCATTGTTGAATTATCTGCTAATCATTTTCTTGATTAATCTACTGTAATATTTATTTATTAATATATATTTAATTGAAAATAGTGCAAAGACAACAGAGCAAATCATATAATGTGTTGCTGACACTGAATTTAAAATGCTATAATTTTTTTTATAAAACTAATTTTTTCCATTTCAGTATCTGATATATTGTCTTTGCACCATTTAATTTTTTTTAATTTTATTAAATGGTTAAATGAGTCAAATTCTGGTTTACACAGTGTTCCATCTTTTTTGGAATTGGGCTTGTATGTGACAGGATATGAATATGAAGCATCAAATCCTCACATTTAAGAAGCTGGAAACAGCCAATATTTGGCATTTTTTATTGTGAAAAGTGACTGAAATTATTTATTATATCTGAATAATAAAATAATGGACTAATAATTTGAGCTTTTCTTGCATGTTTCTAAGTGCAGCATTAGTTGACTGAATCTGAAGGAATCATATTATTCACAGATATTTACATGAAATCACATAGAAACAGTGGACGGACAGAACCTTCAGATTGTGATATCTCTCTGTATTGAGCTTTTGTTAGATCAGGTTGAGGTTGAATGTAAACATCAACAGTGTTATAGAATAGGAGAGCTGACAGCAGAGGCAGCCACCTCTCACCTACTGCTCTGTCCTCGAGCACTGGTGTGTTGAACTCTGCTTCATGTCCTGATCCCATGAGCTGTACTGGAGGAAGCACCGGACCAGAGAGCTGCCACCCAACATGGGTCATGTATGAGGGTGCCAGGTGCTAATACTGAGTAAGTGTACGGGGGGTGGGCTGAGGATGGAGGAGGTGTGGGGACAGGCAGAGCTGGGGAAGTGAACCAGGCCTGTTTGACAGATTAAAGGCTGAGACTTGAACAAAGAGGAGGAAGCAGTGGGATGATGCTCTTTCTTGTTGTGTGCCTGCCGGCTGGCAGGAGGCGGATGGATGGAGCCGGTAAAGCGGTTGGAGAAATGTTGGAGGCGATGGGACAAAGCCAGTGTTTGGGTTGAGTGGCTGATGGTGCTTCCTGTGCCGGCTGTGTTAAGTGTATTTGCTCTAAAATGGCGTCCCATTCAGTGAGTCATTTGACTTCTTTCAGGAGGTCAGGTACTTTGTCCTGTTGCTCGTGGATAATAAAATGTTTGGCGAACGTTAGAGAGCATTGATGAATTCCTCTTTGGATAAAAATATGTCACACATTTCAGCACTTTGTGCCTAAAGTACCTGGAGAGCTCTTATGAGGTTTCATTGTAGTAGAGGCCAGAGCTGCGAGCCATAAAATGTTGTGCACTTAGTTGCAGATGTACTTAACTCCTGCTGCCCGAATGGTTGAAATCCACCGAGGAGTGTTATTTATTAGCTGTGAGTGAAGCCCTCATCTCCTCTATATGATGATAAAGCTGCACCAATCAATATTTTTTAGATTAACGATGGGTCAGATAACTGTGTGAAATGTGATGGGGGCTGCCTGAAGTGAAGGATCCCTAGTGAATTATTACTCTACAGAGCAGTTCAGCTCTACAGACAGTTTTACCACTTGTCAGCTCATTGTTTGGGTTTAGAGCCCAAAACTTTACTGTTTTGATTCTTGTGGCTTTACAAAATGCATTTTTTGTCAGTCGACTAATTGATCAATCAACTAATCATTTTGGCTTTACTTTTGTATAGTATTGAACAGTTCAATTTATAACAAAACTCATCAAATCATATGTTTTGTGTGCATACATTTTAATTTCATTTAATTTTATTAGCTAGTAACTGAAGCTCTCAGATATTTGTAGTTCATTAAAAGTACAATATTTCCTGCTGAGATGTGGTAGAGTAGAAGTAGAAAGTGGCATGAAATAAACAGTCTCAAGTAAAAGTGCCTCAGATTTGTACTTAAGTGCAGTACTTTTACCTTCCTGACCAAAAGAGTGGAAACTGAAACCACTGCTGTTTCATAACAATATCTGATTTACCGAATTTTCACTGTGATGAAGTACTTTAATTTTTATTTAGATGTTTAATTCACTGAATTAAACATTAGACGTTTCCATCCTGATGTTTTATATATAAACAGTTTTTCAGTAGCAGTCTCAGAAAATTTACCATGTCGCAATGTACATCAATAGAGTATTCATTATTCATGTTACTCACTCCTTATAGCTCGAACAGTGTTTTGCATGTTTTGTACATTCAGCACAGAACCAGAAGAGCCCAGTCAGCTTCTTGGCATCTCCACCAGCTTGTTGAGCTCTTCTGTGTATAGCAGCACTCTAACCACTACACACTGGTAGACAGCGTGAAGCAGCCTGTTTTACAAATGGAATTACTAAAGTGGAAAAACAGCCCTTGACCCCGTTGGAGTGTTTCGACAGCTCGGTTTGCTGTTATTGCTCTTTGTGAAACTACCGCTGACGCCTTGCATCCACACGCTCTGTGGGTTTACTGGACTGACACCTGGTAACAAGCTGAGGTCATTTGGATGCAGAACTCAGCTCAAATTAAGTTCAGCTCCAGGTGATATGAGACACACGTTTGACGGAATTTACAGAGCTCAAGAAAACAAGCACAGGATTTGTGAGTGTGAGAAGTAATTTCTGAGACGCGCTGCAGGCCTGACAGGGTGCCTGAAAATAAATTAATTCACAAATTGATATTGAAGCCGAAGAGCTGTTGAGGAGCATCTGTTAATTTGGGATGTGAAAGGTTTGAAGTAAAAAGGCAATAAATTTCATCTTCTGCAACCAGTTATTGGTCTTCACCTGAGGACAGTCTGTTTTTATTCCACCAGCTCTTCACATCCAAAATGTGAGAGGAGTTTATTCTGATCCAGTGCAGAGAGTTTATTTTACTGGTTTACTATTATTAAGTCGTTTTTTTGTCATATAATTTTTTATCCATTTCGCTAATGGAGTGACTCTATAAATGAAAATATCAGTTTGTCGAGTGGGTCGCCAGCTTCGTCCAGACAGAAAGATCTCAATAATACCAGATAAGTTGCCATGAAATTTTGTGCAGATGTCCTTGGTCTCTTCTTTAGAGTGTGTTATTTTCTGTTCTATGGTGATGGGTATGAGGTGAGGATAAGGTTTCCCAGTTAGTCCCTTGTTCATCTCCAGGCTGCTCCTGTGATGTTTCTCTTTTCATCATCTTGTTTCTGTAATTAATATCCGTTCTTGGCTTCTGCCTCTGATTCGTCTGTCGCACTTTGTCCCTCAGTCTGTTTGATCTTGGCCATGGCCCACGGCACCAGTATCCAGTATGAGCCGGTGGCAGAGATCGGAGGAGGCGCCTACGGGACAGTTTATAAGGCCCGAGACACAGAGAGCGGGCAGTTTGTGGCTCTGAAGAGCGTGCGTGTCCAGACGGACCAAAATGGCCTCCCGCTGTCCACGGTCAGAGAGGTGGCTCTGCTGAGGAGGCTGGAGCAGTTTGATCACCCCAACGTGGTCAGGTAAGGCCGTTACCAGAGTGTCGTGTGTTGTCTCTGTCGCACGCCACTGATTTTATCCTGCATCACAGGCTCATGGACGTGTGTGCCACCCAGAGGTCGGACCAGGAGACTAAAGTCACTCTGGTGTTCGAACACGTGGACCAAGACCTGAAGACGTACCTAGAGAGAGCCCCGGCTCCAGGACTGTCCTCCAGCCACATTAAAGTGAGAAATTGAAACAGTGTCTGAACTAAACTGCATGAGCTGAAAAACGGGTTAGAAGTGAGAAAATGATCCTTTAAACCTGTTTAAATCTTTATTGAAACGTCCCTCTGTGACTTCGCAGGACCTGATGAGGCAGTTGCTTTGCGGTCTTGCATTCCTTCACTCGAACCGCGTGATGCACCGAGACCTGAAACCGGAGAACATTCTGGTGACCAGCCAGGGCCAGGTGAAGCTGGCCGACTTCGGACTGGCCCGGATCTACAGCTGCCACATGGCCCTCACTCCGGTGGTGAGAACTCACCTGGACCACACTGATAGTTTACTGTATACAGCATTTTACAAAGCTCAGATTTTCATTCCATTCATTTCAGTTCAAAATAAAAATCCACCTTCAACCACTGAATATCTGGTTGAGATACCTACTACTACTACTACTACTACTACTACTGATTGTAAGACAGTAAATACTTAATATTCATACTGTTGTGAAATGGAATTTAAAAAAACGTCCACCTCGAAGTTAAGGAGTCTAATAATATGCTGTAAGCTTTGGAAAATGGTGACAATGTTTTTTTATTTTGTATCTCACTATAATATTTTATTCGTGACAGATTTTTCCTTTTCTAGTCTTTAAACCATTTGGTCTTGGCTCTGTTCATGGACTCCATGTCTGTGTCTTCCAGGTGGTGACGCTGTGGTACCGACCTCCTGAGGTTCTGCTGCAGTCCAGCTATGCCACACCTGTAGACATCTGGAGCACCGGCTGCATCTTCGCTGAGATGTTCAGATGCAAGTGAGTCAGCAGGATGACGTTCAGATGAAGAACACTGACATTATGTGTTTATGTTTTTGTTGTGATCGTCATATTATAATTTGATTAATACATTTTGATGTAATTTTGGTAAAAAGAGACACCTTGGATTTGATCACATATTTTCCTGCTTGGATTATGTTCACTGGCATTGTTTTTTTCTGATCTGGAAAATGTAGCATCTTTGTTCTGCACATTAATTAGAGAAAAGGAGAGTTGGGTGAATGAAGCACAGTAAGCTTCTTATTTGTTGTTAGAGAAAGAGTGTGGCTTTGGTTGGATATTGACTTCTTGTCTCAACTTGTGTTTCAAGTCGATGCTGACTTTTTAAATTTGCTCTGATCAAATCTCTTCCTGAATGTTTGGTGTGGAGTTGCCTACATGTAACTAAAAAGTGTAATTCTGCTAAAGTTGACAGGATTAGATATTGTAGAGAAATAAAGAAACAAATGAAATACATTGACAGTGAACAGTTTGCAGTATTTCCATTCAAATCTGTTTTATTAGCAAATTAGCTGAACATGGCCTTATTTTTCAGGACATACTGGAATATTTCCCAGCTTTTCTTTGTGCTGGGTGACTGAATGGAATATCAAACACTCTGCAGGATCATATTGATCACCTTGACAGAGGGAGGTATGCTCCACCTTTAGACTCTCAGTAGTTGTTCTCAACAGATTACATCACGCATTGTTGTGTCAGTGTCACAGCAGCTGTGATGAGTTTGCCAACCGTTCAGGAGGGTTCAGACTTTATCTGTAAATGGTTCACGTTACAACTGTGACTCTGGGGAAATCTGGTCTGGAGCGTCAGGAGGTGAACGGCTGGGCTTTGCTACACACATTATGTTTAGTTGCACATACATGTATTCTATGTGTTTCAGTTCAAACCAAGCTGACTTTACTCCAAATTTTGAGACCATGAAGTATTTTGTGATTTTTTTTTTTTTTAACTGTCATCAACCTTGTTTGGAACATCTCTCCCTGATCAGCTGAGAACCAGTGTAGTCACATACACAGTAGCTCCATCTAGTGGTAAAACTCACACATTGCATAAATTGAAGAAATTCATGTCTCAGAATAATTGCCCTGGGAACCGTTAGGATAATGATGGTGATTACATAATGATACACCGATAGAGGCACATCATTATAATGTTATAGCTTATGGTATCACGAACAATTAGCAGGATGTGGGTGAGATGTTGCAGATTCATACAAACAGCAGAATCGCTCAACTTGCCCTTCACACCACTTTGCTTATCTGTGTCTAAAGGACATCGTGTCACTGTTTGCTCTCCTGCACAAACAGGGACTGCAACGACATGTGAACTCATAAAATGACGTCTGTTTTTCAATTTATTAATTTATTTTATAACTTTCTGTCTGCCAGACCTTTGTTCTGTGGAGAATCCGAAGTGGACCAACTTGGGAAAATTCTTGAGTGAGTAACAAAAAGTTGCCACATTTGAGAAGTATTGACAGGTGGTTCATATTATACCTATTTCATTGTAAACCATATGTCATTTCAGAGTGATTGGTTTGCCATCGGAGGACGAGTGGCCGACCGATGTCACGCTCTCAAGAAAAAACTTCCCCCCTCTCTTACCTCGCCCAATCACTGACTTTGTTCCAGAGATAAATGAGCAGGGGGCGCAACTATTGCTGGTAAGACTTCACCAGGAATTAAAAATTAAAGCCGCAGTCCATCATACACGGTCATTCATTTCAAGCCGCATTCAGACTTGAAATCAGGACAGTAACAGAGAAGCAACGTCAGACTCCAGCTCATAGTCTGCTGATGTTCGACACAAGCCACAAGAATTTCACTGGTGCCACATTTGAACTTCTTGTAACTAATGTAATTTCTCCATTTAAATACAAGTATTCTTTCTGCACTATAGTTCCTGGTGCTGGTGACACTGAAAATAAGAATCACATTTTTTTCCAATGGATTTGTTCTTTGTTTACTATTTTATGATTGAACCAGTGACTCAACATCTTTCTAAAGTAGCCAGTATATTTTATTCTGCCTGTCTATATATAAGAAACAATTCAATTCTGTTCAATTCAATTTTAGCCTAAAAACCACACATTAAAATACTAACTTCTCATGACCAAGAAAGCTGATGATTTATATTATCTTGTTTTTGGTGACTTTCTATTCAATTCATTTCTTTACTTTCCAGCAATTTCTGCTGTTTACATTTTTAGTGTATTGTATTAAATCGTGTTAATTAGATCGATTAGCTGAAGCATGCTAATTATTGAGCTTTTGAGGAGCTGGTAGGAGGCTTTTGTTACCTTCGGACGTTTCCTGTTTTTATGCTAAGCTAAGCTAACCTGCTGCTGGCTCCACCTTCATCCATACAGTCAGACATGAGAGTGGTGTCGACCTCTTCGTCAAACTCTCTGCAAGAAGATGAATCAAAACATTTATCAGAAGGTCGAACTGCTCCTTTAAGACCTGAAATCTGACAGTGACGCAGCTCTAATATCCTGCTCCTCTGTCTCCCACAGAAAATGCTGACCTTCGACCCCTTCAAACGAATATCTGCCCTGAACGCCCTAGAACATGCATATTTCCAGGACGAGGAGACATTGACTCAGACAAAAAGCTGAAATGATGCAGTGAACCGTGCAGAGAGAGAGAGAGAGAGAGAGGTAACAGTGTCTAAGTTTAGACCTGGCCTAACCATAAAGGATTTCAATTTCATTCAGTGCATCGCCTTTTGAGACGTCTGGGTTTTTGGCTTTGGGATATTTTTTTGTCACTCCTGCATCAAAAATGGATTAAAGCCTGAGAAATGGAATTTTAAAAAAAAGAAAAAAAAAGAAGAGGAGTGAACTTAAGGATCACTGGCACGCTTTCCAACATGTAAATGTCACAGTTAATGATGTTAACATGTCATGTGTCAAGGACAGTACCAGTGTTTTTGATTTCTTATGAGTTTCATCAGCAGGGACTGATAAACAGAAACGTCTGTCATCTCCTCCGAAATGTTGCTCTTGTTATTTTTGTACCGTGTTTAGACAGAAGGAAGCGGAGACGTCGTCTTTTCGTGTTACAGGCTGAACAAATTCTGACAGAAGTGACACCTCAGGGTTACAACAGCCAGTCGTCAGTGGTTTTACTGTATTTGTGTTAATATTTATCCTACAAAAGGAACAAAAGCACCATGAGCCTGTGACGGGCATTAAGCTGTATCAAATCACGAGGATGAGACAGAATCGTCTGAAGTAGTAGAAGAAAACGCACAAGAAAGATACACAGGACAAAAATACTGGTATTGCCCTTAAATGCTCTCATCAAGTGAAGGAAAGTGTTTCTTCTGAGAAGTGAAGGGTTGGACTTCATTTCATGTTTAACCTTTTTAGCTAAAGAAAAAAAAAAAGAAAAAGAAAATCAACCAGCACTGCAACTACAAATGAGTAGAAACGTGTTTTAATCCCATTTCATTTGTGTGTTATTATACAGATGGCAGTCCATGTAAAAAGAATAAATGTGATCCTGTGAAAATTGAGATGGACTGAAATGTTTTGTGAAAAATACAAAGAACTATATTAAATACTAACAAAAATTTAAAAAAAGACCAAGTAGCTTCTCAATACTGCTTTTGTCCTCTATTATTGACCAAATAAACAGTGAATGAACGTGTCAAACTCAGTAAGAAATGTTTTCTCTTCTGTTTCCTGCAGGTGAATTGCTCGTGTGTTTTACACAGTGCAGATCGATGTCATCTTTTACTTAGATGCTTCCTGCCTGATAAACACTCTCATCTGTGAGTGTGTCACTCAGGGTTGGTGTTAATTATGCGCCATTGCCAAATCTAAGCCCTGATGGCATCACTACGGGTTATTTTCTCAAACTTAAAATAATATATTTATAGGATATTTATATAACCTTCACACTTAATCTATGTAGCTGTTAGTGCTTCCCATGGAGGAGCATGATGCCTGCTACTAACATAGCTCCTTGTTCAATTATTTGAATTTGTCACTGTGATCTCAATGGGAAATGAACACTCTCATAAATTAACTGGCACAAACAAAACTGCAATATTCCCCAGTGTAAAAGACTGTCATGTTCAACTTTGTCACAACTTGAAGACGTTTCCCATTTTTATGCTAAGTTAACTAGTTGCCAGTTACATATTTAACTTACAGATGGCAAAGTAGCATAAATCTTCTCATCTAACTCTCGGCAAGAAAGCAAATAAACGAATAACCCAAAATATCAAACTAATCTAATCTAAGCACTGAAATGATCCCCTCAGCAGCACTTAAAACTCCAGCTGTTTGCATGTACAACCCTGATTCCAAAACGGTTGAGACACTTTGTAAAACAGGCTTATTCTGAATGTGATGGCAGCAATGTGTTTGAAACAAGTTGGGACAGGATCAACAAAAGACTGTGAAAGTTGTGGACTGATCCAAAAACACCTGTTTGGATCCTTCCACTGGTAAACAGGTTCATTGGTAACAGGTGATAGTATCATTGTATAAAGGAGATTACGATGGGCTCACAAACAGTTTTTAAAACCATTGTCGGTTTGTTTTCAAATGATTGAATTCTGTTTGTTTGCACAGCTTTTTAATCAGGGTTGTAACTGGATGTTTTCCCTTTGTCCAAAGCAGAAAATGAGCTGGCATTTCATCAAAATAAGAAACCAAATTCCATAAAAATCTTAACTGCTGAGCTACAAATATGAACGTCTAACATATTACTTATTCAATGTTTCTGAACTAAATATAAGAAATGATTTTCATATTCATATTCCAAAGTAGATATTTACTTCTGATTTTCCTCCCTTCAAGCCTCACAGTTTAATCATCTTTGGTTATCCTAATTGCTGTGTTTTGATTGCTCCAAATATTCACTTCATTTCTACAGGATCAGGGAGCTCGTGTTTAGCTGTAAGCGGGACAAAAAAATGGCTAATTACCTTGAATTTGAATCGTTTTTTTAGACGCTGACAGGTTAATGATGAGGAGCAGAGAGGGAAGAGAAGTGGCATCACCCTGAAGAGAGGGGAGAGAAATATTATAGAGAGGCTATTTTGTGCATGTTTTGTTTCTCTTGTGTCTTCCTCTTCTGTCCTGCATCATCACCTGCACACCCAAATTAGTATCTCCACTTTCCTCTCCATGGACTTTAATTACACGCTGCTTAATTCACTTTCCCTTGCTACACATTTTTTTAAAAAAAATTCCCTTTCTGTTTCATGTCCTGCTGCAACAATCCATGCTCATATACCCCCCCCCCCTCTCCTATGCATCCTCACTTTCTCCCTCCGAGGGGACAGACAGTGAGGCAGGCAGAGGAAGCAGGAGCTGCCCATAAATTGCTTTGGAAAAGGAGAGAGAGAGAGAGAGAGAGGCTGGAGACAGAGCAGATGCACTGGCAGGAGCAGAGCTGAGGGGTTTTTTTTCTCTCTCTCTCTCTCTCTCTCTCTCCTCCTCCTGTCTCCTTTTGTTGTGTCGGCACAGATAAAAATCTGAACGTGGGCAAGGACCATCAGCACCAGCATCAGCACCAGCAGCCTCAGCACCACCGTCCCCAGCCTGCTCGCCGGAGCTGGATCCAGTGTGGAGCTGGGTGTGCGGCAGGCTAACGGCGGACTAGCAGGGGGGCTGCAAGAGGAGGGAGAAAAAAAGGGAGGAGGGGCTGTGGTGAGCTGGTGGGCTTCCTCTGCCTCACAGACACATTTTATTGACTTGCTAATTGGATGAGGCACTCGGAGGAGAGGATGCGGTGAAGGAGAGGAGCTGCTCTCCAGAGAGGATGCAGCCACAAGGAAGCATTGCTTGGGTTGCATAAATCCGGCTACTTCATCCTCTTTTTTTTTCTTTTTTTTTTTTTTTTGGAAAAATTCTTCTCGAGACATAACAACAGATGTTTTTTCAGCAGTGACCCTCACACCGTGCATACATAATTTTATGCATGACATTGTCGAATGGAGGCTCCAGCTGCCAGACGCTTCGTGACAAGTGAATGATTTCCATTTTGATGTTTTTGCAGCCTTTTCACCTGTTTTTTTCCCTCTCTCTCTTGGACTCATCAGCTGGAGCTCCTTTTTTTCCCTCCCTCAGCCTTGTTTGATGTGCCATTTGATATGAATGGTGATCTGATTCTTCTTCAAATCAAATGTACAAGGGACTGTGCACTGGATATTCTTCTGGGAAAAATGAAGGTATGATACGAGCGAAAGCCAAGCTGTAGCATTTACTGTAGCATTGTTCAGCCAAATATTCATTAAATCCTAGTCAAGGATTGGATCAACCTAATGTATTGACTGTTGCATAATTGCAGGCTGAAATCTGAGGACATCAACACAGTGAAGAGAAACGTCTCCCCATGTCCATCCATGTGTCTCCATGTCAGATTTGCACAGAATAAATGAGTTGAAGAAGGAAAGCAAAGAGAGGGGAGGATTATGAATGAATCAGTGGTAGATAGCAGTAGTAGCGGTGTGCTTTGAGGAGGATTAATGGAGGCATTAGAAAACAGTCTAGACTTGTTTCAGCACTGGGTCAGCCTTTTGAATATATTCTGAAAATTTGCAATTCGAAGCATTCCTCTTTTTTTTTTCACTCACTCCTCATGTCTTTATTTTTAAAAAGGAAAGTGAGCTTCCTGTGAAGTGCACAGGCCTGATGTGAGAGACAGTCAGCTTCAGGAGGTTTTGATCAGGAGTCTGTGTTTGATCTGAGATTTTCCTCTTTCTCCTCTGCTCCAGTCCTGTCCTAGGTGTCATGACTGAGCTGTGCAGGTCTGGCTAGGTCAGAGAGCAGGTGCCACTGTGCTGAAGTCTGCTGTCCTCATGAGCAAGGCAGGCAACCCACAGAGACGCACCACCTACCTCATCTCCCTCACTCTGGTGAAGGTTGAGGCTGTGCCAGAGGATGTAGCAGGGAACCAGAAGGAGGCTCTTCCAGAGGGGGAAGGGAGCCCTAACAAGGAGGAGGAGGAGGAGGAGGAGGAGGTGAGCAATGCCCCTGAAAAGGAGGAAGGACCTGTTTGTACGCAGGAGGTGGAGAAAGAGAGCGTGCAGGTGGAAGAGGAAGTGGAACAGGTGCCAGTCAAGTATGGGAGCCCCATTGAGAGCTGGGGGAAGCCTGAGAGGAGGGAACCTCCCGGACACCAAAAAGACGTTGTTGTGCCAATTGGGAAAAGCAAAGACCCTCCTTTTGTACACGCACCTTCAAGGCAAATGGTCAAAGTGTATGGAGGAACTACCTCTGAGGGCACCGTGCGCCGAGAGGGGCCCCGCTCTGACGCCCTGCGCCCCAAGACGGAGCTCTACCGAGAGCCGCCCATGCTGTTCCTGAAGGGTGAGAACGGAGCGGACCTGAACAGCCGCTCGCGCTGCAGCCTGCCTTTCTCCATCCCGCCACAGGTCAGCCAGCGTCCTGAGGTCCTGATGAGGTCACACGCAGGAGGCAACTCTGCATGCTGGAGGGAGCTCAGAGAGGCCAATGCAAGCCTGTATCACTCTGCAAAGACTCTGGATCGGAGGGACAACCGCATGGGGGACCAGTCCCCCTTAATGGCAGCTACAACTCTGGGGCCTTACAGGGCGTCCTGGGCCGACAGCGACGGCAGGGGCACGCTCATCCGCCCCGGAGCGCCCGTCAGCGGAGGGTTTTCAGGCATCATGACGCGGGACAGCCCTCAGGGGGAGAGATTCAAGACGGTCTCCATTTCCTTCCCTGCGCCTCCTGCCACCGACACGACCAGGCCTCAGAGGAAAGGTACAAGTCGTACCCTGGACAACAGTGACCTACATTCCCTCTCTGACGACCTGAAGAAGAAGGAGGGCCAGGGGGGGACGATCCAGAGAGCTCCTCCCCGAGACCGAAAGATGCTGAAGTTCATTAGTGGTATTTTCACCAAAAGTACAGCTGCACCGCCCAGTGTCAACGCTGCGCCTCCCCTCTACCCGGCTGTGGAAAGGGGCTCGAGTGAGGAGGAGGGTAAGGCCACCTCATGCATCGGCTGCATCTGCACACAGAGCTTAGTATTTTACATTTATGTTCACATAATTACAAACATTCTCGCTGTGATTTTGAGCCTCACAACAAAATAAGTGCAGATTCAACTTCATGCAAAATGAGATGCAAAACTTCGACATACAAAACTGTTCTCCTGTGACAGTTTGGTAATGGTGCCTCAAAAAAATAACCCTCTGCCATTTCTGTTGTTTCAGTTCACCTATCAGTGTCCACTTGAAACTGAAGCGAACTATGAGACCACTTTGTTTAATGTGATTACACAGGATCACACATTTATTGCCACTTCCATTGCCCTCTCTGGATTTGCGTGGACCTAAACCAAATAACAGAATGCTCTAATGTTTTTCTAATTCAGTCATTTACTTAAACACAGTGGCCATATTCAATTACCAGGTGAGCATGAATTTATTTTGCTCATTTTCATGCAAAGTGGATTTGAATGTAGCTGTCACACTAGGACTGTCTTCTGTGGTTGTTTTCAGTTGGAATTGGCTGCTGTAGTTTCCCTGGATGAGGCAGATGAGGTGTGTCTAACACTCTCTGTGTGCATTTGCTTTGCTTTAAACTCCAGCTGATGTGACTCAAAGCTTGTCTGAGATCAGGTCTGGGTAACCTTTCATCTCTTTGAGGGATTGGGTGAGGATTTGGAGAAACTCTCAGTATATTTAAAACGAATTCTCAAGGCTGCAAAATAACTTGCAAATACAGCATCTGGTGAAAATATATTGGCAATCATATCTAATAAAGTGCTCCTTTATGAAACTGAAACACAGGCCTATAGAAACAATATATGAAACTCTTCCATTTAAGCTGGTGGAAGAAAAAAAAATTCAAACCTGTCAAAACAAAATATCTAAGTATAACAGTGATTTTGTATTAGTTCATAATTTTAATATTTGAGTTATTAAGTTGTAAAAAAGCCACAGGTTTGCAACTGGTTTCATCCTGATGTCAGTCCATCATGGCACAAATGGAGAAACCATAACTTTGATTCTTAAATGACCTGAAACAATAGCAGATCATTAACTAGGTGAGAAAATTAATGGTAAATTCAAGTCATTTTTTCAAGTGAGAAGAGTCTTTGTTCTGAGCTTGTGTGTCTTATGTGATAGTTCTCATTATTTTTGGGGCTTTGGACTGACAGGATATTTGAAGATGTCCCATTGGATTGTTGAAATCATAATGGGGATTTTTCACTGTTTCCTGACATTTTGACCAATCAATTACTCAAATTGTCAGATTAAGTGATAATGAGCATAATCGTCCTAGCCCTATGATAATCACTAGATTTACAATGAAAAATGCATCTGCATGTCAAGTTAATCATCTTCCTGGACAAAAGCTGGATCTGTTTCTAAAGACCCTACAGGCCTCCAAAGGTCTGTTAGAGAAGAGATTAGAATATTTTTTAGCTAAGATAAAAAAAAGTGACACATATGAAACTAAGCTAATCAGCTACAGATAGGATTTGGAACTTTCTTAATGTTGCAGATGAAGTTTTAAGATTTAGTACAGATTGTTCTTTATCAGTTTCAGTGAACATTTTCAATGTGAAACGGATGCCATGATCCGTCTTTCACTAATGTACTTGTACTGTTTTGGATCTCTGTTATGAGGAGTTTCCAAATCCTGACACTCAAACAAATATAAAATGAGTTCAGTCTTGTCAAAAACTACAAAAACACTTAATGAAATATTCAGACTTCTCCATTTGAAATAAAGCAAATTATGAAACTTGATCAATCTTTAATCGTTACTGATATATTCCAAAGAAAATCACCTTTGACAGAGAGTGCGGTATCGTGGTAAGCTCTGAATAATTTGTCAGTAGTAAGTGGGACATGAATAATTAAGGTTGGGGATACACAGAGCTGTGTTCATCGGAGGAGTGAGGGGAGCGGGAACCTGCCACTTCCTGCTCTGTGCATGGAGTTAATCAGCCTTCAAATGGAGCCTATTCATTTGGTGATGCTATATTGTGTTGATGTAGTTTCAGCACATTGTGTCCATATTCTGATGACGGATGATTATTGATCAAATTGAATTCAGAAAATATTGGTCAGCGCCGTCAAAATGTGCAGAGACGCTCATATTTCCATCATCACACATGCACAGGTGGACATCATGTCTCTGCGCCTCTCACACACGTCGCTGTATCCATGAGAGACCATTTATTGTATAGAGACCCGGGCTGGAGGCTTCTGGAAAATGGAGTTGCCATGGCAACAGCAAGCCGTGAGAGATGCTGTTTGGTCTGTGGTGTGACGCTGACGATGGAGGGGAGAGCGGAGAGCGGGTGGGGGGGGGCGTGGGGATCGCCCATAGATGGGGATGAGGGGGTTTAAAGTTGAAGTCAGTTTGCCCCAGAGAGGAGGTCGATGTGGTGGCTCCGCCCGAACACAACATGACCCGGCAGTGTGTGTGTGTGCGTGTGTGTGTGTGTGTGTGTGTGTGTGTGTGTGTGTGTGTGTGTGTGTATGTGTGCAAACAGTATCTGTAAAAGTTAACCTATGTGTGTGTGTCTGTGTGTGTGTGTGTGTGTGTGTGTGTGCAAACAGTATCTGTAAAAGGTAACCTATGTGTTAGTGTGTGTGTGTGTGTGTGTGTGTGTGTGTGTGTGTGCGCGCGTGCATGCAAACAGTATCTGTAAAAGTTAACCTGTGTGTGTGTGTGTGTGTGTCATTTGTCTGTCTCTGCCTCATATCTGCAGATGTGTGTGGTGTCCTTCATGGCTATGTGTGTGTGTGCGTGTGTGCGTGTGTGTGTGTGTGTGTGTGTGTTTGTCATTTGTCTGTCTGTCTCTGCCTCATATCTGCAGATGTGTGTGGTGTCCTTCATGGCTATGTGTGTGTGTGTGTGTGTGTGTGTGTGTGTGTGTGTGTGTGTTTTATTGAATGTCCATTCACAGAGAGGCACCTTTGCTGTAATTCTCCTGAGGTTAAAGCTGAAGCACTCAAACCTGAATGTTAAGTGCAACCTCACGACAAAGATATACTCTTGCAAGTCTTTCAATGTAGAAAGAATTGGTCTTGTTTTAGGAAATGGTTTCGATTTGTCACTTCCTTAACACTGCTGGTCTTATCCATCTCATGCCACCGCGTTTCAAGATCCTCGCTACACAAAAGCCTCAAACTGATGGAGGTGCTTTGTAATGATGATGCACCGGCTGAATCATTTCTTTGCAGCCAAACTTTATGGCTGAATATGAGAGAGTAAGTGGCTTGTGATTAATATTTTCTGCAGAGTGTGGTACATATAACAAAACATCCATGACCTCAGAATTAAATTAGAGAGTGAGCTATGGAGTAGTAAAACTCAGAATAAGAATAAATTTAAGCATCTGCAATAGCACTCAATAACTCCCACACCGTGACACCAGCAAAACAACAGCCGCTGAGCTTGCTGTCTGTACCACCTGTATACATTTTTGTCACAAAATTTGTCCTTTTTTTTAAGTCTTATTGTGGCACATCAGCGCCAAATCTGATGAAATATTACTGACTGAAGCGGCTGCTGCACAATAAACCCGCAGCTGGATCATCATAATGATATGTTTGGCCACAATCGCACAACTATTTATCATCATGACACTTGGAACATAATGTAGGTATTTTATTATTAACACTCAGTCATCATATTGTCGCTGCCAAGTGGATTTCCTTATCACTAAAACCAAAGCCAGCACACCAACAAAACACAGGTCTATTTGAGTTGTGAAACATTCAATCAATGGTCACAGATCATCTGAGTAAATACAGTCAAATGAGGTGCATTGGCTTTTTCACAGGGAGCTTATTTACATTTAACACATCATATATCAGTCTATTTAAATAAAGTAGTTTGTCTTCATAGGGTTGTTTCATATCCCAGTTAACAAGCGCTGAGATTTAGTAAAATTCAGATGCAGTTCAGAGGCTATAAAGAACCGACAGAGGAACGTGTTTGCTCATCTCTGGAGATGCTGACGTCGGCCTCAACCTTAACATGATGTTCTGTAACGAGATGAGTCACTTGACAGCAGTTATCTTCTATCATTTCTGAAAGAGCCGTTTCCTTTCTGCCTGACACAACATAATGCTGCACATTTACGCAACCAGAATCCCACCATTGATCGTTGGGTTTAAAAACATCCATCTTAACAAGCAGTTTGGTCCCAGATTCAGCCCTAAACACTTATTTTTCTTACAAGGAGAAAAACACCATTGCAGTAATTTCACTTTTCACAGTGGAGTTTATTATGGAATATGTTCGGGATTGTTGACAGTATAATGAAACAGTATTGGAAAAGGCAGATCACTGCAGTCGTGTTAAGAATCTGTCTGTCTTCACAACAGACAATAATGATTTAATGAGCATTTTTGATGAAACTGCACAAATATATTATTAACTCCTAATTTTTATTTTAGGTTATTTGACTTGTTTCTTAGGCAAATCTGCCTCCTTTCAAAGTCTATTGAATGAGATTTCACCTTCTGAATACCACAGAGCAGCAAGTGGGATATTCTGTCTCATCTCAGTTGACACTAACTTCTATAAAATTCATGAAATGAAGGAAACTGCTCTGGCAATAAGATGAATTATCTCACCACAGCTGGCTGAATTCGTCTTCTTTTTTTTAAAGATTAATACACTTTCAAGACTGAATAAAAGATTAAATAACTCGTAAGGAGTTTTTTTTTCGGAGGCTAACCATAATAAAGAGCAAGAATGTGGTGTCTCTAACATTGTCAGGGTAAAATAAGCAGATCTGCCATGTGCACATTTGTCCACTTGGTTGAATGTGGTGGGTGCTCAGTGTCTGGGAGCTGCAGCCTCTCTGCACCCAGTGGGAGGCTTGGACACCCTGACTGTCCTCACTGTGTCCACAGACAGTCAGAGCGAACCTGGCCAGCAGTCAGCCATCGCTCTGTTAAAGGAACACTGCAACATTTTAGAGAAATGAGCTTGTGAGCTTTGTCTGGTATGAACTTGTTTGTGTCTTGCAGCGGGTCTGGTTTGCCTGGTTATCTTTTTTAAACCAGTGACCAGAGGTGTAATCACCTACCTGACACATTTCCCTGACTCTGAACAAGGTGACTTATTGATGTGTTGGTGACTAGTTTGGATTCTACCAATATTGAACATGAAAATTAGACATTTTTCTTTTGTGAAAAGATTTATATTTTTGCTTTTAATGGTGACTAACCACCTTATTTCCTGCTTATAGGAACCTCAAATTTGTGTTACAATTTTTATTCTGTATTTTGTTATATAGCAAATTATTTAGCTTATTTCAAAGATTGTATCAGTTAATCTTTTGTTTTTGTCTTCAGCTGCATGTACCAGCAGTCAAGAGTGGACCATGAGCCAAACTATACAAGAGCTTCACCTGGTAAGTATTAGGACATAACTTTTACAAAGCGGCGAGTGGGAGTTAATAGTAAATTCACATTTTCTGTGTGTGTGTGTGTGTGTGTGTGCTCTGCAGGGTGTTTTGGGAGGTCTGTGCAGTGGGAAGTCTGCTCTGGTCCACAGACACTTGACAGGAAGTTACCTGCAGCTGGAGAACGCTGAAGGTTGGTTTCACTCCACAACTTTTACGTGTGTTTTTCTCAGCACATAACGGACAATAGACTCCACAGACTTCTCATAGACCTTAATAACATTGACTGTGCTTCCTGCTATAAATGTGAAAAAGGTCTGTCACAACCCTTTGTTTATTCCCACTGTGTCTTTAGGGCGCCAGTACATTAAGGACGTCCTGGTTGATGGACAGAGCCACCTGTTGATAATCAGAGAGGAGGCGGAGCTGCCAGGTGCTCAGGTGGGTTGAAGGATGATTGAACCACCAGGTCGACTCTCTGTCATTACTTTCATCACCGTCTATTCTGAGCGCTGCTCTTCTGCTCCTCCCGTCTCTTCAGTTCGCCACTTGGGTGGATGCCGTCATCTTGGTCTTCAGTTTAGAGAACGAGGCCAGCTTCCAGGAAGTTTACAGAATCTACCACCAGCTGGCTGTGCACCGGCCCGTCTCTGAGATACCTTTCATAGTAGTCGGAACTCAGGGTAAGACACTCCCACGCAACATTGATTTCAAGTGTCTGCAGAGGTGAGCTTTGGTTGCATTTGTGCTTCTCTTCCAGACAAGATCAGCAGCACCAACCCCCGAGTAATAGATGATGCCAGGGCCAGACAGCTCTGCTCAGACGTGCGCCGCTGCACTTACTACGAAACCTGCGCCACGTACGGCCTCAACGTCAACAGAGTCTTCACTGATGGTACGAGTCCCTTTCAAAGCTGGACCAGATGCAGAAATCTGAAGCTCTTTTTTTTTAGGCTAAATTTCAGGGGTTTGTTTTGTTCCACAGCTGCTCAGAAGATCATGGCAGCCAAGAAGCAAGCTGCTCTACTGGCTTCCTGCAAATCTCTGCCGAACTCTCCCAGTCACTCTGGAGGCTCCACCCCGGTGTCGGGCGTCTTTCCAGGACAGGTAAACACTGAGATGGACCATCTGTTCCATCCGTCTGAAAAACTAATACTAAGTTGCATCATTTACTTGTAGCTTCCTGTCTGGTTGTCTTATGCTCACTGACACATCGTTCTCTGGCCCCACCCCCTCCTGCTGTCACCCTGTCGTCTCTCCAGGCCAGTAATGGTGGGCAGAGCAGTGATTACTCCTCATCACTTCCCTCCACCCCCGTGATCAGTCATAAAGAGATCGGCAGGACGGCGAGAGGAGAGAAACAGGAGAGTGCCACGCCCGGGTCGGTCCGCAGCGCCACCCGTAGACGCACCTCCAGATTTGCGGTACATACTCGTCCAGTGAATGTCTTCATTCAGCAGTCGTACTTATACTCTTTGCTTTTCCTACTTTTCTTTGACATCACGCATTACCAGGTTCCTGTGTTTAACTGGGAGCACTCATCAGGACTTTAGGCACTTAAAGACAAACATTACTGTGTCATGCCATTATTTAGCCTGAGCCTTTGCCATCTCTTTAAGATTTTACGGTCAACACTTCACTCTCAGGGCCCATAGAGTTGAAGTGGGAGGTATAACCAGTGCCAACAGCTCACTGGTGGGTGATAAGATTTGGCTGTACTTTTATCGACTGGGTTTTATTTGTCTAAAAAAAAACATATTTTCATCTAAGAAAAGTCGTGTGAAGAAAAGGAAAGAAAGTTGTGTCAGACTGCTCTCTCATTTTTCATGTTTTGTTCTGAGATAATTAAAGATGTTACTTTTCACCCTGCATAGTACATTCCCTTTGATGATTGATGTCTGAAAACCAAACCATGCATGAAACAGCCTTTTTCCAAATGGTGTATCGGAAAAGTAATTTATAACTTAGAATTGACCATAACTTTGAGGATGAAACTTGTCGAGGTCAGCAGGAACATTGTTTATAAAAAACATATTGATTAGTGCAGCTTTAATCTGAGGTTGAATGGCACTGATGCTGAACTCATTTCTATAGATATCACTTATATTTACAGGGAAGCCTTCGCAGTCAGCAGAAACTCTATTCACGTTTTCTATATGCTTTGTAAGGCTTTGTTATGAAATGCACTGCAATTTATTTTTTTGTTCAACAATTTTTATTAATTAATTTTCCATTATATTCTCCATACAGTTACTAGCAGCATTTGAAGACAGAAAAATACAAAAGCATAGGACAGCTGCATTATTGAAGTGATTACAGAATTGAAAGTACCCTCCCAAATTTCCCTTAGAACCCAACCCACCCCAATCCACCCCATGATCCCTACTTGTCCCCGTAAGTCCAGATCTACATAAGAATAATCGTCCATCAAAGTGTCTGTCCAACCAACTATTACAGAGGTATAAATTGTATTATGCGATGTACAAGGATAAATAAAAACATATTCAAAATACAGGTAGAATACACTAAAATAAATAAATACATAAAAAAGGGGAGAGAGGAAAAAATAACAATAATAAAATAAAATAAATAATTAAATAAAAATAGAAAGGGGTTTCTACTGCTTCATTCTTAACATTGTTATTCAGTCATCCTTATTTAATGGTTCTTGCAAACTCTCGTAGTACTCTAAAAAGGGGGTCCAAATCTTTTTAAAGTTTTGCAATGAGCCTTTGAGGGTGTATCTAATCTTCTCAAATTGTAAAAAGTGCATCACATCTCTAATCCATCTTGTAAAGTTAGGAGGTGTCTTTTCCTTCCAGGAAAGAAGGATGAGACGTCGGACAATCAGGGAGGTGAATGCTATGATTGTGGGAGCTTTGTCTTTCAGGGAGTGAGTTTCAGGGATCAAATGCACTGCAATTTAGTAGGAAAACTTCCATACTTGATGAGCTCTATATTATTTCCATTCTTCCCTCTGATGCAGTTCTTGCTTCCTTTGTGTGTTCAGGGCCGGAGAGGCAGCGACTCAAACCGAAGGAGTGCGGAGTGTAAGGGCGATCTGGGCAGCGGACGCTCCATCCCCATCAAACAGGTAGGACGCAGATTCACACTGGATGCAGAAACAAATATGATGTATGTAATGACCCTCCGCAGAGGACGTCGCAGCAGCAGTCACTCCAAATCAAATGTGTGAAAGCAGCCTCATCATGCGGAGTGATGAAGTGTTGCGATCTCCCATATTGGCCTGATGAAGAGGACGGTGGGTGTTTTTGGCACCCAGCCGTCTTCGCGCAGCCCAAGTCTGCCAGATGAACACACAAGACATTTGGCAATAAATTCTCACTCTTCGCTTTTTGTCACCTCCGTCAGGGCATCTTGCTGAAGCGCAGCGGGAACTCGCTCAACAAAGAGTGGAAGAAGAAGTATGTCACGCTGTCCAACGACGGCATACTGTCCTATCACTCCAGTGTCAACGTGAGTCAGTGTGTTGACGGAGCGCTCTGAAGCATTATGCTGCTGAAAGCACCGCTGACAGCTGGTGGGTGTGATGCTAATGGCTGATGTTTGGCTCGGCAGGACTACATGCTGAACGCCCCCGGGAAGGAGATGGACCTGCTGCGAGTGACGGTGAAGGTGCCGGGAAAGCGGCCACCCCGTGCTGTCCCCACCTGCGGCCTCCCGGTCGGGCTCAACGGGCGGGTCAAAGAGGCACCAGGACCCGAGGGAGTCAGCCCAGGTCAAACAAGACACGTTTTTTTTTCTTCAACTTTAGATCCCTCAACAAAGCTAATTAATTTCCCTAAATCCGTGTATAAGCATTAAACAATATTCACAATTTCAGCACTATTTCCTGCTACTCATCAGAGGAGTTATAGCAATAAACCTGGCTTTGAAATGGATGCTATGTCATTTTTTTGAAAGTTGGGATACATGGGAGTTAGGCCATGAGTAGAAATGAACAGATATGTTAAAAAAAATAACAATGGTTAAAATGGATTTTATAAAAATGGAGGAAAAAATAGAGATGAGAATCAAAACTGCAGAACTTGGATTTTAAGACTTACTTATGTGATGAAGCCTCTGTAGATAGAAAAAAATGCATTGGAATGCAAAATCTTTACAAAACAAGAAAAGAGCACCATAAGGGATTTTTGCAAAGGGAAGTTTTGCAAAAAGCTTGTCTTCAGGACTTCTACAGTCGTACTCTGCATCATTTATTTTCTCTGGTGTTCATACAGAATTTGTAATGTATTTTTTTTTAATTCCAGTAGCTGGTTTTTTCATTGAAGTTTGTCTAAATGACTCTCTCTCATGTCTGTAGTTCCTGTAAGCGCCAGCAGCCTCCTGCAGGTGGAGGAAATGGAAGGGCTGGGTGGAGCACTGTTCCTGAGGAGCAACAGAGGCGTGCAGCGATGCCCCTCCACACTGTCCAACCACGCTCAGAGCGTCGGTGAGTCAACGACCTCTCCATCACTGCATTTATTCACCTTCAGAAACATAAATCTTTTGCATCAGATACATTTGATTTGGCATGTTCTTCTGTGATCTTGTGGCCAGACTCTGCAGTCGATGGTGTGTCCAGCTCCTCCTCCACCAAAGACGTAGGCTCCTCCTCCCCGGTGACGGACAGGAAGAAGCATCGCAGGAAGAAGAGCATGAACCAGAAAGGAGACGCCAACATTGGCCAAGCCGATGGTAAACGAACCTCACACATGTTTTCATATCCATATAAAAGCAACAATCATGCTCTGATCATCTTGATGTGATGTTAATCATCTCTTTCTCTTCGTGTCTTTCCATTCAGCCAAGCGCAAAATGTGGAAGCTGAAAAGCTTTGGTAGCTTAAGAAACGTAAGCAAGACAGGTAATGTTGATCTCTCTTTCAAACTCTGACTCAT
Source organism: Centropyge bicolor (assembly GCA_037975185.1). Classification (NCBI taxonomy): domain Eukaryota; kingdom Metazoa; phylum Chordata; class Actinopteri; family Pomacanthidae; genus Centropyge; species Centropyge bicolor. Next base: position 11,493,594 of record JBBMOC010000012.1, on the reverse strand, counting down.
CCTCTGCTCCTGCTTGTGTTGCTGTTCTTGTGCTTTTCACAAGGACGTTATATTGTAACATGCTGTTGTAGACTGACTGAATTACAAGTATATAATTGATATACTTTCTATACATGGTCAGACAAGGACGCCTAAATACATTGATTCATGCAAACTAATCAACTATTGGCTGAAACATGTCTCCTGAAAATGCTCTTACCTGCTGTATATTACTGTGTTTCTGTGGGCGTGTCAGATGAGGATAACTTTGACTTCCTCATCGTGTCGAGCACCGGCCAGACCTGGCACTTCGAAGCCCAGAGCGTGGAGGAGAGGGACTCCTGGGTCCAAGCCATCGAGAGTCAGATCCTGGCCAGCCTGCAGCTGTGTGAGAGCAGCAAGAACAAGGCAAGAGGAACAAAGGCACACAGAGGACTGGCTTACACTGCATGCATACACTGATTATTCTTTCTTATTCAGTGAAGGCATCACACCTGCTAGGATTTCAAAAATAATCTCAAATGCTTCACATTCACAATCCTTTCACTTGTTTAAAATATGTCCATGCAGTTTTTATAGATTCGTCCACATTCCCTCATGTAATGATGCAGACGAATCATATTTAATATATTTATTTGGTATAATACAATACTGCCCCCATGCAGCCGTAATTTAACTGACAAAATATTATGACAAAATGTTCTCTCAGTTACTCTTACCAAACATCACAGGCTCTATTTTCATGCAACTACAAGGTGAGCAGAGGTGCAAATGCAGCTGAAAAGACGTTTTTACTCAGCGCAAAATGTGTAGTTGTTACTGTCATGTGACCCTGCTCGCACTGAGGAGGGCGGAGTTCAGCACCTGAGGTTGTGTTTATGCAGATTGGCTGTGTGTGTGTGTGTGTGTGTGTGTGTGTGTGTGTGTGTGTGTGTGGAACAATTGGCATGAAATTGCGTCTGTGTTTCCATCTGTTCAGACAACTTCTTACTGCAAGTGTACAAAAACAGTTCTTAAGGCTTCTGCTGGCAGAGGCAGACACAGAAAGGAAGTGAATTCATTTGTGCAGTATAGAGTTGCCTGTATATTAGATGTGCCTGCGGGATGCAACCTGACCAGTCAAAGATTTAGTCGAAGTGGAAGGCAACTTTTCTTATCTAACAAGGCTCAGTTCCAAAACAGTTGGGACATTTTGTCAAACATAAATAAAACAGAATGTGATCATTTGCGAATTCTTTTTGACATATATTGAACTGAAAGCAGTACAAAGATAATATATTTAATGTTTGACCTCATTAGCATAATTGATTTTTGTGACAATCTGCTTATTCTGTTTCAAACAAGTTGGAGCAACAAAAGACTGTGAAAGTTGTGGTCTGATCCAAAAACACCTGTTTGGATCCTTCCACAGGTAAACAGGTTCATTGCTAACAGATGATAGGATCATGACTGGGTATTAAAGGTTCATCATGGGAAGCAGGGATGGAGAGAGGTTCAACACTTTGAGAACACTTGGTTGTTTGAAGGAGAAACTGTTGTGGGTTTGTTTGCAAATGCATTCTGTTTTATTCATTTTTTACAGTGTCCCAACTTTTTTGGATCAAGGTTGTGGCAAGCACAATATAATATAGGCAACAGATAGTAATCACATTTATTACACTATATTAAATGTGAATTTAACAGTGACATTATCTGCCCTTGGAAGAACATTTGGAGGGCTGTGTAATCATATTTGTGTGCTGCGTATTTGCACCTTGGGACTCC
>JBBMOC010000012.1:11456005-11487679 GCA_037975185.1 Centropyge bicolor | reverse complement strand
CACACACACACACACACACACACACAGTCGATTAGAGATAAGTGAAAATGAGACCAGTCCTACACACTCTGTAGATCCAGACAAGGCATATGTGTCTTTACAGAACAGCTGGTGTCTCACCCCGTGTTTGACAGCCTTGGCGGCGTGAGCAGCTTTCTTCTTGGTGTCGTACTGCGTCAGCACGTCAATCAGACCCATGAAATACACCTCCCTCTGGGGCGCACCTGCACGGGAGGCATCGGCAGCATTTAGTTGTATTGATCTGCAGGTGAGATCTTATCAGCTGGAGCCCAGCGTGAGGTGAGGCCTGGGTGTTTTACTGTGACCTGCTTACACTCTGCAGAGATACCTCGGCTGTCAGGACTCACCCACGGCGCTCTGAATAGCGTACACATCCACATACGGGTCGAACTCGCCGGGACCCATGGGTTTGAAGGAGTTCATGTAGCCACTGATCCCCTCAGGCGAGGTGGAGCCCGGAGCGGGAGCCAGCTCGTTCTCCTCCTCCTCCTCTTCATCGCAGGACGACTCCATCTCCTCGTCCTCCTCCTCCCTCTCGGCCCGCTCCACGTCATGGATGCCCAGCAGCAGGCTGTAGTCCATGATCCTCATCCGCACCAGAAACTGCAGCGAGAGGACCAATGTCAACACATTATTACGTCAGAGCAAAAACATCTTCACCACTGGTTCCTCACCTCGATATCTCTGCTGAGTTTGTCCATGATCTTCTCCTTCTGCTCGTCGCTCACGTAAACCTTCTGCATCTTGTTCCTGAAGTCTACATCTTTATAAGTGGGCAGCTCCTTCACCTGGGAAACACAGAGGAGGTCAACCAGCGTGAAATTACATTTAGCCGAGACGTCACTATATCTATTAGCATTTCTCTCATTTTTCTGTTTCCAGCATCATAAAAGTCAAATAATGTTGCCTCAGATATTGTTTTCTGAATCAACGATCAAATGTTTCCACAGTCGTTTCATCGAGGTCAGACTCCTGATGTTATTCAAACTCTACTGCTGGGCGAGCCTAATATTAAAATCACATTTGTCACAATGCACTAACAACAGCAACAACTAGACGCAACAGAGGAAATGTGATTTCACGCTCTGCCCTCGGTCGCACATTTCAAAAAGTTCATTTGCTGTTTGTTGTTGGAGACAGAGCCTGAATATCTGTCCACACCTTCAGGCTGGGTGGTGGCACAGCTGCAGCCTATGAGCACGTTAAGATGTCTTTGTTAGGCAAACAACAAAGACTCTTAGATTTAATTACAGATCTCACTGTAATTCTTTCGTTCCACCGATTTCAAAGTGAAAGTGAGGAGAAAGCCCAGCCGGTGAAAATGCTAGTATTATATTCTACTGTAGCTCTGGAGGAGTTTTCTAATGTCTGAGGCATCACTTTCATGGGAGTGCAGTATTACTGGTGTACTCCCTTGTATAAAAAAAATACTGAACCTTTTCTTTTTTCCTTTCAGGCCATAGACAGTGCCAACATTTATTTCACATTCCTTACATTGTTTCATGAAATAACCAGGTCACCATACAGTTAACAAGGATGATAATGAATCCATGACATTTTCTATGAGTTTGACTTTTCTTCTCTATGAGCTGACTCACTCACACTGATGCTTGATATTAAATCCCTTCAGTAAACTGCCAATAATCAAGTGTAGGACTGCAGTAATCAGAACGCATCATACATCTTAATGCAATCTCACCCTCTCTTTAAAACTTGCTTCCCGAGACACCAGCGACCCCTGAGGAGAGACAAGACCCCACAGTCAGTGATAAACTGCATTCACACATTTCTTCACAAAGCTGCAACTGTGATCCTGACTATGTTTAAACAAGCCCCTGAAAATCAGTAGCATTAAAGCACCTATGTGAGAATTATGTGATGTGATTATAGTGTTTTTAGAGTAAAAAACTTTTTTCCAATGAACAAAATTTGCTTCTAAACAAATTCAGTTTGGAGAAAAAACACATTAAAAAAAAAAAACCATCCATACATTTCAACTCAACCTTGTGCAGGATTTACCTTGAGGTCGTACTTCCTGTGTACGTGCAGTCTGTGGCTGAACATGTTCCTCATGACTAACAGGTAGGTGTCCTCGCTCTCCACAGTCACTCTGTACATGGCCAGGAACTGAGGGAGCAGCGTGTTGCCGTGACAGGTGACAATGTGCTGGGAGAGACGTGAGCAGGCAGTGAATGATGGGAAAGTAAAAGAGACGCATCAACGTGAGGCGATGCACAAATGACAATGTTGCTGTCTTTAGTTAACTGCTCCTGCTATAATCAGGCCTGTTGAGAGAGGACACACAGTCCTGCCAATGGTGTCACACTGTTTCACACATCTACAGGTGGCAGTAATGCACCATGCACTACAACATGCACTGAAAAAAGCAAGGAAGAAGAAGATGAGTTCACATGGATCTGAACAATGCTGGAACTACTCTCTGAAGAAAATCAGCTTTGCAAATGTTTTTATGAGGAAGAAAATGTATTCAACACATTCACATCCATGTTTGGTGAGTAACAGTGAACGTAAACATAACTTCTGTTTGTTTACAAGAAAACCTCATAAGAGACCCTAAATGTCCGCTTGCTGGAGTTTTTCTGGAGTTTTTTCGGTGGAAGGAAACTTGCTTGTTCATGTTGTCGTGACTTACTGGGATGTTTGAATTGAACTGATCCATCATTAATGTTAATAGAAACATCTGTGCTCTTTCTAACATTTGCTGACAAAACAAATAAGAGAAATACATTTCTCTGCAACACTGTAAGCAAAACTCCAATACTGTATTTATTTTTTTTAACATGTAAAGTCAAATATGATTTTGTCAGTTTGCTCTTCAAACATTTGCGTGTAAACATCGGCCTGTCTTCTCTTTATATATGAGATGTTTTTATAGATTTGTACATTTAAATGTGAAAATGAGCTCCGGTCATGTCAGAAAAAAATGTGTTAAAAGTCAAACACCCATCCTTCAGCTTTGGTGCTATAAACCCTTTGCCTCTGCACCAGGGTTATCACAGCATTAGCACATTCTCTGCTCGTACAGAAAAGACATGATGACCAACAGAACATCTCAGGTTTTTACTGACTGCAGTTCATCACTAACTTGACTCACTAAAATGTGTCAGGATCATGTTTTGTTGTAGACCCCTCACCGGGGGCCACGCTCTCGACCCCGTGTTGGTCCTACCTGGTGATACTCCGAGAGGATGTTGTGCATTTCCTCCACCTCCTCGCTGGAGATTTCTTTCACCACCAGAGTGCGGTCGTACGAGGTCAGCAGCAGCCCCACGCACGGCCCGTCCTCGTCTTTGAGGGGGGGGCTGCGGGCCAGAGACACCTGTTGGTGAGAGAGACGGTGGAGGCTCTGAGCTCTGGCAACATGTGACACCAGACACAAAACATCTGCCCAGTGTTTCACAGCTGAAGACAGGATTTCTAATTCAAACAGACAGAAGAGTTTGTGTTATCATGCTCTATTTTACACACTATGTTTCAGGACATTTCTCACATCGCTCTTGCAAATGTGTTGACATTAAACTTTTATGAGCGCATGCTGTAAAGTGCACACGTAGAAGGCCTCACATGCAGTAATTGTGTGGTAAGCAAATGTCTCCTGGGCTGGCTGAATGGTGACTGTGTGCCACCCGGCTCATGCAAATCTCACACAAAGAAATGCAAATGTGAAAAGGAGCAGAAAGAAAAGAAAAGCTCAAAATCCTTGGACTTTGTTCTGCATTGCTGAAAGTCTGTGTCTGCAGTCTTGTTTCCACCCTCGTCTCGCATAATAAGCACGTTTTTGCATCTGATGCTGGTTGGCAGAGGAGTTTCTGATCGTACCTGATAATCCTGGTCCTCGATTCCGAAGCGCTCTCGCAGGTTCCTGAACACCTGCGGACAGTACTCTTTGAATTTGAACTGTCCTGGAAGATTCTCTCTGAGGAGCAAAGATGTTTGATAAGATAAGAGAAACCTTTATTCGTCCATCAATGGAGAGATTTGCACAGCAGCAAAGAGGACAGGAGCCAATTGAATAGTAAAAAAAGAACAATATGAACAAACTGAAATGCATAGAATAAGAAAAATGCATCGAATCAGATGCTGAAAGCTGCACAGGAGCTTCCAATACTTCATTAAATACGTACTGAAAAAAACTCCACTAGTTCAGATGATTGAGTTTAATATAAAATAGCCACTAAATGTTTCCATCTCCGCTCTCTGTATCTCCCTACATCGTCTCCAATAAAGTGCAAATTCAAATGAGTTAATATCATGTAATCAAAAGGATGATATGAAATTAATAAATTTAAATATGACAAATTGTGTTTATATGAATTAACACTATATAGATTTACATTCTATAATGCCACTAAAATGTGATTTCCAAGTCCTCCAGATTTTCAATTGTCCAAACTAACAATAGCATCAATCAGAGCTTCAGTAGCTTCCTGCTGTTTCCACATCAACCAACGAAAGAGTAAAACCCCACCGAGGCAACAGCACTTTAACTGGAGCAAAAACATATTTTATTGTTCTTCCCACCTCTGTTTATAAGTCTTTACACGACCTGGATTCCTGAATGGATTAAAGGATTATTGAAAGCCACTCAACTTTTCGCTGGCCTCCGTCCGTATAGAAAGTGAAGCTGGAGAGCGGAGCGTATGGCACAGCTTTCAGAAATCATTATGATTTTTGAAATGGGCTCTTTCCAACACTTTGCCTGACTGACTCTCGTCCTCTGTGAACATTTTCTTATGAATCCATCCTTTCACTTTGAAACTAATGTTCTGATATTACACAACCACTAAAACAACTCACTGGGTAGAAATGATGTTTCCAGCTCTGGTGTGTGTTTTTCTTTTACCTTGACAATATTTCATCCTGCGCGGTCTAGACAGGCTGAATTAATATTTCTTTCATCTTTTTGCCTGGTTTCACTCTTATTGTTAGTGGTAATAGCTGCAGCCGCGGTGCTTTTTTAAAAGGTATTGTTAGGGTAGAAAAGCGCTGTTGTTCTCAAAAGGGGTCTGCAATTTCTGATAAGCACATGCAGGCAAATACATCACAAGGGTCAAAGAAGTGTGTGCAAATGACAGGAAGCGGGATGAAGGTTCCTGGAGGAGCACAGTACTTGTTGAAGAGGTGGTTGTTCACTTTGATCTTGGTGCTCGCTTTGAAGTCGTCCGGAAGCAGCATGACAGGTACGGGCACCTGGATCAGGTCATTGATCTGCGCATGATCGGCGGGTAAATAGTTAATGATCACACACACACACACACACACACACACACATACAGCAGTAGATGGAGGATTATTGAGCACCTACCTACCGAGTGGTTGACTCCCCACATCAGGACGCTCAGCACCGGGTCACTGGCTCTGAAAACCTCCACTTTCTGCTGCACAAAGTGTTTCTTCTTGGTTTTCCTTTTGGGTGCCAGTGTGCTCAGAGGGGTGGAGGTGGCGCTGGGAGAAGACATGGAGCTCTCTCACCCGAGTATCCGTGCGTCAGTGTGTGTGTGTGTGTGTGTGAGCAGTTGTCATCAGCTGCGTCCTGTTTATGTAAAGCAGTCCGGAGTCTGCCTGGTTGGGAGGCTGTGCAGCAGTGAACCCTCCTCCTGCTCCACACACTCCGTCTGAGCCAGTACAACAACAGTGAGATCCAACAGGTGCAACACACACGAGCAGGATCAGCCGTGAAGTCAACAGGCAGGAATAAGCTTCAGTCATCTCATGCATGTGATGTTGGACTGAACACATGATAACATTAACAAACTTACAAATATCAAAACACAGCAGTGTAGTGATAGATGATATGGGAAACTTTAGGTGGACTACATCATATTCAGGGCTGTGTTACCCAACCTTTTTTCAGTGATTAACTGATTAATCAATGAGTCAACGGAAAGAAAATTAATCACCAACATTTGCTGGTTCTATGTGACATGTGAGGATTTGCTGCTTTTCTTTGACATTTATGACAATAAGTGGAGGTCTGAACACAAAAGAAGTTTTTTGAAGACGTCACTTTGGACTCTGGGAAGTTGTAATGAGCATTTTTCTGATTTTTTTTGACTTTTTTAAGACAAAGCGCTGAATCGATTTATTATGGACATTACCAGCTGATGAATCAATAATGAAAATAACAAGCAATGTAATGTGGACTTGAGTCATTTTTCCTTCTCAGACTGCTTCATTTGAAGGATCATTGAGGCCTGGCAGGTCAAGTCACTTTTCTTTATTTAGCCTAATATAACAAGGGGCTTCACAACCTGGACAGTAGGACACCTTCTAGATTTAGACCCTCGATTCAGATAAGGAAAGCTCCCAAAAAACGATCTAATGGGAGAAGAGGTGAAAATAAATAACCCTTAGACAAAAACTAACGACTGATTTCAAAATTCCTTTCAGCTAAATTTTCTGAAAAGAAGCACTTAAATTCAGGAAATATGTGTTCATAAGACTTATTACTTACTTTAGACCTTCTGTGCTGTAATCATATTTCTGTTCTTGTGCTACTCTCCAGCTCTGCATTGATCCACAATAAGCAGGTGTAGATGAGATTCTGTTCCAATGAAATCTTAAAGTTTGTGCCTTTTTCTTGCCTGATGTGGGTTTTAAGGATTACGTTGATTTATTACTTACTACGTTTTGAATTATTTTTGTGATAGTGACAGCTGGAGAGAAGCAGGAAAGACGAAGGAGCCAGGCTGCTGCAGGACTCAGCCTTGATGCATGGTCGATGCTGAACCAGGTGAGCTACTGGGGCGCCCAGCAAAGTCATTTTTATTTTGGAAAAAAAAGGGAACAAAACATTCTTTAAATGCACAAAATCCACAAAGCTTCAATAAAGTCTCTCATGGACATGTTTGTATTGTCCATCAGTGTCAGTCTTAACCTTTCTTAAACACACGTCCTCTTACTGTTCAAGAGGCAAATAATCTTGGTGAATGCCAAATAAAAGAAATAATAATAATGCCCCAATCTAGTTCTACATTAGAAATTCAGTTCATTTTTAAAATAATACCTCAGGCGTCTGCTCCGATGGGCAACCACTGATACATTACTTGTTCAAATGACCATCAATATTAACATAAATAGGATATCATATTCAAAGTAACATAAATAGGATTACATCTCGAGATTATGTACAGCAATTACAGTAATACACTGACAGTGGTTTCAAAGTGAAATACAATACTGAAATATGTATGAACACAATACATTGATTCAAATCATATTGTTCCTTAAACTTGGTTGATGGTAGCAAATATTAAAGTTGCAGTTAGTGTTACTGGGTTAAGAGACAGTTTTAGTTAGTACAAATTATCCCAAGAGTCTCTTTCAATGTGACAATGTTTGACTTCTACATGTAATAAAAGTAGATTTAAAATGAACGTCTAATTAATAGAGTCCTAATATGTTCAGTAGAGGGCGCAAAGAGACAGAGTTACACCTGATTTCAAAGCATCTTCTCATTGGTGGAGAGCTGCTTCTGGCTGGTGGAGCATGAAATGTGAGACTGTGCTGAGCTCATTCAGACGCTGTATGATGTTCCTTCATCTTTATCTCATATTGGTCATGAAGCTTCAGCCTCCTCCGCTTCAGTCTTTGTGCATTTTTAACAGCTCAGGACGCCCTTGTGTTTGGTGCTGGAGGAGACCGGCATGCCGTTCTGATCCACACACCAGCACCTGCCACGCTGCTTCCCTCGAGATGACCAACACTGCACCAGCAGGACAAACACACACATCAGTTCATGCAAACACATGCTAACAGGAAAGTCTTGTTCATATGATAATTTCCTGTAATTCAGCCAGTTTGGAAACTCACCTGCTTCTTTCTGAAGAAACCGTGCTTGTCACAGTTGGGCATGTAGATGTCATGATGTGAGCCAAATAAATGGGCATCAAGACCTTTGATGAGCGTAGTTAGAAGCTTCCGACATGGAGCCTGTGGGAGCAGATCAACAGATACATGTAAGAGCGAGCCCGGTTGCATTTAATCCCAGTACTGTTTCTCTGTGTTATTAAGGTTGTTAGATGAGGAGGATTTTTACCTCGTTTGGATCGTCAGTAGCTGCTGGTTCTACAATCAGATAAAGACAAAAACAGTGAGCATTGATCATTTATTGTTGCCTGCAAACCTGTTCTATTAAATTCATTCATTTGATTAGTTCTTGTAATGTAATTCACTCTCAGATAACTAATAGCTCTAATAATACTAAAAGCACTAATAGATGCATAGTAAAACCCATCTTGAAAGAGAAATCAATGGTTGGACTGCGCTCACTGAGCCATAAAGACATTTTCATACAAACTACTCTCATATTTCACTACATCTCCTGATACTGATGTTCTTATGCAACACTTTGTCCAGGAAGAGCTTGGCGTCGGAGAAACTGAACTCAGTGTGTAAACACAGGTGTTTCTCTTTTCAAATATTCTCACGACTGTTACGAACTCATGATCACATTACAGGAAGGCTGATTGAAAGCTCATTTGTTGATTAAATGTGAAACATAAGGACGAGAAAAAAATCAGCACATGATGAGTGTTGAAAAATCCATCCACCGTGACTGTGTTTCATTCATTCACATCATCCTCCAGGCACAAAAAAAAAGCATGACTCTCACCTGCTGTGTAGATGTTTTCAGTCGGGCCAACGCTGCTGGCATTACTACAGACCCCCCTGCCTTCCAGCAGGGCGCGGAGGGGCCTCGGCTCATCCTCTGGAGGAGCGCAGCGTAGACCGTGGGCACAGTTCAGAGTGTACACCCCACATGCTTCTCCAACAGCCAGGGTGGTGGTGTTTAAATCTGCAGACGGCTGACCCTGCGTGGGCTTTGATTTACAGGTGGGACATCCTCTGGATGGGGTGGTCAGCGGCACTGGGCTGGACAGAGCCGGCTGCAGGAGGATCAGCATCAGGATGTTTAGATACAGCAGCATCTCACACTGGAAGTTGTCCATTAATAGATGATGACAGTCCACTCTCCTACGACTGACTTTTTGATTTCTATGAAGACTCCTGATCTTAGATGAGATCCACTAACTGCAGTGTGTCTGTGTCAGGTGGATAGTAATTCCCTCAAGCCAAGACAAAGTGATAATGAGGCTGACAGACACCACTGGCAGCAGCTTTTAAAGAGCCCAAACCAGCGGGGAAAGGTATGGGAGGGTACGTGATGGAGAATGTTAGTTTTCCCTGTCATTTGCACACAGGCGAGCACACCCCGTTTCCCCTTGTCTCTGACACACACACACACACACACACACACACACACACACACGCCTGCTCATACCATTTGTTGCCTGTCATCTTGCAGGATAGTAATGTTTTCTACACCGACATAAATCACGAGTGATTGCTGTGTGCGCGCCTCCATTGCTCTGCCTTTTCCCCACAGAGAGGGTCATTTATTTACAGAGGTGACGCTTTCGTGTAACCAACCAATCATGGCTCAGCAGACCAGAAATTCACCGTGTACTTTTTAAAAATTACTGCAGTTCATCATGAAAAACAAACAGCCATTTGAATTTTTGCCACATGTCCACACAGAATTTATGAGATTTTGTGTCCTATAATCACACAATTAGTTGTGGCTGAAATCTGAAACTCGAGTACAAAACAAAATGAAACCACCAGCCAAGTTATTCAAGTACTGTATTTACTTTTAAGTTTACAGTAGTTGTAATTTACGTGAGTATTTTCAAATGATGATATCTTATACTTCTTGTTCTTTACTACATTTCACAAGCAAATATTACTCTTCTTTACTCCACTATATTTATCTGACAGGGACAGTTACTTATTACTTTGCAGATTTTACATACAAAACTTGTTAGGAAATTATTAAATAAAATGCAAACACTTACCAAGTACAACATTCAAATGTTTTTATAAAGTAACCAGCACCATAATAATTTTTTTTGCTACAGTATTTTGCAGTTTATGGCCAACAACATAGTACTCTGAATGTAGTTAAGCACATAAATTCAATGAAAAATGTACAAAATAGACTTAAAAAATACTCACAATAATAGTAATAGTACTGTGAAAATATACCCGATTACAATAACAGGAGTGAAAGTATTTAGTTACTTCCTCCCTTTACGTCCTTGTTTTTCGACATCTCTATGACTTTTCTTTAAATAGCAACCACTAAACAAACACTTTATTCACAGAGCGTGTTTACAGAGACCGTAACTGCAGGGCTACAGATTCAGAGGAAACGGCCGACACCGAGAGGCTGAAGGAGTGCCACTCAAGGTTGGATGACTAAGACATTAATAGCCACAAGCAAAAAAGTCCCACCCTGCAAATTCCACTGTCTGTGAGTCACAAACAGATGAAATTAGAAGACACGATCTGAGAAAATCTGGCAGCCTCTCTTGTAACTTGATGTATTAATATCCAGCTTGTGGCCACTTCAGCTCAAATTCAGTTTAATTACAAATGCAGCCCAATACCCAGGGACAGAAAGAGCATGAGCATGACGACTTAAATATCTCTTAAGCAGAGGTAAGACTACTTGATCTGAATGATTTATCCCTTAATACTGTGGGATGTTTTAGGCCTCTGTGGGCGATACTGAATTCATAGGATTTATTTGCATTAATGTGGATCCGTGGATCACAAGTCCTATGGAAAAGTCGTGGGCTACCTCTCACGACACCAGCTATTTTCTCCAGAGAGGCAGATGAACTTACCTCATTAATCCACTGAGTAAAGATCCTTTTAGGATTAGGGGGATCGTCCGATTCCACTTAGATGTGATCCATCTTTTGGCAGCCATAATAACTTGGCTAACAAAACCCTTTATCCTTTGGGAGGGCTCATTCAGATCGGTCAAATCCCCCAACATTGAAATCACAGGAGATAAAGATAAATCCCTCAATGAAAGTTTTTCAAGAATATGCTCAACCTCCAGCCACCAAAACACAATCACATCATAATGTGTCAGGTTCCAGTTTGCAGGCAGCGGGGGCAGAGAGGGGACAAATTGGTTCAAAAAGTCGCTCTATGCTATGCTCTATTTATAAATTTGTAATTGGAGAGCTTATTGGTATTATTGCAAATTATCTGTGATTGCTCATTAATCTCTTTCCAGTGTTCGTCTCCAGCGTTGACCTGAGATCCTGTTCCCATTTCTCTTTTAAAGCTATTGTAATAGTCTAAGAATACTCACATAGTAAATTGTGTGTGATATGTGTTTGTTCAGATTTTCCTTAGGCAATAAAGACTGCAGTGGGGAGTGCTCTGGCCTATCCAGAACGCCTCCATGCTTAAGCCTCCATTTATGAAATGTTGTTCTTGTAAACATTTGAAGAAATGCTGACTGAAATTTGATAACCAACCCTCAAGTTCCCAATGTGTCCCCTTGGAATAGATCCTGTATTGTTTTATACACTTCTGTGACCACAATAAAAGACTAGTCTCTTAAAGTTAGCAGTAGAGCACTATTAAGTGTGACAGGTGTCTTGGGGGAGAGGGAATGGGCTGTCCCATATATTTATGAACATCCTCCCAAATCGTCAGTGAGAAACTAAGAACAGGATTCACTGTGAATGTTTTTTTTTTTAAACCCCAGTAAGAAATCAGATTAAGGGATGTAGGATGGATCTTATATCTTCAGAATATGGCCTTCTATTTGGATACATGCAGGACAGTGTTCCCATTACACCAGTAACATCAGGCTCAGACCAGATATATAGTTCCAGGTCCAGTAGAACTAGAGTGAGTGAAATAGGCAGATTAATCCACTTGGTCAAGTCTTTACTCATTTTCTTTATCAATGGTGATTAATTCCGTTTTACAAGATTGCAAAGATTGATTTGACCTTAAAAGTTAGAAATGAACCATATGGGGGGGGGTTCAAGTTAGATATTCAACCAACTGATTTTATTACCTTAAAATGGACTGACGGTATATATCACACTCAGCAGTTCCTTCAATGAGAGGTCAGGTTTCTGCAGATATAGTAGTCCTCTCTTATGTTGTGAGCAAAGGGTTCCACCATTAAGGTAAGAGACTCAAGGGGCAACCCAGTCCTGTGGATCACCTTAGAGGAAAGGGATCTGATAGCATGCCATCGCCACTCACTCTGGCTATTAGTCATAGAAGAGTCTTATACATTGAATGAAATATTTCCCCAAATTAAAATTCTCTAAACATTGAATGGATGTACCTACTCCACAGCCACAGTAGGCTCTATCTGACTTTGCTTTAGATATGATGTGAACGATAGTATGATATTTTATATTTGTATTTGATGTAACAGTTCCAATTAGTTTAATTCAATTTCTAGAATTTGTACTAGCCTATAATGACACATATCAATATCACAACATGCAATTCCACTGTAATAGAAGATTTAATCCATGTTGCCCACACCTAGTATCATTAATAGTGACACATGCTCACCATGATAATGACACATTGCATCACTTACAGAAGGATTTTTGGTGAGATACCAAAACAATCCCTGTCTTTGTTTTCCTCACACTTCTGATAGATTATTACCCCAAAGTTCTTCAAACTCAACCTCAATGGACTCTCTTCCTTATTGTGACTGAAAAGAACTTTGCTTTAAAATTATCAACAAAAAATATGAGAAGACAGTAAAACTTCCCATTATAATAATTTTGTGTAGAATAAAAACTTTTTCATAACAACATTGAAGTGATAAAGCTTCTTTTCTTTCAAAGTGTTTAATTTTGTTCCCAGTCTATATATGAGTACTCCTTCTGTAAAATATATTTAAAATGTATATGCAAAATAGCTACTGCAAAACCAAAGAAAACACTTTTAAACTACACACACACACACACGCACACAAACACACACACACACACACACACACACACACACACACACACACACACACACACACACACACACATATATACACACGGCAGCGCACAGGTTAAAGACGCTGTATTTGTCCTGTGATGTGATTGGCCCAGGGGGCGGGACTTCCGGCGGCGCAGGTTGGACATAAAGTGACAGACTTCACCTCCTTAAAATTGGAAGAAAAAGCGAAGGACGACGCGTAACAAGTTTTAAAACAGTAAGGAACCAACGTGAGGCAGACAGGTGTTGAGTAGTTAGTGTCTAACCTGAGTTCCGGTCATGTTTATAGGACATTATTAGGCAAACAGCGCGACAGTGTTCAACCGCTGCCGGCCCGAATCCTGCCCGTGGTGCTGCGTTCAGGGTAGGCTCGTAATAATGTACATCTGAGAAGTTAACGCACAACAAACGATACTATGAGGCCGCATATTTGTTTACTTTACCAAAACACATGACCAATTTCTCCATCCGCTATTTTCCTCAGTCGTATTTGGGCTGGTAACTTGGTTTCATCGTCACTTTGGAAAAATTAGCCCTTAATTTACTTTCACTTTTCATTGTTTAAGAGGAACAGGCAACATTTTCAGGCTTTCTGTCACGAAACTAATACAATCACTAATAGGGGACAGTGTACTGTAATGATCCACCACTGAGACAGCGACAATAAAACATTCCCACAGTAAAATTCCTTTGTTCTTAGTTATGACTTTGAATGGAAAAACTAAACCTGCCTGTTTAAAAAGGTGCGTTCACCTGATTCACCCTGGCTTTGATTGCATAAGAGGAAGAGGCAGAATACATGTCATGAGGTGCACCGGTGTTGAATTGAACCGATTAATTGATTAATTCAGTGACAGAAAAAAACATCTGTAAATATTCTGATAATAGATTAATGGTTGAAGTCATTTATTAGACAAAAATACCTGACATTCTTTAGTTCCTGTATTTCAAGTTTGCTTGTTGTATAGTTATGTCTAATTTTCAGTTTCGAAAGGTTTTATAGACTAAATGATTGCTTGATTCTTCAAGAAAATAATTAATTACTATTGATAACTGATTAACCAGTAATGAAATAAAATTAATCATTACATGATATTATGTATAATGGTAGTAATCAAATAATCATTAGTAGCAGCCCAACACCAGTGAGGCATTGAGTTCAAACATTGACCTTTTCAGGCAGAGAAAGCCTCGAAACACATCACTCAGCCTGGGTATCTCTCATTAACAGAAGAGCCAGTCTATACTTGAGTCAGTCACAGTTGACATTGGGTGGAAGACACCCACACCTGACCATCACAGGACTAACACGAACAGGGGACTCACGTTCATGCCTGTTGGCAATGTACAGTCACTGTCCAGGCCTTTGCTTGTCTTTGGAATGTGGGATTAAACGTAAATGGAAAAACACAAACGCACCAACTCCTCACGGGAAGGGTTTGGCCCGAGGTTCAAACCCAGGTCCTTGTTGTTGTCAGGCAACAGTGGTAATCATGTTGTGGTCAAAGATGTTTGCTGTGTTTTTAAGGAGGACCTGTGCTGTTAGTGATTTTGATTTTTGAAGGTATCCCTTTTCTCCAGCAGCTTGTAGGGCTTAAAATTATGGATTATACAAACATCAGATGCATTCGTTTGAATATTTCAGTCAAAAAAACCAAACATCATTATATACATAAAAACAGCCTTTCGCATTCAGATAAATATCTAATATTAGTTGGTGTGATTTTTATGATTCTGTAAAGCAGTAATGCATCTTTTTCATTTGTTTCTCTGTGCCCCAGATTGTAATGATTTTCAGACATGGACGACATAAACCTTCATTATCGCTTTCTGAACTGGAGGAGGCGAATTCGAGAAATCCGTGAAGCGCGAGCGGCGCGATACCGGGGGCGTCTCAACAGGATGCTGAGAGATGGAGACATACTCAGGTAACAGCCATGAGCAATGAGACCATGAGAGTTTGGCCTGGAGACTTGTGTGGTTCAGTTCATCATTTTACTTTAATGGGCACTCCACTCTTTGTACATCTGGCATAAGTGGTGACTGTAGTTATAATTTAGTTTCTCTTTCTGGATCTCTCTGTAGGTATCATGGAAATTCAGATGAAGTCGGCACTTTTGTGGCAGCCAGGCCGTTGTCGAGAAGAAATCGCTACTATGAAGTAAGAGTTAGCGATTTCCTTTCAATTCACCTCATCAGGGAAACACACAGCCACACTTGTTCTTCAGTCACATGATTTTACATGTAAATTTGCCTGATTAACAATAATTCTGTCCTTTGTGTCCTTATGAGTCTCAGTTTGATATCCATTGATGAACTCAAACTGAACACTAACCTGAGACCTTGGTTTTCAAAAAAGGTTTCTCTTATTCTCACCAGTTTTAGTCTGGATTCTTTATCCAATACCTTTGTCAACTTTGTTAACTTTAGAAGAACGTAGTGTAATAAAACAGCCCAATTACTCAGACTTGAAAATACGATAGAAAAATTCTGGACAAGCTATACATACATTATACTGCACTACTATATTACTATGTCAATATCCATATGTACTGGAGTTACTAGCAAATGAGCTGTGTCTTCATTTCCACCACGTACAAATTTTAACAGGGGTTTCAAGTTTGTAATGTGTTCACCCTGGAATTTTTTAAAACAAAATTTAATATATTCGAGGATGCTAATATGTAAAAAAAATTAATTGTTGTCTGTGGTATTGATGGACACTTATTGTTCCACAATGCAAGCAGTGTTTTACCAACCTTCAGTAAATGATTCACATTTTGTGTCATTTCAGATGGATAGAAAGTGCATTACTTTCTTGTACACTAAGTAGATGATAATGATGGTGTTAACTTTCTAGCTTTAATATTTATTGTGGCTTTAGGTTTTGGAGCTTGGCTCTGTGTTGATGAGAGGAGACTTGGCAGGCCATTGTGTCCGACTGCTTTCTTTTGAGCCATAATGAAAAATAAATAATGGCACTTCCTGCAAACAACACTTATCTGAGAAACAAAGATCTTTCAGCTTGGAATAGATGTGTTGACTTACTTTGCAGCTGTTTTTTACATTGTGTGTTTGGACTGGGTGAACAGTCATTTCTGATTCTTCCAAGTCATATATGAGAAAATCATGGGTCAGCAATCAAATGTCAGCACAAATAATAACAACAATCTTTTTTTAGATTCAAACAGTTTCACTTCTGCATGCTGAGCAGGTTTGCCAGTTTACACTTTTTTACAACAAATACAACTTTGATTCTGGCACACTGTTCAGCCAACTTACCAAGTTCAGTTAGAGATCGGAAAATATGACTGGATGTCTTTTGATTGCATCATTTTAATTGTAAAGCCTTTTCCGATTAAGAGGAAACAGTATATTTTTAGATCAGAGGGGAAATGGGAAGAGCTTTAGTCTTCCAGAAACTCAGTCAGTGTCTTCACCAGGGTCACACACATTTCCTGCAGTTTCCCTGCAGAAGATTCAAGCTGTTAACAATGATTAACTTCATATAAGGGTGTTGTAAGTCCCGACCCTCTTAGTCACTCTTGTTGTCCTCGGTCATTGCACTGTTCACATGCAGCGCACAATAAGACAGATTTTCAGCTTGAAATCCTCCGTAATCTCTGAAACAATGAGTCCTTGATTTCAGAGAGGCAGACAAAAGCAGGCGTCACATCTCGAGGCGACTTTCGATTTTGTCAGCTGGAATCACAGCTGTTGTGGCAGGTTTTACCAGCTGAAGCTGGCCAGATTATTAAGATGATCTTAGCTTCATGAGTTGTTTGAAAAGATTTCAAGCTGACTCATTTTTAAAACAAGTAACCTGTAAAATTGGGCTTTAAATATCCAATTGTTCACATATGAGCAACAATTTGCTGCTAGTGGGCTGAAATGTATAAGACTGTGCTGTTTACACCAACTGACTCAGACTTTGACTCTTTATTTATAAACAGCCTCAACTAGCAGCTAGTAAAACTCGTACAAAGAGTCAATACTGTATGACATACTGTAACAGAAAAGAGCAACCACTGCACTTACAGCATCTGCATAAACGGGTAGAGGAAATCAAAGTTTCAGTGGCACTTTTGACTTGATGGCTGAACCAACTCTGATGCAGACTTTCGAACTCAGCCCGGACTGGTTGGTTTCATAGAACCAAATAAATCGTAGCTCATTACAAAACGTATGCTGGCTTGTTTATTTCACATTTCTTGGTAATCTAGACGGCGTAGGGCACAAACATCCAAAGACAGCGGCTGTTTCTCAGAAGAAACCATGTTCAAACTTGTCAAACGCACGCATCCTGCCCCCGGTCTGACGTGTAGTGAAACAGTAACTAACCCGCTGAACCTTTATACTTATGTGTGTTTCATTATTGTGACTCACTTTGTGGGAGTCATGTAGGAGGAGGGAGGAAACCATTTGTGTAAGTGAGCATATGAGCTGATAAATGATAGCGAATGCTGATTGTAGATTTGAGGATTCGTCTGCATGTTTTACACTAACACAGAAAATAGGGACGTATTACTTGTCACTCTCAGGAGACTAACGTTGAGGTCATGGGAAAGAAGTTGGAAGTTTCCTCTTCTCCTTGTCCTGGATTTGCCAGCAGTGCTCTGATTACACTACGTCCATGTAGGGCTCCCAAGGGATGATGTCATATGGTCAGTATTCAGTTATGATAACAATGGTGAAGGCCAGCTCTTTACTTCAGGGTTTTCACTTTGAACCAACATGCAGTGTTGTACAAAGGGATTCTACAACCCTTATTCCAATTCTCTCCGATTCATGCTGTGTAAAACATGAATGAAACTGAATGTTATAATTTGCTAATCCTTTCTGAGACATGGTCAATTGAAAACAGCACAAAAACAATATATGTAATGTTTGACCTCATCACCTTCATTGATTTTTGTGTATATCTGCTTATTCTGAATTTGATGGCAGCATCATTTCAAACCAGTTGGAACAGGAGAAACAAAAGACTGTAAAAGTTGTGGACTGATCCAAAAACACCTGTTTGGATCAGTCCACAGGTAAACAGGTTCATTGGTAACAGGTGATAGGATCATGATTGGGTATGAAAGGTTCATCCTGGAAAGACTCAGTCGTTCACAAGCGAGGATGGAGAGAGGTTCAACACTTTGTGAATAACATTGTGGACAAATAGTCCAACAATTTAAAAATGATTCTCAACACATAATTTCAAGAAATCCGCAATATTGTCAGAAGATTCAGAGAATCCATAAAAATCTCTGCACGTATGGCCTAAAACCAACTTTGAATGTGCATGACCTTCGATCCTTGAGGCAGCACTGTATTAATAATCATCATGATTGTATAGAGGATATCACTACATGGGCTCTTGAAGACTTTGAAAAACTCTTGTCTGTCAACAGCTCATCGCTTCATCTACCTTAGCAAATTACGACTCTACCATGTAAAGTGAAAGCCATATATCAACAGCATCCAGAAATGCTGCCGACGTCTCTGGGCCACATTTCAAACTGTATTTGGAACTTAGCATCTGTAATTGTATGGGGGTGCGTTAGCACCCATGTCATGGTTAACTTACACATATTTGAAGGCACCATTAATGCTGAAAGGTTCAACATATCCTGCCATTCAGATGACGTCTTATTCAGGGACGTATCTTTTTCATCTGGACTCTTTAAAGCCACATTCTGCATATTACAGGAGTGTAACGTCCTCGTAAAAGAAAGCGTGCCTGCAGTCCGGACCTGTCGGGCTTTAAGACCTGTTTCTTTGTGACGTTAACACGGTAGCACTGTAGGCTACATGTTATTAATGTATCTCAGTGGCTGAATCACTCTTGCGTGACAACAGCCACCAAAAGAAAATAAAAGCGTTTCTGATAAAAGACGCCTCCTTTTCTTCAGTCTCAAAACTGTTTGTTCTGTTTATGCTGTCTGTCAATATAGAACACATGATGTGCAATGAGTAATTCATGACTCGTTGCCCTAGATGTTAATACAGCATCTTTTGAATACAAGGTTGTCCTAAGATGTATCAGAGGAAGAATAAAAATGACTCATCAGATTCTGAAGAAACAATGATATCTAAAGCCAGTGTGTATGTTTTGATGCTCACGCCTCTGAATATCAGGTTGCTGGTGGAATGTAATGACAGAGTTCATGTTAAAATAAGGGAACATTTGGTGAGATGACTGTTTGAAGACAGGCCTCATTGTTTCATGGTGATGATTCAACCTGTGGTCTCTGCAGGTGACCATCGTGGATACAGGAGTGAGGGGGATGATTGCTGTCGGTCTGGTGCCTCAGTTGTACAAGCTGGACCATCAGCCGGGCTGGCTCCCACACTCTGTGGCTTTTCATGCTGATGATGGCAAGTATGTGGCAATGATGAGTTACTTTACATGTACTGTGGCGTGAACATGCTTTTAATGATGCATGGCGTTCAGATGCAACAGAATAACGTCGAATTACGCCCCATGTACGTCTGTCTTAAGATAAGATAAGATAAGATAAGATAACTTTTATTGATCCCCCTTGGGGGAAATTTACTTGTCACAGCAGCAGTAACAAACAGTAAACAGTAACTCAAAAAATAAATACCAGTAAGTGGCTAGTTAAAAACATAAGGCAGTAATAAAAAAACAAGAAACAATAAGTGGCATAGAGACAATAAAGTGACAAGTGAGGTAAAGTATTTACACTATGTTACATGTTTTCCTTGTCTTTGGCATCCAGAAGTAGTAGACATACTATTATTCATATGAGAATAAAGATGCTATGAATGCTATTGCACAGAAATTTCCATGTTATTGCACTGAACAGATATTACATTTTAAAATGCAGTTATTTACTATAATGAGGTGTTAAAGAGTCTTATTGCCTTATTGTATTATTATTGCCTTAAAACAATAGCAAAGGGAACGATATGAACACTGGCTGTGAAGAGACCCCTCTTACTTTCAGTGATAATGATGAGTTCACTTGAGATGAATTAGGTAAAGTCCTGACAGAGGAAGTCTGCTTATTTCATGTTCTGTTCTCAGAAACTGGAACTGGACAAAGGTCAAAAAAGACTGATTGACTCCTTAGCGTAGTTTTAGTGATACAACAAACACCAACAGTTCTTGTACTAGTGTGGTTATCTACCTTGTGATTCCAGGGCGTTTCAGTCAATGATAGTAATGTAAAAACCCAGGTGAAAGTACAATGCAATTCGCAGGACAAAAACCAGGTCAGGCAAACATTGACAGCATAATTGATGACCTACTTAGAGCGAGATAACACAAATGAGCTGCTGATTATGAAGCCTTTTTTGACTTCATTTTCTGTAACAACTGTCTTCTCTATCTGCAAAATCTGAAAATAACACACCTGAACAATCAGTTGTTGAACCTCTCCTACTGATCTTTCCACAGGCTGTATAATGGCAACCCTGTGGGACAGCAGTTTGGTCCCAAATGCTGCAGAGGTGACAGAATCGGCTGTGGAATATCCCTGGACTCCGATGATGGACAGTTAACAGTGTTTTTTACAAAGAATGGAAAAGAAGTACGTGCTCCATTACCATCACACCAAGTGAATTCAGTAATAGTTCCGGGCTTCCTTTCGCTAAATAATCCTGTATGTGAATGCGTGTTTAGGTCGGGAGCGTAGAAATCCAAGCGTCTCCTGATGCTCTCTACCCTGCCGTGGGAATGCACTCTCTGGGGGAAGAAGTGCTGCTGGACCTGAACGCTGAATGGGGGATGGAGGAGGATGATGGACAGATGATAGTGGACAGTCATGAAGAGGACTGGAGCCGTCTACATGATGTCAAAATGACTGGCACAGTAAGTCCTGTTGCGGAGAGAGACAGGAAGTTTTCACTGTTACAGTCGTCTCAGGTAGAAATCATGAAGTAAGAAATATTAGTTTATGTATAAACAGAGATAACATAAGATAGTACAAACAGTCATTTCTCGACAGTGCTCCTTGACCATGTCTCTCACTTGCTGGGTGTCCACCCCTCCCTGACAGCAGGGCTGCAGTGTTTGTGTTTGACTCAGCCGTTGATACGCATAAAACCTGAATTGAAAAGGATGGGAGGGGATCGCAGCTGAATCGCCTGTAGGCAGGAACGAGTAACCTGTATGCCACCCGCACATTTAATTATCCTTTATTTCTACAAATTTGGCCCTGTCCTGTATGAATGCAGGGCTCACAAACCGCAGTCTGATCTCCCTGAAACTCATCAGTTATACACGTGCACGTCTAAACACTACATAAAAGCTGTCAGGGCAGAAAAACATGTCAGCGACAAAACAAGATGTGGGATTTCAAGGCTCATGGGAGACAGAGCAGCGTGCTTTGATACCGGAGTTTTATTGTGATAGTTAAGTTTTGTATTATGTGTGCAGGTTTCTGGGTTTCTTGGTTATCCATTTGAGCCTTATTAGCGGTTTCTCTCCATTTGTCTGAACTATAACTTCATGTGCTATTCTATTTAATACTTGAGATTGTGTGTTAGATCAGGCATTTAAATTTCTGTAAATTTCCTGAATAAAGGTATAAGTTATTTATTAGACATGGGTTTAAAATGTTGACATGTAGGTGTGTTGAAGACACTAAATACAATATTGCTTATGACTATCCTGAAACTGGCACAGTTGTTTAGAGATTAGTGAGTGATTTACTGTCAGCTTTCATCCAAATGAGGTCAGCCGCAGTTCCAACGCTGAAGTGGCTGTTTATCTCTCGAAGGATGTGCTCACATATTGACAAAAAAAAGGAAGAGAGGGAGGTGTATTAAGAAAGCACAAGTTCTCTAGAAATGAATCACCGTAAATTCTGTTGAACGAGGCTTAAAATTGGTTTTAATTTAATAGGTGTTCGACTTAGGGTTTAAGCTAGTAAGCCAGCATAATGTTGTTATTGGTGCTAAAGCAACAGTGGTTGAGTTTAATGAAATCACACATCTCAAATACTATTGGGCCGTTTTTTGAAATCTCATCCAACTAGCGCTGCCTCCGACCACAGATTTATCCCAGCTGAAGAGGTGTTGTTAGTTTAAGTCCATTATTTTAACTTTGTGCTACATTACGGAGAAGTACAAAATGTAATAAACCTTTAAGACATAAATTTTACAAGTGAGCCGGTTGTTAACGACAACAGCGTAAATGGAAAAAATGATCATGGTTCTGAATGTGTCAACCAGCAACGAGACTGAACATTTCGTTAATTTATCTCAACACACTATAAACTCATTCCTCCCCCGTCTCTGTCACCTTTACTCCACTTGTACCAAAGATAGACTAGCAGGATAAATATACTGCTACTCAGCCTATAGATAGGTCTAACAGAAGATATTCATTCACAATCTTCAGTCAACAATCAAATGATATTTTTAACTTAGCAAGTGAGAATCAGATCCTGCTGTAAATCAGCCGTTCCTCTGATGCTTTCCTCCCAGCTCTAATGACCAGGCACAGCCTCTGAATGGATTTTGAGGGATTCTTTTTTTTACCTTACCAACCAGTGAAAACTTTTTCGACTCTTCTCACTAACAGTTTGGTCAAGTGTTAAAGGCCAGCTCTCATCCAACCTGCTGTTTGTTAACAAAAGAAGGTTGAATTTAACTCGCAAATTGGTAATATTAGTAATAACATGTCGGGCCTTCACACACTGCTCTCGCTGTTACCTTCAGACTGTTGCACTGTGGTCCCATGGTTTCATGACATTTATGAAGTTTCACTCTGGTCAAGGATTCAGCTTTGTGGTGGTGCTGATGAAACAGTTATCTCTGTTTCTGTAGCTTTGATTTTTGAACCCAAACAGTAAGATGCAGGGATGACGAATCCAAATCCTGCCCTATTTTTCCAGAAAAGAAAGAATTGTGTGACGTTGCGACCTATTTTTTCATCTCATCATCTACACCCCTAATAGAATAATGTGTGAATAAAACATGCTCTCTCCTCTCTCTCAACTCCTGTCCTGTCTCTACCAACCTGAGAAGGAGCAGCAGCCAGGACATGCAGTCACGGTGAAACACAGTGTGCAGTTTTTAGTCATTATAACAATTTGAAAAAACCTTTTCCTCCAGTTTCGTTGACACGTCTAAATATACAGTAGCTTTAACAACCTGTTCGACTAAAGCCACATAGCGTTTAGATTTAATTATTTAAGTAATGAAAGATGCAAGTGATGATGGATTTTAGACATACAGCAAAAGCAAGTCATTAGTGTTCCTCATTAACCCACAACACACAGTTTGATTCGATGCAGAAAACAAAACTGAAAGTAGTGCATTCTGCATTATGGAGATTGGTGGAACTGAAGCCACCAGGAATACAAGCAGCTCTATATATGGGACATACAGGCTGCTTGAAGCCTGTGCAGCTTTCGAAAGTCACATACAGTAGTAGTCTTATTTTAAAGTTGCGTTAATTCATTTTTTGGCCATTTGGGGGCAGCAGAAATATTCACTCTTCTTTTAGCTGCTGAGAGAATTACCTGAGCTTTTTAGCTGAAAACAGCCAGTTTGCAGACTGCAAAATCAAAACCATAAGCTAAAATAGGCTAAAAGGTACTAAGTCACTTGATCCATCGTTGATATGAAAATATTGATTTGTGCAGCTTTGAATATCTCTGAAATTGTTAAATCGTTGACATAATAACAGAGTGTAGACGAGAATTTAAGTTTTGTTGATTTACTCCAAGACCATTTTTAAGTTTGACATAAAATGATTTTGTTTAATAATGAACTAAAAATTAAGTTAAAAAAAAATCTCAGACATCAATAGGGTGCAGTAAGATATTGTTTTAAGTGGTGTTCTCATGCTAAGAAGCTCATAAATGCTTGGAGACATTAATCCATTTTTCGGTATTTGTGTCTGTTATTTCCACAGCTGCTGGAGTACGTGGGTAAAGGGAAGAGAATCGTGGACGTGGGCTTGGCTCAGGCCCGTCGGCCTCTCAACACACGCTTCCACTACTATGAGCTGGAGATCACAGATGCTGGAGAGAAGTGTTACATCGCCCTGGGGCTGGCACACAGGGTAAGAGGCTCCTCGTTTTAGTTATCACCTGAGAGATCGCATGTCATTATCACCGACACGCCTTGAACACACTCAGCTTTTATCTTTCAATAAAGAAAACTTCTCCTTTTCCCCCCTTCGTCATCGCTCTCCCTCACAGGCACCGCTGCTCTCACTGTTTCCAGTCTGAGTGATGGATGACCGAAAGAGGAAAAACTAACAACAGAAAAAATATTGTCTCATTTCATCCCCACATCTGGTTTTCCGTAGAAAGCACGTTGTTCCATTTACATGCTAATCTGCTATGCTACCTAGAATACTGTAGTCAAGTATGTGAAAGGTTACCTATGAGATAAGAAGAGATTCTTGCATTTGTGTCAGTTTCTTTCTGTTTCTGCTTTATTTTACTGTACACACGAAATGATAAATAGAAAAGAATGACAGGTATGCAGGAATTCCTGGGGCTAAGCAATTAATGGTTGATATCCTAAATAATTTGGCTCAGTCGGGTGGTTTTAATCTGAAATGATGACAGCGAGTAATGATCCATATTTTGGAAATACGTTGGGTCTGAGAGAAGACTTGTTGAATGTTTACACATCAGAGATGCAATCAGCTGCCTTTGGCCTCACATTAAATCATCATGAGCTTGTGCACATTGTGTTTAATATAAATAAAATCAGCATAATAACAGCTTAGGATGCAGTCATCGTGTCATTTTGAATGACAGATACAGCGTGGCTTGAAGTGTGGGATGGGCAGCGCTCGTTCTCGGTTACTGGACGCTAATTGCTCGAGCGTCAGTCTCGCTGATCGCACCGCTGTTTTGCCAGCTGTGATGGTGCTGGCAGCCTGGGAGGTGGTGCATCACTGTTGCACTCGCCCTTAACATTAAGCTCCCCCGACTCCTCTGCCACAGTTATTGTGTGTGGGCACGTCGTGCCCCCGGGTCAGACGACGTGGAGAATGGAGCTCTGTCATTTTGCTGATTGTTTTCCAGGAATTGTTTTTCTCAATGTGTCTGCGGTTCTGGTGGAGCAGTATAAATCCATCAAAGGGTCATTCCTGAGGTTTTGTTCCATCCCCCGTCATCTCCTGCAACACGCATCAGCCCGATGATGGGAAGTATTACGTCTACGAGAAAATCAAAACAAAGGTGCCTCTCTTTGTCTCAGGGTAGCACATGTTGAACAGCTAGTAGCTGCTCGGTGGTTGCTTATATTGGATAAAGGAGCACTTGTTTATGGTGCATTCCTTTTCTCTTTTGTTGCTTCGGGGAAAAGTCTACGCACCAGTCATTTCAGACACCTCGTCTCTTTAATTCTGTGGTATTCCTTCCGTCTTCTCGTCTCATGCTTTCTCCTTCCAACGCCTAATTTTCATACCTGTTGCAGAGTCCATCATCACATCAGGGCTTATACGGCTACTTAAAACTCCTGAAATGAGACTAAACACTTGCAAACTCCAAAGTCAATATTTGATCGTTTTTTATTACAGGAAATCCAATTCAAAGGTTGTCACCATTATCTAGAGGTTACCTGATAAATATCACATTAATGAAAGAGGATCCTGCTTTGCTGGTTTTCACAGAATCCATCTTCATTAAAGTGACAAACTTTCAGTTACAAATCACTTTGAATATATGAACCCTCTCATTTAACTCTTATCTTGGAGATTAATCATATCACTCACAGATGATGTCTCCAGCTTGTCAAACTTTATGATGTGCAACTCCAAATTTAATTAGCCTGTGAAGAAAATGAGCAGTAATATTTTCACTGTTCTTTGTGGAGGTTTCCTGATCAAAACATGTTTTTAATAAATGGAGATTCTCACTACTTGGTTTGTTGTCATGTAACAGTAAGGATTTTATGTCCTTTCTACATCTGTCAGCCATCAGCTTGGCGTGAATATTTTCAACCTGTCAGTCCAAACACTGACATTTTTGAAAAAAAATCTTGCTATTTTGTTGTTTTTTGATTGAGTCAGTTTGCTGTATTCGAGACACAATTCAAGATAAAATTCCAGAAGTCAATGGAAAAAAACTGAAACGGACAGAGACGTTGTTCAGACTAGTCGATGTGTTAATGAATCATAAGTGTGACTTTGTCTTTTGTTGCGCAGGACTACCCCAAAAAGAGACATCCAGGTTGGAGCAGAGGGTCCATAGCCTATCATGCAGGTGAGTGTCGACTGATCATGATGGTACATGAGTCTTATATTCTGTCTTATATTTCATTGTGTCACCAACAATCATACTGGTAATGGCACCGAATTGTCGCTCAACTTTCTGGCAATAGTAGAGGAAACAGATTTGTCAGTATTTTATTATTATTATTATTGTCAATGATAATGGAAGTTATAATTGATTTCTGTGTTGCATGGATGCATGCATCCACCCGCTGGAAGCAACCAGTACAGTGTGATGCTGTAAACAGTTCCCTCTTAACTAAAGTATTATTGTTCCTACTAAATATTTGGTACATGTTGTCCTCTGTGTGTGTGTGTGTGTGTGTGTGTGTGTGTGTGTGTGTGTGTGTGTGTGTGTGTGTGTGTGTGTGGGTTTCCTGTGGTTGCTCTGGTTTCCTCCCACACTCCAAATCATGGAGGTCAGGTGAACTGGAATTAGCTGTAGGAGGGAGTAATTAGTCTGTCTTTCTGTCTGTGCAGTGTGAAAATGAATGGATGGATGTTCCTGCTCCACCGAACAGAAAGATTTATATGAATGATTTATAAATGTTAGCAATGTCAGATGCTGTCTTGTGTTTTCACACAGTTGCATCACCTCACTAATCTGTTCTTTGCAGACGACGGAAAGTTGTTCCAGGGCAGCGGGGTTGGGGACCCGTTTGGACCACGCTGCTTTGAAGGGGACATTATGGGCTGTGGGATCATGTTTCCACGCGACTACAACCTTGAAGGTGGAGACGAGCATCTTATAATAGAAGCACCGTGCCTCCTCATGTACCATCTCTAACTGTCTTTCTTTTTCTGCTTTCTTCAGATGATGTAGACGACTGGGAGCTGGAGGTGTTTCCCAAGCCCAGTGTGGTTCAGAATGACTTGTATGCAAACAATGAAGATGACGAGGAGGAGGGGGAAGAGTTGGACGGGAGGAAGGTCACGGTGAGATGCTGTCAGAATTTAGAAATCTAAAGTGTTAAAGGCTTCAGTGCATATTTTCATGTCGTCTCTTCGCTGTGTGTGTGAATAGGTGTTCTTCACCAGAAATGGAAAGGTGGTGGGCCGCAGGGAAGTGGCCTTACCTGTAGGAGGCTTGTACCCCACGATTGGCATGATGAGCACTGGGGAGAAGGTCAGAGTGGACCTGCACCCCCTCAGTGGCTGAGCAGAGGGGAGGAAAAAAAAAACTGAGTGGCGAAATCAGAAGGACAAGTGATTGAGCTTTTTGGGAGATTGGACAATAAATGATACCTCCGCATCAACGGGCTCCAAGGTGTTACTTGAAAAGTCACTCCAGTCGAGGGGGGGACTGTGGCACCCTCATGCTGTAAGAATGATCAAGATAATGCATGTTAATATCACATGCATGCCTCAGAGAAGCTTTATAAAGAAATGGTTTAACAGAAAAATGCTAAACCAGAGCTTTGTGGGGGTAAGACACTATTTTTGACAATATAATCACACAGAGAAAATTACATAAAATGCCAAAAAAAAAAGAATTCACCAGAATAATGAATGTAAGAATCCAATCAGAGACGACCCCAGCTGACAAGTGAACCCTCGTATAAGCAATCATATTGGTCAGCAGATGTCACAGCCTGCAGCCACACTGTGCTCGTCAGTGGTGTGTTACTGACACTCAGTGGCGAGTCTGAAAAATAATGATCCTCGGAAAACAAGGTGCACTGAATGAACAGTGAGTTTACTCAGCCAGCCACACTAGCTGCTTTATCTCTGTGCTTCTGTGCAGGTAATGGTGCTTGTTCTGACATTCTGAGTCATTACTGCATATCCACAACTGTGCTTGAAGCCATGTGCATTAGGAATTATGGGATAGTTAAATGTAATAACAGTTTGTTGAAATGAAATCCAAACCATCACGATGATTAATTGTGTTCTAGGAGCAAGCTGTTTTAAGTTCAGAATCAAGATTAGTTTTCATGTTTGTTTTTCGTCAGGTGTGATTTTCACTGAATTATATGGTTTCTTAAATACAATCACAATCACAAAATCTTTGGGAAAAACATTTGTTATTTCGACCAATAGTGACTGAGGTAACAATATGAATTTGATGTTGCTCTGAATGTGTTTTCCAGTACAGAGACATTTGGTGTCCAAGTGTAACTACACACACACAGGAAAGTAATGCCAAACTGACTTGAGCATTTTGATACATTGAACTTCACAGAAAAAAGACATTTTTGTATTTTCTGTGCATCATGAGGTATTTTGGACAACAAATGTCTCCAAAAGGGAAAACCATGAAGAGTCAGGACAAAATTAATTAAGGACTAAATATGGTATAGCTGTAAATTTCTAGTTCAGCATTTGAAAATTTTACTAAAGATCTTAATGTTGAATATGAAGCCATACTGTAACTCCTATTTGCTGCTCTCAGGTATATTTGAAAATCAACATTTAATGTCTTTTCTATGATTTTTTTTTTCAACTTTTGTCGAAGTCAATTGATTGCCACAAACCTGTGATGCATTTTTAAAATGTTTTTATGTTTTATCCTCAAACTCGGTTATTGTTTTATTAACGAATCCTTCTTTTTGCAAATGAAGCCTGTTGAGGTAGAAGACCTGTGATTGTTTTCTCAATCTTGTGTCAATTTATAGTAAAGGATGGTTTTCTTTTTGTGACACCAAATTTAACACATACATTTTACCAAAACTGTCAAGACGCTGCATCAGGTGTCAGTTAATACGACACATATGACAGAATTCTTTGCACACTTTTTTTTTATGTGACATAAGCAGAACTTGGTTTATGTTTGACATAATGAGCAAACTGCCTGTGTGAAAAGATCCAGTCTGGATTTTGGTTGTAGGATCCAGGTGGAGGTTGAAAATGTTCCACCTGGACTTTGGTTCATGCTGACTCACATTAGACCTCATCCCAGAGGTGTCACTGAAAAGAAAACCTTAATGGACTCCACACCTTGCTGGGATGTTCATTTGATGAAAATCAATGAATCGTCCATGAAGTGGCTCCCTGGTCAGCAATATGTTAAAGACTCTGGTGGTCACATGATGCTCAACTGCTGCTAATGGTGCGCTGAGGCGACTCTCTGCACACCATCATATCAGCCTGTTCTGTAAACAGGGTGAACTCACGTTGGGTTTTTCACTATCATGGCCATTTTTTAATCCTTAATTTCTTTTAACATTTAGCCCTATTTTATCTTTTGTTGAATTCATAATGAAGTTCGTTACACAATCACGTCATCTTTCAGCCTTTCTCAGTCCAGCCCTGTGTTCATCCTGTCATCTATGTTGTTGTTTCATCTTGACTTTTCTCTCTACTCCCTCTTGTCTCTTTTTGCTTTAAGCACTCCGAAAAACATGCCAAAAATAATGTACAAAAATAAAGAATATTTACATTTACTGCACCAGGCCCTGCTGTCGTTACACTTTTCTGCTACGTTAAGTTCAATCTGAATAACATTTAGCTCTATTTGCTGACTTTAAATGCAAATATCATCAGATTTTTTAAAATCCAGACACCAAATAGTATGTATGTAAAATGAATAAGGAGAACTGGATACTGGAAAATCTATTATCTATTATGGATAATCAATTTGTCGAAGGGTGAAAATATCCGTGACAAAAGAAGAAAGATAATATTGTGATTAGTCTCCAAGAGAAGAAATCTGAATTAATTCAAATCGATGGTCTCCTGAGAGAAGGAGCTCATGAAGGGGATGGTTCTCTGGTTACAGTATATTAAGTTCAAGACAGAGAAAATCAAAATAAGTCAAATAGCTGGTGAATCATTGATTCACTTTAATTGTGTTTCAACAACAGATAAGAATGTCATGCCCAATGTGTCATTATACAAATTATTAAAAAATATTCCGCAGTGCAAACTCATATTCAACAGCGTGTTTTAACATACAAAGTGTTTGACATACCATAAAAATCACATTTGAAAACACAACTTGAGAAGGCCTAATAGAGATGATATATATTGCGTTGTTAAGTATCAGTAAAAACCTTTATTAGATATGTTTTCTGCTTTTATTGTGGTAATTGTGGTTAGAACAGTCCAAGAGCAGGTTTTGACCTAATATGTGAATGCTGCTTTACACGACTGTACCTTACTGCAGAGCTCTCTTATGCATTTACCAAACCACAGCGCCACCTGCAGGATAGTATTAGTAAGGTCTATATTATGTGTATATTTAAAGACCTTGATTTAATTAGGATTATTCTGGCACAGTGAGAAGGTCAAGCACTGAGTCCCACAGTACAAACACAGCTGGACAGGTCAGAGCACTGACACCAACTGTGTCTTCATCCCTGAGAGAAGACAAGACCCACACCATGATGGTTCGCAAAAACCTAATCCAGTCTATTTGGTTTCTGTTTTATTTTTGCTCTACTTTAACTTTGCATTGAAACAATTGTAAAAAGTGAAGGAACCGTAGAATGCCCATTTATTTACATTTATTCTTAATCAGCATCTTTAACATAAACAGCAGGTGAGAACTTTAAGTCTTTTCTGCATTAAAAAAAATACAGGTAGTGACTGTTTTGACTGATGCAGAAGAACATTGCTTGTCATTAAAATGCACTAAAAAAGGGCCACATCAAGTTTAATGGTGTTTGGTTACACAACCTGAAAACTCTAATGATGCTGCATGTAATTGGCAAAACATGAGGTCCAGAGATGCAGTGATTCAGTTTAACACAGGCCCACTTTCCAGAAAAATCAGGAGTCATATAAAAGCTGTATTAGATCATTTTTACTGTATAATAATAATGAACACGTACAAAAAAAAAATCAAACATTTGTACTCAATTAAAGGCAGTTATTGCAATATATTTGCACATCTGTATTTTTGCATCTCTCCTATAACACTATAAAATCTGGCAAAGCTATATTTGTGATCCACCTATAAACTGAGAAAATGAACCTGACTGACAGACTGTGAGATGATCCTATGAGTCAGAGTCCTCCTCCTCCTCATAGTAGCGGTTCCTCTTGATTATATCCTCTGCGCTCAGCTCCTCGGCGTCGCTCCCTTCTTTGTCCTCCTCCCAGAAGCCCACGTCCTGGGAGGCGCGGTTCTCTTTTGGCTGTAAAGGTGGAGAGGGCGACAGCGACACATCCGAGGAGATGCTTCTCAGAGAGCTTTCTTCTGCCGCCATCTTGTCTGCTGCTGCCTGTCCTCTCTGCGCCGCTCCCTCTCTCTCTTCCTGTCGTTCGGGCAGAGTCTCCACGTCCTCCTCTGAGTTGGTCTCGCTTGGTATTTGAGGCGTTGTTTCCTTTTTCTTCTCCTGTGGTTTCACCTGCTGACGCTCGGGCTTATTTTCCTTGGGCGGCTCCTCGGATGGTTTTCTTTCCTCGAATGATTTCCTCCATTCCAGCAGGGATTTGAGAGGGCGACGAGGCTCCCTGGGTCCCAGACTGGTTGCGGGGCTGGGATTAGCTGCGATTGTGAAAGGCCGACTGCGCTCCCTCAGAGAAGAGCTCCTCCTCAGGCTCACCAGTTCGGCCCGATCTGAGCTCTGGAAGGAAGATGGCGCCTCGTCCCCTGGGGGCCACTTGGCTCTCCAGGGTCGGCCTGAAGCGGCTCCCTCCGTGACCGGACTCAGCGC